>JAPMLY010000035.1:0-458774 GCA_026401115.1 Tetraselmis chui
TTCTCCCGACGAAAGTGGTACCTCACGTCCATGTGCTTGCTGCGTCCGGCCGTCATGCTATTCTTGCTAAGTGCGATACAACTATGATTGTCCTCGTGAATTGTGATGGCAGACCCGAAGTCTTGGTGTAACTGTTTACATATCCCTCCGTAGGGATACTAATGGACACATCTGTACGCTAGACTCCGGGGGAGTCCTGGCCCTCCACCTATAGGTGTTCGCTAAAGGTGTTCGCAGCTCATTCGTGATGCGATGCGATGGGTTCATATGCACAATATGTTCCTATCGGGTACCGACTTTTGGCGGTACTTGGATAAGGCGTACAACTCCGTTCCGGGAAGCGGCGGTTCTAACCCCCTTCATGCCATTCCGTGTGTACATGGATTAACAGTAACTCATGGAGAAGTTGCTTCAAAAACATCGCCTCACGAGTGGCCGCAGTCAGCGCCATATGTTGCTGTCGACAACGCCACTGTTTGTTGCCCCTGACTCTTCCAACTCATCGCTACACCGATGAGCATGAACGCATACCCCGTGCGAGAGCGCCGCTCGCCAATATCACTCGTGTAGTCGGAATCTGACAATCCTACCCGCTTTGATGAAGATGCACCTCCGTACATCAACACCGAATCTGCGGTTCCCTTGAGGTAGTAGCGGAGCACCCTCTTGGCTTGCTCCCAATGTGACAGAGAGGGGTCGGACATGTACCTACTAAGGTGGTTAACAGCCATGGTGATGTCGGGCCGTGTGCTTACGGAAGCGTAGAGCAAGCTACCGGTCAAGCTTTGGTACGGCACCAAACCGGGAGGCAGTTTTGATGTCGACGCCTCCACACAATTGCTTAATGCATCCACCGCCATTGGCTTGCAGTCCACCATGTTGAAGCGCTCTAGCATATCTAAGACGTATTGCTGCTGTCCAATCTTGATGATGCGGTTGCCACGATCACGCTCGAACATGCCAAGCAACCAAGACAATGGACCGAGGTCTTGCACGTTGAACCTCACCCCGAAAGCCGACTTGAACCCAACGAGGGTCCGACGATGATGTTGTCGTCCACGTACAACTCCAACACATACACCTCACCCTCCTTGATAAAGACGTAAATGCCGGGATCCACTTTGGATTAGGTGAAAGCATACTCCTCTAGCCATGTTGTGATTGTCTTATTCCAGTTCCTAGGAGCTTGCTTGAGGCCATACGATAATTTATAGAACAACAAGTACACTTGCTCCTCTCCAATCATGTCGGTGTGCCGGAATCCTTCCGGCTGCCTCATATAGATATCCTCCTCGATGTCGGCCTCCAAGAATGCCGTCACCACATCAAGCTGCTCCACCTCCCAATCATTATAAGCAGCAAGCGCGAGCAACGTCCGAATAGGAATCACCCTCACTGTGGGAGCGAAGGTCTCGTGGTAGTCCACACCCTTTTCCTGAGTAAACCCGGGAGCCACAAGTCTTGCTTTGTACCTTGCAATCTGCCCATTGACATCGTGCCTCAGCTTGAACACCCACTTGGAATCTACGAGTTTGCGGCCGGCAGGACAAGGGACCAATGTCCAGGTTTTTCGAGATGCAAGTGAGTCATACTCGCTCTTGATAGCTGCCTCTCACTCCCCCGATTGGGGACTTTTCAGCGCTTACTTGTATGACACATGCTCTTGAGCACTCGGACCGCTGGTTGGCTTAATAGCCGCGGTGCTTCCCGCAGTCCATCCATCTCCCGGAGCTCTCGTTGAACGGAGATTATACCTTGGACTGGGTACGCATTGCTGTGGTTATGCAGTGGATCGAAGATTATACTTTGGACATGGAGTTTCCCCCGAATGCATGTCCCGTTCTTCTACCATCGACCCGAAATGTTGCAGCGACTCCAATAGCGGCGACTCCCCCGAATGCATGTCCCGTTCATCTTCCATCCACCCGGCATGTTGCAGCGACTCCCGTAGCGGCGACTCCCCCGAAGGTGTATCCGGTTCTTCGCTACACATGGTGCGCGGGATGCTGCCCTCTTCATCATCATTGCGTTGCTCCGCATTAATCTCCCCCGTGGAGAGGACAGCAGCCTCGTCGAACACCACGTTACGGCTGCTCACCACCCGACGAGTAGCAGGATTGTACACCAACCACGTCGGTGACTCGGAAGCGTAGCCCACAAAGACACCCTTCCACGCGCGATCATCAAGACGGGCATATACGGACGCTGCTCGTATTGACTTTCCCCTTTCGCCGTGGGAAAGGTAAGCTCCCCGCTAAGTTAGGTGAGCGTTGCGGCGTTGCCTCGGGAATTTATTTTACTAATTAAAATACACATTTGCCGAAACTTCGCGGGTCGGTTTTAAACTACCAAATCCGGTCGAAAGCATCGGTAGGCTGAAGGCTAGGTGAGACTGAAAGCTTGGTGGGGCGAGCGTGGCGCCGGGCGCTTTACACACGCTCTTCTCCTTTTTACGTGGGAGATTGTAGGATAGTCGCGGACAACCAGCTCGAAGGCGAAGCGTGGTGTCGGTGGGACGACGAACTACTAGCGTGGCGCCGAGCGCTTTACACACGCTCTACTCCTTTTTTACGTGGGAGTAGGTAGGACTAGCGTGGCGCCGAGCGTTTGGCACACGCTCTTCTCTAGTGTAACTTGGTGGAGGGCCCATAACTTGTCGGAATCGGGAACGGATAGTTACACGTAGGTCGTGCCGGCCCCACAAGGGGGCCGGCTGTGGCGACTAGAGAAGTGAGAGGAGAGAGATGGCGGCCGGTGAAGGCACCGGCAGGGCCGGCCGACCGCCACTAATAAGGAATAGAGTACCGCTAAGAAGCATAACACTAGGTGCTAGGATGACAAATAGCTACCTTGTACATAAGCACTAGGCAACGGGATGCTGGTGCTAACAAGGCTTCCTTGCGGTACGCAAGTGTCATCGAACCCTCAAACGGCTGCAACTTCCGCGGGTAACGTGCTTGCCGTTTGTTCTAATTGTTGCTAAGTTGCCTGAGCAAATATCGCAATGTGTCGTGGTCTGTTACGACAAGGAATTTAGGAGCGCCCATCAAGGTAACACCTCCAATGCTTACCCGTTTCGGAAACGGCCAAAGCTTGTAAATCATACGCAGAGTAGATGTTGACACGCTCAGCTGGATTCAACTTACGCGCCCAATAAAATAGTGGTTGAAGTCCTCCTCCTTGGTCTTGCAACATGACAGTTGCAACCCCCACTGGTAAAGCAAATGTAGCCACGGTAAATATCGCGTCCGAGCTCACCTCCGGAAGGACTACGCATGGCGCGGAAATGAGAATTTGAGAGTCTCAAAGACATCCAAACTTGCAGACGTCAACGCAATCGTCGGTGGCTATGAATTCCTCACTAAGTCCGTCAATGGTGCCGTAAGGTCACTGAAATGATGGTTGAACTTGGCGTGGAAGTTGCAAAATAGCAAAAAAATGTGAACCTCCTTCTGCGTCGTTGGCACTAGCCAGTCCGCAACGGCCTCGACTGTCTTTGTCGAAACTGAAATTTTGCAGGCTTACATAATGTGGTCCATTTCTTGAAGACCGAAAAAGCACTTTCTAAGGCGCAACTTCAAGCCCTCCTCTTTGAAGCGTTGGAGAGCAAGACGCAGGTGCTCCATGTGATCCTCCGGCGAGCGGTTGTAGACACAAAGCCGTCAAGGTAGCGAGTAACGAACATGTGTAAAAAGTCGCGCAGGATGTCGTTCATCATTCGCTGAAAAGTATATGGCGCATTGCACAGTACAAACAGCATTTAGAAGCCAGACGCGAGGTCAAGATGAGTGCAAAAAATCGCGTCCTTAAAAAAATCGAGAGTGCCACTTGCACGCGGAAGTGGGTAGGCGTCTTTACGCGTAACCTAGTTAAGACCACGGTAATCAATGCGGAGTCGAAGCGAGCCATAAGCCTTTCGCAAAAAAGAATTGGTGAGCCGAACTCACTGTGACTCGGGCGAATTAAGCCAGCTTCCACTGCGTCTTTGGGCTGTCGGTTAAGCTCAACGCCCTACGCAGGTGTCAATATGTTACGACGTTGACGTTTCATTGGGCCAGTCGTGTCGATGGGATGATCCCAGTTTCGACTTACATGCGGCGAATCCCCTCGTTGCAGTAACACCGGGAAGCCATCGTAGAGTAAAGACCGGAAGTTCTCACCGTGTTTTACAGTTAGCTCCTCTCCAATGTGAAGTTCCGCCGGGTGCTCTGCTGCTGGCGAGATGTTAATCACGTGAAATTCAGCGTTACATCCCCTACTATGGCGCGTCTTGCGCACAAGCTTCTGAACTTTGCCTAATGATATAAGTAGACACTCACGCCGTCGATCCTCCATCTGACTTTCCAATGTAGTTTTATCCATCAGGGTGAAAACACGCGTCGTGCCAAACTATAAACATGCTTGCTCATCGTCCAACCATGGTAAACCGAGTAGCAGATAAGCAGCGCGTAAATCACGTAAACAAACGTAAAAAGTCCGTTGAAAGTCGGGTGAGCCAGCTCGAATAAGGTGATGTCACACACTGTTGAAGACGTCACACGTTTACCATTGGCAAGTCGAACTTGAGTCTTGGTCTTAGACTTACGAGTCGACAGTGAAAAGCGTCTTACGAAGTCTTTTGACACGAAGTCAAGAGTCGCATCGTAGTGGACTGATCCATAATTAAGCTGTCCGTCATCAAGAGTTTTCACGGTCAGCTCGGGTCGAACTAGCGGGCAAGCTTCAATGTGGTCCGTCAACAAGGCGATAGCTTCCGGGGAAAATTGTCTTAGCGTAGCGATGGACTTTTTAGGGTCGTCTCGTGGTACATGTACCAAGTTGGGTTCATCGGGAAATGTAGTCGGAGCTGGATTGTAAAAAGCACAATCAATGTCGACTAACCACGACTTAACATGCCATGGATCTAGGGCGACCACCTCTTGCTGGGTCGGATCGTCTAGCGACTGGCGAGTGAGCAATTGTGTCCTCGCTAAAAACCTTGGTAGAGTTTCCAGTGTCGAGTGAGCTCGTTGAACTTAGTCCACTTAGGAAGAACACACACAACCATCGTGGATATCGTAGATGTACGTCTACAACTCTCGAAATGACGACCGATATGTTTTGCCAAATCCCATGGTGGATTGATGAACACACGCTCACCGCCACTCTAGTTCCTCTCCAAAAAGAGTCACTCGGCGAACAATGCGATAAGTCACCGTGCAAGTTAAGACCCTCGTCATCAGCACAACCTTCCAACGTGAAGTCAAATCGTGCGTGTAGAAGTTCGAAAACATAGACAACCATTTTCCAATCAAATGAATGTTATAGGTCTACGACTCTCTCTACATGATTTGACGACGACGACCTCCTACTAATTTAACATGTGTCGCAGCTGTAGTCGATGGAGGTGTTGTTTGTGATTCGACCGCTTTGGCCGCTAAGAGTATCTCAAGACGAAAAGTATATGTAGCCGGTTGCTCCTTTTCGTCCGAAGAGTAGCCTTAACACCATCATTTATGTTTGGCTGGTACATCGACCGCCTCCTTGCCTTTCAATTATGGGCATTGGAAGACACGGTGCCCCTTCTTATGGCACTTAAAGTAGAGACCATATTGAAATTGAAATTGAAATTGTTTACAACATGTACCGTATGCGCCGGTTTACACCAAATACCGTATGCGCTTGTTGTTGTCTCAGGGCTCTCCCAACTATGCCATACAAGGAACTTACAAGTCTTGGCTAGACCGTTAACCACCTAAATCCAACCTCTCCATGGATATTCGGGGGTTTTACTCCCCCCCGGGGAGTGTGCAATGCGAGGTGAGGGCAACGTGCAGTCAGGGGCGTGCGAAGGTGCAATGTGTGGAGGCGCGGCGAGAGGTCGTGCGGGATTTGATGCGGTATATGAGTAGGAGATGATGTAGCCATTGAAAAGTATGCGTGTGGAGTTGTGCAAGGATGCGAGACGTGTCGTGTAGTTGTAGGCATGGTGCCCACTGGACTTCGTGGAGGCGGATGAGGTCGTGTTGTTGGCCGCGAGCACACCATTCGCACTGCCATGTGGCGGGTCCCTGAGCGGGGCGGCATTGGGAATGGACGGCAAAGTGCGGGCAAGTGCAACAGGTGGAGGTGGGTTCGGTGTGCAGTGGGTCGTGACATATGGAGCAGGCGGCGGGGGAGGGGGTGGGGAGGCACACCGATGTGGGGGTGGAGGTGAAGAGGCGGAAGCCGTCGTCGAGTTGGAGTTGTATGTCCCATTCCGTGAGTTGTTCCGGGGCCCATTCGACCATGTACTGTGTTTGGCCGTATTCTGTGTCCTTGTGTTTGGAAATGATGCGCGTTACGTCGCAGGGGGGGTAGTGGTGGTCTGAGGGGGTGAGGTAATCTGTGTCTATGTGTGTGGTGGGTGCCGTGGGGGGGGGGAGGTTCTGGTGCGGGAGGTATGAATGCCGGATGAGAGTGTGGGGGGGGAGCGGGGGAGGTGTGGGGAGAGGAGGGGAATCCAGGAGGGGTGGACAGTGGTGGGGGGGGATACTTGTTTAGGGGTGAGGCGTGTGATGGGCAGGCGGTTGTGGATAGTGTCGAGGGGTTCGGTGAAGATTACGGCGAGAAGACGTATGGGGACTAAAAGAGGGGTGGTGGACCCCGTGAGTTTGGAGATGGACTTGCAGGATTTGAGTATGAAGGAGGAGGGGGTGGCGCGGAGGAGGACTTGTGGCCATGTGGTTATGTTATTTTTCCAGAGGGGGGTGAGGCGAGGGAGGAGGGAGGCGTGTGTTTTGCGGGGAGAGATATCACAGTATGCTTGTTTGTATGTGTGAGGGTCTGTGATGTGTGTGGCGTTGTCTCGGAGTGACGCAAGGAGGATGTTGTCTTGGCTGGTGAAGTGGGCGCGGAGTGTGGAGGCAATGGAATTGGTGAGGGAGAGTGGAGGGATGTTGTGGAACAAGGTGCCCGTATCGCGTTGACCTTTCAATAGGCATTTGAGTGTGGGTGGGGTGTAGCGGCTTGACATGATGGATTTAGTGGGCCACTTGGAGTATGTGGTGGAGATGGTGCGGATGTGTGCACGAGCCATGTGGCCTCGATATCCTGGGTTGTTCATGATTTTATGTAGGTGGCAAACAGTGAGCTGTGCAGCGTGGGCTTTGAGGGAGGGGAGGCCGCATCCTAGGTCTTTGGTGGGGCGGTGGAGGGTGGTGCGGGGGAGGTTACGTACCGAGGAGACGGCGGAGCGGAGTGCGCGGCATATTTGGCCTTCGAGGGTGTCGAGTTGGGAGTCGGTGAAGAGGCCGAGCTGGGGCGTGAAGTGTTTGCCGATAAGGAGGCCACGGATGACCCTGATTCTGCGGGATTGAGTTAATGGGGAGGCGGAGAGGGCGGTGATGAGGGATGTGGTAGTACGTCTTAGTTCACTCCAGTGCTTGGTGAAGGTGAGTGAGGTGATAAGTTCTACCCCGAGGACGCGGTATGTGTCCGTGGGGCCAATGGAGGGGATGGGGGCCGGGATGGAGTTGATGGTGACGAACTGAGTTTGGAGGCGGGATGCGAGCATGGTGATGTTGGCAAGGGAGAGGGCGTTGCCGGAGCACCAGAGGGCGCCGGTGATGCCGCATTTTCGGATGTTGACGGTCATACCTGTGTAGGCGCTGAAGAGGGAGAGTTTCGGGAGTTGGATGGCCATGTTGGGGGTCGGGCCCGTGGCGAGGCTGAGGTCGTCGGCGAAGCCGTGTCCTGGGTATGTGGCCGTGGGTTCTGTGGGGTTTACGTTAGTGGCAGGAGGGCCTGGGCGATAGCCCCGGCTGCCCACCGTGAGCCAGCGGAGGAAGGGTTCAAGGAAGAGGATGAATATAAATGGGGATAGGGTGTCTCCCTGTAAGGTTCCTCTATTTATGTCGATGGAGGGGGTGGGGCCGTATGGGGTAATGTAGTCGGTGGATGAGACCCCGTAGAGGTGTTCGCATGTGTCGACAAAGGTGGAGGGCATACCGAGTTGACGCATGTGTTTGAACATGATGCGGTGGTCCGCGGCATTGAACGCGCCTTTGAAGTCCGCGTACATGACGTAGATGTCTTTATTTTGGATTTTTGCGTCCTCCATCGTCATGATGATGGATGAAAGTGCGTCGCGGATGCTGCGGTGTTGTCGGAATCCGTCATGTTGGTCGCTGAGAATGCCGTGGGTTTCGGCGTATTTCGAGCCTGCATCTTTGATTAGTGCGGTCCATAGCTTAAGAGGGCTATTCATGAGGGCGATAGCGCGGTAGTTGTCGAGGAGGGTGGGGTCACCTTTTTTATGTAGCAGGCATGTTGTGCTTTGGCACCATTCAGGAGGGGTGTAGGAGTTGTGGGCGAGGAAGGAGAGGAGAGAGAAGAGGGCGGAGCGGGTCGCCGGTGGCAAAAATTTGATTATTTCGTTGGGGATACCGTCTGGGCCGGGGGCCTTGCCTGTGCCTAGTGAGTTAAGGGTTTTATCGAACGTGTCGCGGGTTATTATGTCGGCGAGGGTGAGAGAGGGGTCCCCGCGGGGTTCGATGGTAAAGTTGTCGGGGTTGTCTGGGAGTTCCCATGGGGGGATGGGCAGTTCGTGTGGGGTGGCGCGGCTGAGTTCGGTGGCGAAGTGAGAGTGTACCGCCTCTAGTACGGCGGAGGGAGAGGTTGCGGTAGTTTTATCGGGTTTGGTAATGCGGTGGAGGGTCGAGGTAGCGCTGATGGGGGGGAGGAGGGCGCTTTTAATTTTCAATAGGTGGTGGGAGGATTTAGGGCAGGTGTCGTAGGCCGTATTGGCGCGAGTTTTTAATTTCCTCAGTTTATTTGTGGTGGTGGCGCGTAGTAGGTGGCGTATGCGTGCTTGGCACTGTTGTTTGATGGCGTCAGGGGTGAGATATTCGGTCGTATTTAAGAGGGTTTGGGCGAGGGGAAGGGGGCCGTTGTTCGTACTACATCTGCGGAGTTTTAGAATGTGTTTGCGTGTTTTTTTAGTAAACCAAGTAGGGGCGAGGGACACCTGGGGTGGACGGGATTTTTTGGCGTGGAGGAGAGGCCATATTGTGGCAGCGTGGTCCATGTGGTGAGAGAGGAGTGTAGTGAATTGTAAGGCGAGGGTGTCAAGGGTGTCGGGGGAGGCCGAGGTATGTGGGGTGTTGAGTATTGCTGCGTGGAGGGTGGCCGTTTGGTTGATTAGGTCGGGTGTGCTGGTTTGATATGTTTGTTTGTGGTCGGGAGTGAGGGGAAGTTTAAAGTTGAGCTTGCGTGTGGTATGGTGTGTGTGGGGGTGGGTATGGGGTGGGGGGGGGATGGGCTCTGAGAGGGGGCAGGAATTGCGAGGTGGATTGCAGAGTGGTCAGTGAAGTGTGAGGGGGAGGGGAATACCGAGCATGAGGATGGTGGAAGGGCGAGAGGAGATGAGGGCATGGTGAGCCAATGGTCGAGGCAGCCTCCGCTTCGGGGGAAGGTAGGGATGGGGGGGTGGAGGGGATGGAGGTGGAATTCGAGTAGTGAGGTGAAGGCGGGGTTACCGGTACCTTTTGTGGTGGTCGACTGGAAGTCCCCTCCCCAAAGGATGCGGTGGTTCGGGTGGTCGTCAGCCAGGCGGAGGCCCCCCGCTTCAACTTCAGCGCATAATCGGGTCAGTTCGGGGGTGTGGAGCTGGGGCATGTATGCTCCTAGGAGGAGGTAGGGGGTGCCTGAGTGTGGGACGAGGGTTAGGCCGGCGATGTGGGGGGATAAGGTGGGGGGTAGGGTTAGGACGGTGGCAAACTGCAACGAGGCTCTGCGGACCGCGAAGAGAACTCCTGCCTTGGGTAGGGGCACATGTGAGTAGTATGGTCGAGAGCTTTTGAGGAGGTAGTGGGGGAGGGCGATACGCCAACGGGATTTGTGGGTAGCGTGGTTGGTTTCGGTGAGGACGAGGACGTTAGGGTGGTGCGAGGTATTGAGGTGTTCGACGTCCATAATGGAGGTGTGGAGGCCGCGGGTGTTGAGGGTAATGAGGTGGAGTGGTTGGGATGTGTGGTTTGGGAGGATGGGGGAGGGGAGGGGGGCGGGAAGGGTAGGGGGGGTCGCCGGGGGGGGCGGTCCACATGAGGAGAGTGGAAGGGAGGGGGGAGGGAAGGAGGGGAAGGAGGGAGGGGGAGGGAGGGGTAGGTGTTGGGGAAAGGGTGGGGAGTGGGAGCTGAGGCGGGGAGAGGGGTTGGGGGGGTGGAGGGCGGTGAGTAATTGGGGTCTTCCAGCTGGGAGGGGGGTGGAGCGGAAGGTGTGGTTCCACAGGAGTGAGTGTAGGGAGTAGACGGAGGTAAGGGGGTCGAAGCGAGGGGGGTTGTACCCTTGGGTCGGGGGGTGCTGTGGTGATAAAGTAGGTGTGCAACAGGGCGTAGGATCCGCACGACCATGCGTTGGCTGTGTCATTCTAGCGAGGGGGGTTAAGTATGCGTAGGTCGCCGATATACGGGGGGGGGGAAGCTCCAGGAGGCTAAGAGAGCGAGAGAGCGGGTGAGGAGGTTGGGGGGGGGGGTGGAGGGAATCAATTCAAGTAGCCGAGGAGTGGGTTAAGTGGAGAAGGCCGAAGTGTGAGTGTTGCCAGGTGAGGACGAGTAGGGTTTGGTTGGGCATGCCCGGGTGGGGGGGTGACCCTCTGTTAGAGAGGATATTCCATTGGCTAGGGTATTGCGAATTGTGGTGGTAATTATCAACTTCGTTATTGGTGATGACTGTATAAGAGGCAGAGGCAGTGGAGTGGAGTTTCGCTAATGAGTTAGCAATGCAGTATAGGTTTGAGAGGTCATGGTAGTGCCCCCATTGAAAGGAGAGCACCGCATAGGAGTCGAGGTAGCCTATGGGGGTAGGTAGGCCACGTTCGAGATTTAAGTCAAAGAGGTAGTTATGTAATTTGATGCCGCAGGTGTGTGAGAATTGTCTGAAGCGAGGTGTTTACAATGTTAAGCGAGGTGTTTACAATGTGGCGTCGGATATCGGGCTGTGGGGTAAGGGGGGGTCGTAGGGTCTAACCTTTGGGTCGTCCTGTGGGGGACTAATGATTGATTTCGGCCTTGTCGGCCGGGGGTGACTTGTGGGGGATGGTGGGGCCGTGGGAGGGGGGCGGGGCGGAGGGGAGGGTGCGGGTCTCTCCTATGTCGTCCTCCAGCAGGTCCTCGAAGTCTTCGAGGATATAGTCATCTCCGTCCTGTGAGGTTGGGGGGAGGAGAAGGAGGGTGGGGTGGAGGGAGGGGGGGGGGCAGAAGGGGGGGGCGAGGGAGGGGAGTGCGTGGGGGATTGGGGGGGTGGGTAGTGTGGTAGGGAGGGGGAGTGAGAGAGGGGTTCGGGGGGGCGCGGGGGGGGGGATGGAGAGGTTTTCTTGCGGGAGGGTCGGGAGTGCTTGGCGATACCGGCCGGGGATGCGGGTTTGAGTGAGGGGTCGGTGGGGGAACGAGGGTAGGGGGGGGGTACCACGTGGTCGGGCGGGGGGGAGGTGGGAGGGTGTGGGGGAGATGAGGTTGTGAGGGTAGGGGAAAGGAGGGAGTGGGCGGGTGTAAGGGTGGGACGAGTGGTGGAGGGGGTGTGAGGTGGGTGGGGGGGTGTGCTGAGGGAGAGGAGAGGAAGAGGAGTCCATGGGGTTAGAGGAGTCTTCAGTGATGATGGGAAGAGGGGTAGGGGCGGTGTTAGAGTGGGGGGTGGTGGGGGGAGTTGTAGAGGTATGGGAGGGGTTGTCGTGGAAGGAGGAGGGGGGGCAGGGTGCGTATTGCGGGAGTGGTGGGGTGTGTTGGAATGGGTGGGGGCCGGGGTGGTGGAGGAGAGCTGGATGTCGGGTAGGGAGGAGAGGTCGAGGGGGGCGTCCTCGTCGGCGGCCTGCATGTGAAAGTCGGGAGTCCCGAGGGGCCATTGGTCGGAGACGTGGCAGTCCTGTAGGTGGCGGGTCCATTGGAGGAGGAGAGCGGGGGGATTGCGGTAGAGGGTGTAGTTTTTGGTGTGAGTGAGAGGTGGTGGGGAGGGGTTCGTGGTGAAGATAGGGTCCGATAGACGGGCCCTACCAAAGGTGGAGTAGTGGAGGGGGGTGATGGTGAAGGTGCATGTGGACTAGGTGTGTGCGCCTTTGTGAATGAAAGTGTGGTGCAGGGGGATAGTGACCGTGCCGTTGGTGGAGGTGAGGATACAGTACATTTCTGTGCTTAGGGATACTTGGATGTTGGTGGTGATGGTGGGGGAGGTGGAAGGGTGGGAGCGGAAGTATAGCCGTCGGGAAATTTTTGGAGGGTTGTGTAATGAGTGAGGTTGAGGGGGGTGTGGAGTGGGGAGGAGGATGATGGGGTGTGATGCGTTGTGTACTCTTTCGCGGTTTGGTGTAATTGGGTGTATAGCCAGTGAGTGGATGGAATGACTCCGTCAGCGTTGATGCAGGGTAGGGAGAGGGATTGGCGGGACTGGATGAGGACTGTAGTGAGGCAGGTGGCCGCTCAGGAGGTGCCTTGGACGTGTCCAGTGACTGGTGTGGGAGTAATGGTGATGGTGTGAAGATGGTGGTTGGGGGGTACATGTTCGTGAAGAGAATATGAAAATATGTGTAGTGAAATTGGGCCAGATTGTGAATGGATGGGGTTATTGGGCAGGTGGAGGATATTTACCCATAGGGAGGAGGGGTCACCCTCGATCGGGATGGGAGTGTCCACGGGCTGGAGGGCGTCGGCGAATTGGAGGATGAATTGGGCAGGCTCATGGAGGTCCTCTATCATGCTCGGGGGAAGGGGTCGTGGGGGCTTGTCCGGCGGGTGTGAGCGCGATCGCTAGGTTGGACGTGAGTATGTCATGTAGGAGGGCGACGGTTTCGTGGCGTGTGATATCAGAGAAGAGGGGGGGTCGGATCTTTACCCTTCGGCGTGAGACTGGAGGGGCTGAAGCGTCTCGGAGGAACTGGATTTTCTGCTGTCGTAATTTAGCCAACAGGGAGGGGGAGGAGGCGGCGGAGGTTGGTGCCGGACCGGCCGATCGGGGTTCACGCTGGTGTGAAGCGAGTTGGTACAGGAGGCCAACCGCGACGCAGGAGGTGGGGATATCTAGACGAATCTCTTGAAATCCCGAAGTGAGGTCGACAGGCAGGGGGGTGGTGTCGTAGGTCGATGGAGCTGTCGGGTGGTGAGTGCGGGTGGCGTTCGCTGTCCATCGCGAGTGGTGGGCAAGTTCTCGTCCGATTATATTTTTGACGCGTGTGGGAAGGTCGTCGAGTCGGTTAACGCTTTCGAGCAACCAGCGGCGGGCAACCGAGCATGCCGAGAGCACTGAGGTCGAGGAGTGCGTCGATTCCGGGAGGAAGACACCGTGTATCATGAAGCGAGCAAGGTGGGAGGGGGTGGTTTAGTCCTGGCATATTAGGAGGTATGAGTCGATCATACGGGTAGAGAAGTCGTCGGCCGGCCCAAGGTCCGGGGTTGACCGAGGGGCCGCGAGGACCAGGGGTGTTTGGAGTCCACGACGAATGGGGAAGAGGTCCATAGCGGTGCCCATGATCTGTTTGAGTGGGGGCAGTTGCGGGACAATGAGTAACGGGGCTAGCGGGTGGGCCGCGAGTTGGTTTATGGGGTTGCATAGGTCCATGTGCCGCGCATGCTCCGGGGGGTCCCGCAGGAGTGCCTGCTTGAAAGTGGGGGGGGGGGGGGGTAGAGGTCGAGGACATATTGACCGAGCGTGAATCGTAGTAGGGGAAAGAGTCAGGGGGTTTTGTGGAGTGGTTTCGTTTTGGATTTCGAGTGGATTGCGTGTGTTGGCGGCACACGACCAGGCCTGATGGGACCTGGGGTTGGTGGATGTTGGCGGCGGACGGGAACGTCCGGACGCTCGGTGGGGCGCGGTGTGGCGCGCCACTCCCTAGGAAGGGGGGTTTTGTAATCGAGGGATGTGATTGATCGTTCGTAGTACTAAGGCGGGTACATGTTTGGGATTCGAAGTGGGTGGCGCGAGAGCTGTCGGAGAGGCGAAATTAAAAACTCTGAAAGCTGCGTCTTGTTGTGTGTACCGTCAGGTGTCGCTACGGATCCACTGACTTGGGTGAGCTAGGCTCGGGTGAGAAGAGGTGGACGGTGCCTATTGTACGACGAGCCCTATGTCCACCAGTCTGTCGCTCAATGGGAGGCCTGGCCCAGAGCGAAGACGATCGGCGATGCTCATTAGAGCTACCGACCCATCCCCGTAATGAGTGTCGGTAGTACTTTAGTAGTACTGTGGATTTATTTACTGTCTTTAGTGACGGTAGGATGCGCTTTTTTTAGAGACCATACTCATGGTGTCGCTTGCGCTCTTGAAGGGTTAAAGCACAAGCGATGGCGTTGAAATCAATCCGGCCATTGTTTGGAGAAGGTCGATCACGGCCTCCACGTTCATATCCGTGACCACGACCTTGACCAAACCGTGATCCTTCGCATCGCTGCCAATTTGTAGATGCCTCGACCATTGGATCGTCGTTAGGTCGCTTCTTGGTAGGTCGTCTTCCTCTAGGGTGGTTAGACGGGGTTGGTGTAGGCCTAGCACGACCCAAGTGTGGCGAATCAATCACGAGGTCATTTAGAAAATTTTCTAGCTCCACCAAGGGCAAATTGTAACCCATGTGATGCGAACGATGGGAATTGGCTTGAGCCTAAAGCTGGAAATTAGCTAGTCCAATGATAAATCGAACGCACTAAAGGTCATCCGTAACCTATTGTTGGGATCGTCGTAAGAAGTCGTTGAACTGTTCGGTGTAGTTGCCGTAACTCAAGGATCTTTGCGTTAGTCCAAGCATGGCGTTAATGGCATCATCCCGGATGTTAGGCAGCATGAACGTCTTACGAATATCAGCCACAATAGAGCCGAAAGAGTGTGGAATCGCAGCGTGTTACTTACGGTTAAGCCACCAATTATTCAAGGGTCCAGAAAACTGAGACATGACCCACACGATAACGTTGTACGAGTCGGCGTAAATCCCAAGCATGGCGAAACGTTGAGGCTACATTTCCAACTAGTCCTCAAGCATGCGTCTTGGCCTGACTAGTAGGGTGAGTTTATTATAGCTTTACGTTGAGACTCAATAAGAGCTACGCTTAAACCAACAAAGTTGGTCGTAGGGGCCGGGACTCCCATGCGTAAGTCAGTCGGCGGCCCAATACACACATGATTAATGTACCCCTAGATCAGCATCCACACATGACCAAAATCGATAGCTTGAAAACGAGGCCAGAAAAAGAACTGCGACGGTAACGACACGTCGTCACTAGAGAACAAATGCTTACAAATTACAACACCTCGAAAAGCCTCCCAATGAGCCACGAAACCAAAGTGAAGTAACTCAAACTTACGATGGACATCAAGAAGTAACTATGTCTTAGACGGCGTAAGCGAAAGACCGTCAATGTCAATCGAGTCTGGAATGACGTAAATACCATCAAGATTAATGGTCGATTGGGCTCGAATAACTTGCTCGACCTTAGATGAGGTTCGTAAATTAGTCGTAACGTAAGGTACATGAACATGTGCCGATAAGACGTAAACAAGATGATTCTTTCCTTCATGTAACGGCACTCGCACATGATGATTACTCAACCGGGTAAGATCGTCGACGGTCATAGTAAGGCTAGTTTTCTCGAACAATTCATGAATGGCCACGTCGATATGCTCTTCGTTAGGTAAGATCAAACCGGTAGGAAACCAAGTTTTACCGGTACGGGGTTGACGTTGTAAAACGAGTTTAATGTCAGAGGCTTGGGAACCTCCGACATGCAATACGACCACACCGTAGTTACGAGGTCCGACAAAAGCCATATCGAATCAGCCAATCATTGTCGAGCAATTTCAAACAACAATGAGAGCGCGCGTCGACCCGAAACCAATGTGGCAGTTTGCCTTCTAAGACCTAACTGCAAACACATATATGTTATGTTTTGCTTGTTGATGTGGGTACTGCAAGTGGAAGTGCAAAAGGAGAGACAAATGAGAACATGTTAGATTGTTTAGTGTTTAACAATATATTGTAATCGAACAAAGGAATTGTTAAAAGGTTCTGTTACCTCCCTCTATTGTACTAGGCTTAAATAGCTCCAGTCTAGCTAGCTTGCACCAATGCACCTCCTCTCGCTTGGTCCTCATGCCATGTTCTAGGGCTCTCTAACGGTTGCAAACTGACTCGCGACACTGCTCGTTTGGATTGGGAATCTCGTTCAGCGTGTCGTCTAGCTAGTTGGATTAACTGTGCATACTTGTACGCACCGGGAGTAATGGTGGTAAAATACGCATCACCACCCTTAGCAAGATTGCAGTAGCGACGTACCCACGTTGTTCATCCTTCAGATGGTAAATCACGAGTTGGATTTAGTAATGAATATCTATACGATGTCATGCAATGTATTGTTGCATGACCGTACTCGTCACAACATATATTCCCGTTTGCCGATTTCTTGGGGGCTTGCGATTTGCTTGGTACGCCTTCGGTTCAGTCGATCCATGACTACTATCCCTTCGCCATGGAGGATGGGGGCCGGTTGGCGCCGATGGCGGCTGAGTTGGTTGATCGCTTGGCTATTTTGGTGACTGTTCGTCGCTTCCCATGCATGGGTGCCGCTGACTCTCGCTCCTTGCGCTCTGATAGTTACGTTCGTATGCAACATTTTGTTCGTCGATCTACTTATGTTCCGTTTCGGCGTTTTTTTGGGGGATGTGCGACGTGAATTCATGCAACTTCTTTCTGATGCTCTTCACGGCACTCTGGGTTCGTATCTCCGCGACGCTTTTCAGGAGGGCAGTGCCGACGCTGTGGCATGCCTTCCTGTTCCTCGTGCTTTTTCCCCCCCCTCTTTTCTTCTTTTTGCTTTGTGGCCTCCACTGCTTTTTCTTGTAAGAATTTTTTCACTTTATACCGGTACTGGTATGAAGGATTGATCATGGGCACTGCTGATGCTGTGCCATGCCATGGCTGCTTACTGTTCCTTATTCCTGCTTATTGGGTTTTTTCCCTCTTTCTGCTCAACTGTTTTTACTTGGCGGTCTCCGTAATTTTTTCTTGTAAGAAACTTCCATGCTGGTGATTGACAGTATTCAATCACCATCGACTTCCAAGACCAACGGCCGCGACAATTACGGCGGTTGGCGTGTAAACATGCTGACATGCTGCGCTGGACAAAAGTCCGACAGCGCATCTGCTCACTGTATGTTGGCTCCGCATAAGGTACCCCACTTCCACACACCAACCAGAACTTCCGTGCTTGTTTAGTCGGCGTTTGGAGCCACGTTTTACCCTTGGCCCGCAACCTCGACTCTATCCGGCCTGCTGTCGTCTGGTACACGCTATTAAAATCTCAACACGCTGCTGAACTCGGCGAGCTAAAGACATCAGCCAAGGATGGGGTGCTGCTTCTCTTCACAACATGAGACCCCCCCTCCGCAAGACCTCGGCATCGCCACGCCCGATGCCATCAAAGTTGAAACAACGAGTGAGGGAACCACCTCTGCAGAGGTCAAATGCAAGAGGGTTTGGGTTTCGCAAGTTATCGGCGCCGGTGGGGAAACAATAAACAAAATCAAGGCCGAGTCTGGTGAGTCTGCCCGTCAGCCACCCAACCTACCTTTAGTACCTGTACTATACATCAAGCCACCGACACAACTTTCCGAGCGGCACAGCACCCCTGACAGGCCCGAGCAGACCTATCGCTATTGCTGAGCAAAATCTATAATGGGTGTAGTATTCGAGGCCTTCTTGTCGACGTTTGTTCAGACTTGCTGTAAACGCGTTCCGAGATTTTTTTGCCAGCTTTACTCTACATCCTCGTGTAATTCTTATATGTGGCGGTGACGTATCGGAAGCGACTGCTCTAAATATAAACGCACGGTGAGAATGAGAAATTGGCGACAGAAGGCGCCTTGTTTTGGTTCGAGTCGTGCGAAGACATGTGATACCGGACCTGATACAAACTGTCTGTGCGTTGTGTTTCTATTGCAGGCGCGGATATTAAGGTGGGTGATGACGACCCAGTGACTATCACGGTCTCAGGCTCGGCTCCAGCCGTCGCTAAGGCCACTGCAGCGATACAGAGTGTGTTGAAGGAGGCGGAGAACCCCGACTACGAGGGCGAGGCCGGAAAGGCGCTGCGGGCGAAAGCGGACGAGTTCGCTCGCAAAATGGACGCAGCCGCTGCGGAGAAGGACGAGCTGTTCAATAACGGAGACAAGAACGGCGGGCACCGGAAGCTGGAGGAGGTGAAGGAGTGGCAGAGGAAGATGCACGCGGCGAATGCGGAAGCGGCGGAGGCGATCTTTCAGCACAGGAACGCCGGGAAAGGGGAGCGGTACATGGACTTTCACGGGCTGCGGAAGCAGGAGACGCTGGATATTCTGGAGAAGCGTCTGGGCAGCCTGCAGGGTGGCACGTTGGAGCTTGTGCCTGGGGCGGGTCACCACAGCAGCGGCGAGGCTGTGCTGAAGCCCGCCATCATTTCCTTTCTCAAATCAAAAGGCATCTCGTTTGAGGAGAAGAACGCGGGCACGATAGTGGCGAATCTCTAACCTGCACACACGCTCTACCTGCTTACTATAAATGATCGTGCCCCCTTTGCTTGGCTCCTCGATAGTGCTGCCGTCTACGTTGCGTGGTTGCGGCCTGCTGATAACGCGCGTCAGTGTGAGATCGCATCAGTGGTTGGCGGTGTGAGGGCGGTCAATCACGATTACTTTCTGTTACGCGTGTACGACAACATGATGTTTCACCCTTCTAATGAATACTATGCTGTAACTGTTCGACTTTTTCTCAAACAATCGAATGCATTCTCACACACATGAAGACCCGCTCGCACAGACACTCACTCACGCACTCACTCGCGCGCTCACACAGGCACACTCTCTCACATGGACTTACTGTCAAGCACTGACGCACGCACGCACGCACACACACACACCCACACACACACACTTACACACACACCCCCACTTTCACACACACACCCCCACTTTCACACACACAAATACACACACACACACACACACACACACACACACACACCCACTTTCACACACACACACACACACAAATTCACAAACACACACACTCACTTAATTGCTTCGACTTTATTGGCATTTCTTCTAAACTCCTCGGCAATACTTTTGCGCCCTAGGTGGACTGCACCGACACATTAGGGGGCTGAATGCGTGGGGTTTTCGCGCCCGCACCCGCACGAAAGGCTCTTTCAAAGTTCAAACAGTCGCCGTGCCGGTTACACGAAAGACGCACGTGGCCGAAAGCGCCGCAATGTGCAAAGGTCGTTCGTATATCATGCATTAGCGACGGAGAGGGGAGCTGTTAGGCAGGTCGCTGTGGAGGAAACGCATAAATTCGCGTATGTAGACTTACCACCGATATCCGCACAACCCAAGGGCAAGGGGCGTTCGGCCACTTGAGTAAGCTGTCACTACTTACTCATAAAATGTCAAAACTTGTTTATTAAGGTACTATTCGACGCGTCTTTGTATAGACGCGTCGAACGCATCCATGCAATGGTTTAGAAACTCAAAAAAAAATGTGTTTTTATTTCCGGCCTATTTTGGTAAGCTGCGCCGCAGTGCCAAGCAACACCCGTCGAGCCCGGCTCACTTTATGAGGCGATTTGTGCGGGGCTTGTCGATAAATCTTCATCAATTCACAATTCCCATTGTTTTACACGGCCAATTCCCGGCGTGTGCCACGCGTGGGGCGAGTGTGGTGGCACAAGCAAATCCCCCAAGCTTTCCCAACACCACCGTCAACGTGATGTGGCCCAAACGGCCAAGCTCGACCTCGCCCCTTGCCAATGCCAATCGCCCTCACCCATTTAAACAGAGCAATGTCTAGCAAAAGCTGCATCATACGGGCTTTTACTCGCTTGTCCTCCATATACATCACCCGTGCTTGCGGCGTGAACCTCCATGCTTCATTCACACACCCGCAAGCCAAGCTTCGTGCATTAAACATGCATCCACGCCTCCAAACCCCATCCCACAAGTCCAAAAAATAGGCTTGCGTGCCTCAATGAGCAATATGAAGCATGGTGTCATTGCTTGAGCAGTGCCCGCGTGTAGTGCTCATGACGACGTGTGGAGTTGAAATAATTTCCGGGAATTTTGGGGTTTAATTCGACAAACTCTTCCGATAGCACTCGCTTTAAGCTCGCAACTAGCCATACAGAATGAAGGCTAAATGCTTGCTTCCCCGCTCTGCCGTGGTTGGATGATACCTGGGTGCCGTCGTGCTTGACGTGATGAGAGGCGCACGTGATGAGAGGCGCATGAGAGGTTCACTCTGCCATGGATGACTACCTTATGCACACCATAATATTGCACGTCCGAAATCTTTTGGAGGAGTGTACATTCCATGGCTATACATTCCATGGCTATAGCAATAAAAGGAAAAAAGGCTGTAAAAGGAAATGGACGCCTCAATAAATATGGCGAGAATTGAGGAAATAGAGCGCAACATCGCCGGAGTGCAATCAGCGAGTAGCCGAGTAGCGTGAAAATTTTTATTCCGCCGCCACCGCATGCGCATGCGCGGCTGAGCTTGGGTCGGGAGCCCGCGAGCTCGGAACTTGGTAGCGGTGAGCGTGACGCCTGCCCGCCTACTCGTGTTTGCTTTTGTCTCGGCGCTCTCCTACGCTGTGGCATCGCGCGGTACCTGTACATAAAGTTCTCCTTTTTATCGTCCGCGGTCACTCGCCGTCGGCGGCTCCGGTGCGTTTTATTTGTACCATCGCCAGCGTGACCTTCCCGGGATCTTTTATTCGTCGCTCGACCCGTGACCGGGTACACCTACCCGTACCGCCCCTATTATCGGCATCCTCGAGACCCTTGGCCGCTACCGGTACCGCTACAACTTTCGCCCGCGCGTGGTCATCCCCTTCAGCAAGGCTCAAGGCATCGGCACGCGTCATCGCTATCACTGTACGGGTACTACAATTTCAATACTGCTCTAAGTTCATTCTAATCGCTACCCGTACTCGGAGCCCGCTATTTGCAAGGTCATCCTTTATCGCTTGGCGCCCCGCTACGATACGGCGTTGCACGACGGAGTTGCCTTCCGACTCTTGCTGTGGTTGGTACACGGGTACCAAATAGCTTCTTTGCTCTTTTCTTGAGCATCTCCATCGCGGGCTCCAAGGCTCCCCACTACAAGCAACGCGAGGTTAGAGGCGCGACGGACCGGCATCGAGGAGCCCACCACGTCGGCGGCGAATCTTCCCTCCAAGGCACGCCACAGCGCCACCTCGGGCGACTTCCGGTATAGTCCAAGCCACATACCCCCCCCCCCCCCCTTCTTCGACCCGGCGTGTTCTACTTATATTAGGACGCGACACACGTGCCACCCCGGATGTCCGCCGCGGCGACCCGGCCGGGACATAGTCATCGGCGTCCTCCACCGCCACCTCTAGGCCGGTCGCCCGGCGGCGGGGCAAGGTCGTGCCCTATGGCCCCCGCTCCGGGTGACCTTCCGACATCATCACCTACTAACGCTCAAGCGCCTTCGCATGCCTTACGACCTGGACATACTCCGTCTCGTTTTTTACCCCCCGCTCCTTTGAGGTGCGTTAGTTGCTCAGCGTCGTTCCCGACCCTTCAAGCGCTATGCGCCCATCTAAACTCCCCCGCGACAACGTGCACTTTTGCGCCCGACAATTGCCCAGTTGTGGATGCCGATCGCCACCTTCTCGCGCCGTGCACTTTTTGCGGACGATACTTTCGGAGCGGTGGCCTTAGTAGACACCTACATTCCTGCTCTCACCGCAATACTACGCCATCCCAACAGCCGGCATACGGTGCTTCGCTCCCGCGTGGTCGGCCGTCCCCGCCGCATCCCCAGTCCTTGCCCCCCGCCGTCCAATGGTGCCTTAATCATGGGGCCACTGGCGGGGAGAACTCTAAAGCCTTCTTCGAGTCCTACCTCCTTTCTTTCCGATCTAGTACGTCCTCGAACGGCGTCCCCCCTTCGGTGGTACGCCTCGTCAAGCCGGTCTTCGAGGAACTTGTCGGTTGCGTTTTGTCTTTCCGCGGTAGGGCCACCCAAGGGGCTTCCGCGGAAGCGGCTTGGGCGGCGTTGCTTTTATTTCCGCGCTTAGTTTTGCGCCCCATGGCTGATTTCACTTCTGCGGGGCATCTGCCCCCTGACCCGGTCGCCGATTACCGTGACAACCGCTTAGCCCATTGGGCGTCAGGAGATCTTGATACATTGTTTTCCGCCGCTCGCGCCCACGCATCCCTTACCAATGGGCGGGCACCGCCACCTACCTCACTTTCGAGGGCCGGTACCGACCCCATCTCCCCTTCGCAACCCTTTCATAACGGCGTCTCGGCCAAGGTCGCCAACCGGGCGGCTAGTCTAGCTGCGGTTGGGGAGTACCGCCGTGCTATGGAGGCCCTAAGCTCCAACCCCGTTGCAAGTGGTCGTGGGGTGCACGAGGAATTATCACGGTTGCACCCACAAGACGATGACGACCTCGCGGACGTGTTGCCGGATCCCTTCTCCCTCCCTCGTATCAAACTCCGCGCTTCGGAAGTCGATATTATGGAGGTCGTTGCTAGATGCCCTCGAAAATCTAGTCCTCACGTCGACGGTTGGAGGTTTGAAACTCTTCGCGCGTTGGGTTCCCCTTGCACTCTCACCGGTTTAGCCGAAGCCATCGTGAACGCAGAGGTTCCACCCGGCGTTGCTTCATTCCTTGCCTCTGCCACACTTATCCCGCTAGACAAGCTCGATCCCGAACAACGACGCGCACAAGAGCAAGAACTTCGCGACCAAAAGGGGACGTTGCGCCCGATTGGAATTGGCTCCGTTTTAGTTCGTTTCGCGAATCGCGCGCTTCTCGCCGTAATTGGTGACGAAGTGTCTCAATGGTTGGCTGCTCGGCACCAATTTGGCGTCGGCGTTCGCGGCGGGGTTGAGATCGTACAATTCATGGTTCGAGCCGCGCTTGACGCTTCACCGGAAGGAGTTGTCCGCAAATCCCGCGCTTCGACCGTTGCTCCGCGTCGCTACTATGTTGTATGGCCGTCCATCTACCTTGTACGTTTACGACTCATCAAATGCTCACGGCCCGGCCATGCGCATTCCGAGTACCCGCGGAGTCCATCAAGGTTGCGTCCTCGGGGCCATGTTCTTCGCAATTGTTGCCTCCAGGGTATACAAGCAATTGGCTGCGATTGCCCCGAACGAATCCGTTCTCTGCGGTTATTCTGACGATGTTCACTTCTTGGGACCCCCTCCGTCTCTCGTGGCTATTGGCGACGCTATGCCGGAGGCGTATGCTAGCGTTGGCCTCACCGTAACCATCCGCAAAAACTGTTTGTATTCCCCTTTGGGTGTCGGTGATGCTTTCGATAACTTACCCGACGGCCACATCATGCGGGGAGTAAATGTCTCCACGGAAGGGGCGAAAGTATTGGTGGGGCCAATGGGTACATCCGATTTTGCTCGAGGCGTGTTCGAAACGGCCTTAAGTAAGTATGAGGCCTACGGCGAACGTCTAAGGGGTCTAGCGGCTCACCGGCACACTCACACTGCGCTTCGTATCCATCAACATTGCAGCCGCCGCTTCGGACACTTTGCCCGTACAGTCCCCCGAGGTCTTGGCAGGGGTGAGGGCTACGGTGACACCGTCGAAACATTCCTCGAGCGCGCTGACAATGCCACCCTAGATGTGGCGGCTGAGATATTGGGCCTTCCCGCATCTAGCCTACCCAGCAACACTCGCTCCGAGATGTCTCTTCCCATACGTTTCGGCGGCATGGGGGTGGGGGATTTGGCTGCCTTGGCGGATGCGGCCCATGTCGGAGCGGCCGGTTTGGCAGTGGGCTCAGCTATTCGTTTCCTTACAACACAAGACGCTCGCGTGCGCGGGGATTCCCAAGACGATGTTCCAATGGAGCCGACCATGTATGGACGGTTAGCGAGTGCTATGACCACAGCGGTGTCCCGTAGGCATGGTACACCGGACGGAGACGACGGCGATAACGAACCCATGTGGTCGTTAGAACTCGCTTCGTCGTGGGCGCGCTTGGACGCTGCGTGCGGTTCTCACGCTCTCGCCGAGTCTGAACCTTTGATAACCACAGCCTTAGCGATGCTCCCCCCGAAACGTCCAACGGTGGCTCGCGCCGGCTGCGTTGCCGAAGCCCGATCAAACAACGAGCCGATTGCCCAGTCCCTTGATGGCCTACCCTCGCTCGTCCCTCTTTCTGCGTTTGCCACGGACATCTTTCCAAAGCTACAAGCCGACATCAGTGAGCGTGTCAACTTGTTTCGCTTCGCGAAGCTCGCTCCCACGTTTTCCAACCGCGCTCGGCCGGAGTCTAGGCGTTTTGTATCTCGTCTCGGCCACGGCGCCCTTGCGTTTTTGGCTTCGGACCCGCCTACTTCGGGTCGCCTGGGCGAGCTCCGTGAAAAGTTCCCTGAGCACTACGACGCAGTTTTCCGCGTCGCGGTCTGTCGCATCTTCGGCCTACCCTCATCTCGCATCCTCTCTTCTCTACGCTCCCCCACTGCTTGTGCTTCTTGCCATCTCTCGGTTCAAGCTATGCGGGGTGCGTTCTCATCGGCGGGTGTTGACATGTCGGATGATGCGTGGGCCACTGCTTTTGCGGACCATTTGGCTCGTTGCGGCGGAGATGCTTCGGCCCACACCGCTCACTCTTGGTTAGTGACGGCCCTTGCGGAAATCATCTCCGAGGTTCGTGGCGCACTCGGGGTTGGCGTCGAGGTCCTCTTAGATCCCACGATGTTAGTTCAACTCCCCAACGGCAACGACGGTCTCCCCGCGGATGTGGGTGTCTTGCACTATCACGGCATCCGAGGCTCAAAACTTGCCCTTGATGCCGTGGTTTCCGGTTTGTTCGGCGTGTCTAGCCCCCCGTCACCCGAAGTCGCTCTCCGCCGTGCTGAGAAGACCAAGTTCGAGAAGTACTCGGAGGGGTTGAGGAGTCGCCCCGACATCCGCTTCATTCCCTTTGCAGTCACGGAATTTGGTACTCTTGGCGGCCACGCCACGGCTTCTTGACGGAGCTAGCCAAGCAGGCAGCCGCATCTAAAGGGATGCACGTGGGCAAGTTGTTGGCCTCCTGGCGTCGAAAGGTCTCTCTCGCCGTCCATGTTGCTCACGCGGACAACGTCTTGCGTGGTTTGTCCGCCGCTGCGGACGGCACGGAGGCCGCTTCTTCCTCGGCTGGGATGCCTTCTCCGGCCACGGCGCTCTTCACCCGCGCCATGGGCCGCAAGCGTCCCCGTGCTTCCTCGAGCGGCGCGTGAGGCGCCGCTTGTCGCCTCCAAGTGTTGCATTCTCGGCGTGGCTTAAGAGTTTCCTTAGTATAATCTGCTAGTTTTATGCACAATGTAGTGCTTTCCTTTTGCTGTGCTTTGGATTCCGTGATCCTCTTGTCACTCTTGCCCTCTTGTTTCCCCTCCCACTTTCCCTGTCCGTGCTCATCTGGTTCTTCTTGTAAACAAAGTAGCGTGAAACTGAATGGGTGCTAGACCGCAGCAAAAGCAAAACATGTGCATCACGTATAAATAAGGATTGGTTGGTCGTTGGTTGGGAGGGTATAGGTCTGATTGTTGGTAGGATATAGAACTAGCGATTCCCCGATTCCCCGATTCCCCGATTCCTAAAAGAATCCTAATTGAACTAGCACTCCTAAAAGAGCTTCCTTCCATCAAGGCCATTTTGCGGCGTTGTTCAGTTTTGCCGGTAGTGTCTCTTCTTCATGGCACTTCTTTGAGTATCATCTGGTAAGCAAACCACTATATATATTAGCCAAATCTCACTACACTACATCCATTGATTAAGAACTAGAGCATACCCTATGGGTATGTAAGTACCCTATGTTACACCGCAGTCGCTTTCCCAACCCCATGTCCCGACGTTTTTATTCGACTTTTCTTAAAATAGTTATAATGTACTCGATGTTGCCACGTTTGCATTCCACATGTCAGCAAACTCGACTGCCACGTCGCGGAGATCACATTTTCTCGGTGCAGAGCGGGAGTAAAGTACAGTCGGGAGATATAAAGATATAACGCTCCTGTTTCATGTATTTCGCAACAAGATGCCATTTGTCATATAATTGGAAATGTCGAGCTTCAGAGGTACTTAGTTAGTGGCATGCTAGCTAGTGGGATATGGATAGTAGGGTACCTTTTGTTAGATCCTTGGTTCAACCAGTTCCATCGCTACAGCATCGACGGTAAAATGAATCGGAAGTCATCGACGGACTGGTGGTCGTAGCAGGCCGAGCCACAGCACGTCGTCTCATCCACCTTCGTAACAAATACCGAGCGCACAGGTAGCTCTTTTACGCTACCTGTATCATATATCCTTCCAAACCTTGACAACAAAAATTAGGCAGTTTCAGAATCCCCTCAATCGAAGCTAGAGACACGAAACCACAGTTGTTCTTACACTCGTTCACCTACACACACGGCGCTTCAGCAAATTGTGTACAGTTTTTTTGGACGGCTTGCCGGCAGTTCTGCTCTCCTTACACTTTTTGAAGCGCTCTCCGAATATGGCGTCCACCGGCTTGCTCCACCCTCCGTTGCCCACAGCGCGGCCTGCCGTCTCGGCTCGCGCTGCGCGTGATATTCTCCGCTGCTCGATATGCGCACATAATCAGACGCTCTCCGGACATTCTCTGACGACAGAATCAAGCTCCGCATCCACCGCACTCGGGCGTCAGTTGCGGTGAGTCACCTCTTCACTCTCCCACACAACATAGGCGTCGCATCGCTACATACTGCGAATGCATATGAGATAAGCCGGTCAAGCTCAGGCAGCGGCAACCGTGTGGCACTCGTCGTAGTCTCTCATCGAGCTTACCTTTCTACTACTCGTAGCTGAAAGTTCGCGCCCGCGTCTGCTCACTCGGGCGCGACCCGTACAGTGTACGTGTGTATTTTTGTACTTTTTAGAACATTTTTTCGTGACACCATCCAACGACTCTACTACTCGTTTTGTTATGGCAGGGGGATCAAAGCCTGTGGTGCCAAGGGTGAGAGTGGTGTCAGACGATCGGTGAGAGTTTCGGCGAGCGCAAACGTGGAAGTGATTCGCACGACGGAGCAGCTACAAGTGTCGCTGCCCCGACCGCTGGGGCTCGTTCTGGGAGACGGCGCGGTGGTTGAGGAGGTGACGGCGGGAGGAAACGCGGCGAAGAGTAAGAAAGTCGATGTTGGGGATGTGGTCCTGGGGGTCGAGCTCCTGGCCGGCATGTTTGGCACGTCGGGAAGCAAGCACGACGTTCGCGACATGTCATTCGACGAGTTGCTCGACTTGTTGGCGTCCGAGCCCAACGTAAAAAAGGTATTATATCCGCAAGAAAATACAATATGAAGGGGTTTTATTTATGTTTCGGAAGAATATCGCTGCGATCTTGCCATTCGTAGCCGATGGCTGATTTACGCGATCGTACTTGTACTGCACCTAGCCGGCTTACGACTCGTCCCGGATATGATGATCGATAGCCTATGGCCTCCGCTGTCGTCTCAATTTACTGCGCACGTCGTGACATGCTGTGCCGCTTGCCCAGGTGAAGCTTACGCTTGAGCGGAGCAGGTTCGAGGAGATAAGCAGCGATGCGCCCTTTGGGGACAGCAGTGGGGAGGCAATCGAGGTGGCGGAGTATTGGAGCGACCGGAGAAGCAAGGTAGTCGTCGCCCTTGCGACTCGCCACTTCCGTGTTGTCATCACAAGTTGATTACAAACAGACAACCCCACGCGAAATTGAGATGCACCCATCTTTGTGTTATCATGCTGGCCATTTAGCGCATTGATTATCTCGTTATCATATGGTGGTGGGAAGGCGGCGGGGGGACTCAACAAGACCACTTATTTTTTGTATCGCACTTCAATTAAGCATTTGTAACGCGACCGCCGATAACGCAAAAACACACACACACACACACACACACACACACACACACACACACACACACACACAAAATACAGTCTAAACCCTAAACCCTATTTTCTCAGCCCAAATCTCAAGCAATTGTGCAATTTTGTGCATCAGTCTACTACATTAATTTGTGTGTGTGTGTGTGTGTGTGTGTGTGTGTGTGTGTGTGTGTGTGTGTGTGTGTGTGTGTGTGTGTGTGTGTGTGTGTGTGTGTGTGTGTGTGTGTGTGTGTGTGTGTGTGTGCGTGTGTGTGTGTGTGTATCGCAACTACAAATAGGCCTCTGTGGGTTGTTTTTATGATCATAAAACTACAGAGTGAGAGACACAGAGTGTGTGTGTTTGCATGATTACATGAATGTAAAGAACGACTGGCTACTCGCAGTTGATTAACAGGGGAAAGAGCAGCATTGTGAACAGGCGCGGGCTGTGGAAGGGGAGGCATCACTTGCAATGGCTCAGAGGAAAACTATACGGGTGGGAAATTTAGGATATTGAGGAGTAAATGAGATACGAATACCCGATAGTTTTATCTGGTTTGTATTTTGTGGCGATTGAATGGTCCAGAAAAGAAAAGTAGTCGCGGAAGCTGCCTGTGTCGGGGGGGGTTGTTTTATTGACACGCATCCTTTTATTTCTGCCAAGCAGTTTTCGAAGCGCTCACCCTGTGATTTGCGCGGCGGGCGTCGCAGGCGAAGCAGCAGACGGAGCTCCGCCGCAGCGGTGGCCTGAAGCCGCAAGACATCGAGCTCCGCGCTGGGAGGGGCCTGTTGGGTGCTGGCAGCTTCGGGACGGTTTTCGCGGGGTCGTGGCAAGGGCGGAGGGTGGTGCTGAAGCGCGCCAACGAGCGCGTGCTGGGCGCGGAGGAGCTTCTGGAGACGGAGATGGAGATCAACGAGGCCGTGAGTAAAGGGTGAGGCCGCAATAATAACTCCATCCCATCCAAAAATAAGATTAATAAAAAAATAAATTAAATAAGTTAACAAATTACTGCACCCCATTCTTTCCCTTGTTTTCATTTCTGAACCTGGCCTAACTTTCGACACGCAACCATGAAACCGCAGGGTTTGTGGGGTTCAGAGGCGTTAAGGATGACCTAAATTCTGAAGTATTTTCTTTTATGTAATATTATTACTATTATATTGAACATCCCGATCACTTCAAATGCGCTGCGAACCCTAAACCAGAACCCTGAAACCTAAACACGAACGATATATATATATATATATATATGTATCCTGTACTTGACACTGCGTCATGCAAGGAAGAGCATGAATAGTGGGCCGACAGAAAGGGAGCTGCCGGCTGAAACCGCCCATGCAATCTGAATTGCTGTATGCATACCCTGCTACCGTGTGTGCATGCATTTATATACAAATGTTAATGAGACTATTATTTACTTTGATTTTTATTCGCTGCCTTGATTTTTCAGAGCTCCCGGGGCCTGCGCGGAATACATCGGCTGCTGTGAGGTTGGCGCGAAGGAGGGGGGTCAAGCATACCAGGGGCGCCTATCTAAGGGTCTCTGGCTCGTGTTTGCTTTCGAGGGCGACCGCTCGTTGGCTGATCTCGCTAAGGGTGGCCGCGGCGGGCTGCAGCCTCTGGCGCAGCGCCTTGGGCTTTCGTCCCGTACCGGCGACTCGGAGGTGGTACGTCACGCGACGAAACAGGTGCTCGAGGCGCTCGTAGCGCTGCACAAAGCAGGCGTCGTGCATCGAGACGTCAAGCCACAAAACATTGTCGTTTCCGAGGTGCGCAAAGCCACTGCCACCTGGGTTGCCGACTAGCAACCTGCTTGCTCCCCCAGGTTTTGCCGGTATGCAGCGCACAAACAACGAGAATTTCACACTGTTCCGATATTCCGATTTCACCCGTACATGATATTCCGATTGTTTTGCGGAATTAATCTGCTCCCGCACCCTAAATACTCGGAAGTGGCGAAGCAAGATAGTTTTCTGTGTGTTTATTTATGATACTTACATCAGATGATGTGCATGTGCTGTGTGGCGTGACAGGCTGAGCAGCGGCTCAAGTTGATCGACCTCGGAGGCGCCGCTCTCTGCGACAAGGTAGGAAAAACAAACTAAGCCTCGTTGATATTTGGGAGAATGGATTGATTAAGTCTCTGTTAGTATGTCGCGCTTGTACAATCAATGCAGAATAACCTTCCTACGGGAAAAGCTGGGGAGTATTTAAATTATGGAAATCATTAATTTGAAAATGATTAATGTTTTAATCGATAATTAGAACAATATCCAAATGTTACTTTCGTTTTATCCTTCGATATAGAATAAGAAAATCCTCGTCCTATATCTTTTATGTAAGCGTGATGTAAGAGTAAAACCAAGCTACAATGAAAAAAATGGGCTCCATTTATTTCCTTTTAATTAAAACGTAATGGAGTGGGTATGACGATTACATTGAATTAATGTAAAGACGCTGCTGCCAATGCTTATTATTCCCGACGATATTGCTAGACACAATGTAAATTTATTTGCATACTTTCCTTGTGCAGGGTGGCCCAATCGGTTACTCTCCCGGGGTCGGAGCGCGCGACCCCGGCTTCAGCAGCGCCCTGGACCCCTGCCTGCTCCCATCCGGCACACCCGAACCCACACCCCGCACCTTGACGAAGCTCTGGCGCACACACACCCCAGACCGATTCGACGTCTTCTCAGCGGGCGTCACCATGCTGTGGCTAGCGGTAAGCATTGCCCGGCACCTCGGTCCAATAATACTGCCAATCGCCGCTGACGAGTTTGGTACAATTCACTATGTGACTCGGTCAACGACGAGTGACAGTATAAATCAACACTGCAGCGCATGATATATTATGTGCTGTTAAATTTCTATGATAGGTAGTTTATTGGCACCGCCTGGTGGCCGTCAAGCCCCGTGGCTTTGTGACTATGACCGACCCAAGAGACCTAAACCCGATACCATTTTGTCACAGGCATCGTGAAACTGAAGTCGTACTTGTCTGTTGCGGTTAATGTGCAGGTTCCCGCACTGCGGAAAAATGGGGCCACGGAGCGATTTGTGGAGGAGCTTGCCGAGTTCGACAACGACCTCGCCACCTGGGCCGGCGAGCGATGCGGGTGTGTGTGCCTGCATGCGTGCGTGCGTGACTATTCACCTTATTGACGAACGGGCGCGACGATGTGTTTCTTTCATTGGTGAATTACTGAGTTGTTTCCACATTCCAAGAAAATCATCTGTCGCCGAATACTCATGAGCGATTCAAACACCAGCGTCCTGGAACTTGGTAGTGATTTTCATATGCACTGAGTGCAACGCTGACGTGACAGGTGGAAGGAGTCGGAACGCGGCGTCCTGGATGCCGACGACCAACTGGGATGGATGTTGGCGGCGTCCATGTTGGCCCCTCGACCGACAAGGATCTCAGCCGCGGAGGCTCTTCGCCACCCGTTCTTTCGTTCTGCCGCATAGATCCCCCTTTCATCCGTCACGTCGTCCATAGTCCATTCCCCAAGCCCGTCAAGTCGAGTTCACAAATTGTTCAAGGCGTCTCGAATGGAGTTTTTGTCGGACTTTCCATAACAATTTATGTGCAGAACCTCCAATATGGCAGTGAAACGTAGGCGGTGTTTAATAGTGAAATCAAGTGGGCCGTATATCGGCGGCTAACACTGATGAATGAGCAATATCCATGTCACCACCCATTAACATAGGAGCAGCACTTTCGATGCCGCGATATCTGCCGCATTCGGGGTTGCATCCCGGCGCCCTCGGGCGTGTTCTATGTGTCGATTATGATGCGTTGGCACATCTTCTTTGTAAGCAACCATTTTAAAACACATGTGTCCCATTTGACTACGGCATGAGTGCTATGGAATCTTGCAAGCCACATCATTTCGCTTATTCAAAGGCTGAGGCCGCGGCGGCGCGACACAAAACAGCACCCTTAACCCACCCACGCAGCAGCACTGTCCAATTCCTCAGCCATTGGCTAGAGTGCGTGCGTGTGCGTAACTAAACTGAAGTTGGCATTAAGTAGGTGAATGAAATAAAAGTAGCTCACTTGGTTTATGTATGATATATAGAATTCAACATGAATTTCTGCGCCATGTCACTACTTGGGCGATGACTGATATCTTGAGACAACGAGTGATGATGGGGGGGGGGGAAGGGTCAGAGAAAGTCATGGCTGCCCGTTTTGGACAAACGCCATTTTTGAAAACCACAATATGGGAAAAATATTTAAATACGAGACGACAAACTGTCGGAGGCGTCGTTTGGGCGTCGCGGAAGCATTTTCGAGCCATGTAGACAGAAATGAAGGGGCAAACGCATTATTGGAAAAGGGGGTATGTGACTGGGTGAAGTGGAGACTGATGGCTGTCAGTGATTGGGATTGGAGTTTCCACCGACTTGTCGTTATTTAAATCTTGGAACAATCCCACGTCGGCAGCAAAACGGTGCAGACGGCGTGCGGGCATACTGACAACATCGACCAGTGCGGCTAGCCAAAGGAAAAGAAGGGAAGGGAGCTAGCTTTTTTTTGCTCGTCTGGTATCTTATTGAGTGGCTCCATGTGATCGCGCAAGGTGTAGTTCCAAGCAGGCTCGTTCTCAAGGCACTCAAAGCCACGGGTGTGGGAGCGCGAAATCTCCCGCCAAACCGGAAACGCGTCAATAATGCCACGACGACGACAACGACGTCAACAACAATCATGATGAGTGGCAATGATAGGGGTTGATTGGAGTCAACTTGGCTTTCAATACCAGTTGTATCGCTATTTGAACTTTCGAGTGCGCAATGTGTATTGCAATGTAGTTATTGACGTGTGCTCGCCACGCCGAAACGTTGTAGTCAACTCGGCTGACGTATCGAGCATATCTGAGCGACGTGCGTGTTGTTGTGCTTCACTGTTATATAATCGGATGTCGAGTAATGGGCCGTGGCTTTTAAAATAACTAGCTTTCCTGCCAATCAACTATCGATATATCGCTGATATTAGTGAATCAATAAACACAGTCGCTACATGACACCACCGAATACTCAATGAATGACATTCACATTGTAGACTTTATGGCCGTTGCTGTAGCGTAGTCGACGCCGACCCACGAAATCCTTAAGTATTAATAAATCGGCTATGGGATCAACCGTATAGTATAATGTTGTTGCTTATGTTTTGCCCATGAGTTTCAGCAAAGCATAAGTCGGTGCCCTTAACATTTAGAAAACAACACTTGCTTCTACTTGTGGTTTATAGTTGTTGTTCTTGATAGTATACTCTTCTTGATTATTTTTGGCCATAAGTTCCAGCAGAGCATGTCGGTGCCCTTTACATTTAGAAAAAAGTTGCTGCTACTTGTGTTTTGTAGATTGTCGTTTCCATTATAACATTGTTGTGTTATATGTTTTGGATATCAATACATCACACCTTATATATGTTGCGATATATAGGCAATCACGGCGCCCGGAATGCTACTCCGCGGGAAGAGCGAGCCCTTGCCCGTAGGCTAGATGCAAGAGGCAATGCTGATGCGGTCATCTCATGCTGCGATTATTCATGTGAGTTAAAGGCAGAGGGTGGCATAGTGGTGGGGCCGGTGGGTGCAAAACCCGAAACAAAGGCACAGGCGGGCAGCACAAGAAAAGAGCCATTGCATATTGACGGAGGCAGGTCATGCATGGTGGGCGCACCGCATGTTGGGGCAGATACCGTGCAACATGCTGCCCCGGCAGATATTGGGGGGATGCCAACAGGGGCCCCATCATCGAGGGGGCATGCGCAGCGGCGAAATAGGCCTCCCTCGTTAGTGTCAGTAGGGGAACGGAAGATGCAAGCTCTTGGGCGGGGATCGGAGGTAGAACGTTACAAGGCAGCACTTAGACGTTATAGACATGAGCCTGTCGTAATGCGCAGAACAAGGCTAGGCGAGTAGAGGACTTGTCCAGTCGCCGCGCTACATTGCTGGAACTGGTTTTACATAACCTTGCCAAGTGAACCTAATATGACGTCAATATGAATATGCAATAAATAATAATCGTTCACACACTTCAATGTTTTGAAAATGGACCGCCGATGCATATGGGTATTGTGCATTTATAGGTACATCATGCATCGTCTCGCTCCATGCTTAAGATGACATGCATCATCATCATCATACTCATAACAAGCAGCACGCGATTTTGATGTGAGGGCAAAGGCCCAACTTAAGGCGTGGTAAGCGCAAGCGCATCTAATATATAGTTGTAAGAGAAACACCGTGTAGATGGTAGTGTTGTAAGTAATACCGCATACGTATTAGTTGCAGATAGCTACTGTAAGCTACTCTAGATATGATTAGTACATGTCTAGATCGGATATACCGATAAACTGTTTGACTCGGTACAGAGTTGTCGCTAGGCTACAACTCTAACACTTCTGTTGTCCCGACACCACGCCTGTAGGCTGGTTGTCGCCGTAACTGTTCCGTTTGCGGGACTGTGACTGTAACTACGTTTGCGTAAGTTATCTTCCACACTAACTGTGTTTGCATGGTTCAAGAGGTTATGGGCCCTCCGCGTTTACGTGGGGTTTACTAGGGCACCGGCCGGAGTTTGTCCATTAAGGGGGAGTGTTTACATATCCCTCCGTAGGACTTCTAATGGACACATGTGTACGCTAGACTCCGGGGGAGTCTTGGCCCTCCACCTATAGGTGCTCGCTATAGGTGTTCGCCGCTCAGTCGCGATGCGATGCGATGGGATCATATACACAATATGCTCCTATCGGGTACCGACTTTTTGCGGTACTTGGATAAGGCGCACACCTCCCTTCCGGGAAGCGGCGGTTCTATCCCCCTTCATGCCATTCCGTGTGTACATGGATTAACAGGTAGTCACATAAATATCTTACAAGTCGATGCTGTTGTCATATTGTAATCGATGATGCTTTTCAATTTCACAAATGGACCGCCGATATATGCATGCGGGCGGACAATAATCATTCATGTGCATCCATGCATCGTCTCCCTCGATGTTAGTATAAATGCACCACATCATTCTTCATCTAATATACATAGCTGTTCACGGTTTGATGTGAGGAGAAAGGCACGAAAATCGGTATGGCAACGCACATGCAACAATTGTAGTTGTAGCAGAGACATGATAATTTTGATGCTAAAATTGAAGTGTGTAACTTACAAAGTCGATAATGACACATTTAGAAATAATAGAGCTCATCACTTGCAGCAATGCAATCGCCTTATCAATCTCAAACTTCGGAAATGTAATGGACACAGCTACGGGTCCCTCGCACTTGTGTATAATGAGGCGCGGTCGTCTTCGGGCAACAGCGCCTTCTCCGCGACTAGACCTTGGCGAAGGGTTTAGTCGTGGTCTGCCGGTAGGTTATTATAATACTCCTTACACCCCTTAATCATGGTTGTACTCCTCGCAGGACATGCCTTGCTGCGACCATCTAATCTAAGCCGACGAGTGCCCTAAGGTTATGAGGTTGTCCCTCTTATCAATTAGATTTTGATGGGTCCATATCTTGCACATGTTCTACCAAGTTCTCCACGTGCATGTCACTGCGTTTCCGCGCGACTGGGCGCGTCTTTTGGTGGATCGCATTTGCATCTTGGCAGCAAAACTTGTCTAGAGAGCCATGCAACTCTATAACTTGTGACAGCGGCACTGCAGGATTTGCACGTGCGCTGCCACGTGTTCGTGGAGGCATCGCATCAAGAAGGTTGACATGAAGATCTCAGCATACTTCTTTACCTCCGTCGCATGGGCGACACGCGACGGCTGATAGTCCTCGCAGCCACTCCCAATCGGATGATTCCAACAGGAAAAGGCTCGCCACATGTGCTTCGACCATTAGCACAACGGACTATCTTGGTCTTCGAACTTTCGGTTCATGAGCTCCTCGTGGAAGTCGATCAAGGTCGAGTGGATATCCCCTCGCCATGACTCCGCTGACACAGACGATCCGCCCTTGGACCACGCGCGCCGCTAGCCTGGCTCAGTCCCGGTGTTGAGCTTGATTTACATTAGCTCCTTCGACCAAATCAATATCTAAACAACGACGAATAATGTCAATATCGCCATTTAGCATAATCAGAAAACACTCTCTATATATGGATATAAAAACATGAACGATAGAAATGAAGTCAACTAACGACATGTCTCACCTCCTTCAATTGATCAACATCAATGATTTTATACACCGTCTACGTCAAAATCCGAGGAACGATGCGCAGCTTGCAGTGCAAAATGTCGAACACGTAGGGCATGATCGGCATGTCAAGCATGGGCCTTAGCATGGTGCCAATATGTTGCTACTTGACCTTGGTCCTCGCCGCGACGCCGAAGTCGTCATGCCCGGGTCTAGCCTTCCGTGATAGGCGCAGCATGTTGAGCTCCTTATCATGGTCAGGTCCGATTGATTCGGTGCATCCCGGGCATACGTAAGATAAGTAGCCCTTACCATCAATACATCCGGAGGCGCAATATTTGTTATGGTCGTTGCTCTGCATTGAGGGGGTTTGAGCAAGACGGATTTGCTCTTCCATCGTTCTTGGCTCCATGTGGTCCGCGGTCTCGGACCCCATAGTCTCATATCGCTCGGATGATTTCAAATGGAGAAGTGCTTTCATTATATTACAATACACTCTTCCCATAAAGTCCGTTACTAGTGAAATAGGGCCTTTCGCGTAGGGTGGGTGTTTATCATGTAGGGTTTCTAGGGTTTATCTGTACTTTAGCTCGTTGAAAAGGCGGACCGAAACTTGTGTTGACGGTGAAGTAAAGGGGGAAGCGGGGCACAAATGGGGCCCGTCACGGCTACGAACAGACGTATTAGGGTTTGCGGGTCAACCCCGATTTCGGGGCATACCCTGATTCGGGCGCCCTGGAATATGGATTTTTCACACTTTGGCTCGTGAAAACTCCCGAAATCAGCGACACAACACGCGGTTTTTATGATCCCAGCATGCTGTCCGCAAACATGGGAGCACGTGGGTGTGATGGCATGTGCCGTTAAGATGCTTGACGTGGGTGGGATAGGGGCCGGAAACCCACAGCTTGGGAGGCTTAAAAAAGCCTAACTTTGCCGTACGGTGTCCGATTCGAGCAAACCAAGTTGCAAATGGAAGCCTTTCCCCCAAGTAAATAGAAGTTTTCAGCTCAATTTACGCCTACCGGCCGTTTTCGCGTCAAATCCGCCGTCCGATGCCATCCAGCCCCTCGTACAGCCAACTAAAGCTTTTAGGGTTTCAAAATCTGCCACATTCGCGCGGGGCTAGCAACCCTTGGACAGGTGGTACCCGCACACCGGCTCCGCCAAAACGCTCAACAGTCAGCGCTCTATATTTCGTCTATTCACGGCGTCACCCATTTCACGCCCCATGTTGGCATGGTGCCGTGCCATTTGCCGCATGCCAAACCAAGGCCCATGCTAGGGTACTTTGAAAGCTCCCCGCCATATTTTACGCCCGGCGATGCGAAAGCTTGAAAGGCCAGCGATCCGCGCGCTAGGGTGCTTACACTCCAAGTCAACCGTCCCTCAAGCCCAATAGGTCCCTAGCCCGTGCTCCTTGGCTGTATTTTCGGGCACTTGGCAAGAAAACCTAGTGCACACGATATGCCATTCCCGGTATTGTCGCTCTGTAGGCGGCCGGGCGCAACACACTCGGCGGATACTCGTGCAATTGTGCAAACATGCTGAAAGCCCAATGTCGGGTAGTCTCCCGGCTTATCGCGACACTACGTGCACCGAGCCACGCATAGAGGCGTGCATAACCTGCACATCCACAAATATCGGCCTGCAAAACTTCGGCCGTAAATCCAACGTGTGTGCCCACAATAATCGGAGCGTGCCGATAGAGGTGCTCACGTCAGTGAACAACGCGCCGTTGTGTGTTGTTCGAAAGTCATTACTCTACCCCACAATCGAATTGCATGGCCATCGCGGCTGTGCGTGGCGGGTAATTAAATGCGTGCCGCTAGTAACGGACTTTATGGGAAGAGTGTATATGCATGTAAAGTTGCCAAAGCAGCCGTTAAGCCCAATGATACTCTTCAAGAACTTCAAGTCGCATGTCAGGGATAAAGACAATAGAACAAAGTCAACATGGATTCAAATTGAAAAAGAAAAACTCTGACCGTGCATGTAAATTCGGTAGAAACACGCATTGATAGAAAAATTCAAATAAAACTAGCAACGTAGAAACAAGCAAGACAACGTCATGAAGTCATGAATTCCACAACAACTAACACGAATTAACACGGGCATTTGTTAGAAAGTTTAATCTCAGTTGCACGACGGTCGAACAGTAGGCTGAATTTGCATATCGTGTAAAAAATGCATATAAAGTCCACAGAGCACACGCATTAACAAAACATTCCAAATAAAACTAGCAACGTAGAAACAAGTAAGACGTCATGAAGCCACGACTTCCACAACAACTAACACGAATTGACATGGGCATTTATAATAAAGTTTTATCTCAGCTGCACGACGGTCGAACAATAAGATGAATTCGTATCTCATATGAAAAATATTTAATAATGTACAATATAAAATGAGCAGAAAACACACAGCCCGCCCAACATTACCATGTTTACCTCCAAAGTTCACTTTGAAAGTGTACATCACGCCATCCACCTAATGACCTCTACAGGTGGTCTTTACGCGCTCGAGCTGACCGGTCGTCATTTGAATGCGAGCTATAAAAAGAATGTTGTTGCTAGTAATGATGGCGCATCATGCCGCCAGCACTCACTATTTCAGAATAGGCCGGCACAATGCCCGACGAGCTCGACGGGCTTCAGCCCGCCGCTAAAGGCGGCGGGAAACGCACGGCTAGAGAGAGGTTTCAGCGTATGAAGCTGACGAAAGCTCACGAGCAGCGGGCGAAAGCGGCGGAGACAGCCGTGCGAGACCAAAGCGCTGAAGGACAGTGCCAAGGCGAGTACGCATCAGCGACCGGCCGCGGAGCTAACGACACTCCGAGCTGAGGTGGGACTACAAAAACGATATCGACAAGCTAAAGAAACAAGCTGACTCTTTAGAGTATCAACTCGAGTCGGAGAGACAACGGTCGCACAATAAAGAGGTGCGCGTTAAGGAGCTACGCGCGGCGGCAGTCGAGTCCGATATCGCGCATGCTGCGCAGCTCGCGAAAGGATGTAAGTAGCGCGACTCGTTTGGTTGCACTCTTCGGAAATTAAAGGCCCAGCACTCGGGCGGTAGCCCAAGCGCGGCTAGGTGTAGGGCAAAAGCTAGGGCTGCAAATGCACGAATGGCGCACCGTGCCTTCGGAGGCCTCCGTCCCCGAGCTAAGCGCATCAGCGCACCACCGGTTAGGAAGGGAGCCGACTACAGTGGCATTATACGCCGCGAAGTCGCGAAACTCAAGCGATACCTAGACAAGGTTACAAGGGTGGTATCGAGGGTGAAACGGTCGTGCACCTTCTAACTGCTTCTTTAACGAGCTTTCCGGACGTACTCGAGTCGATGTGCAATGAGCGCGGACTATATACCGCTGCATACGGCAACACGTCTTGTCTGCCACATGCGTCTACACTGCCTCAAAGCTGCGACGCCCGCGAGGATGTTTATTATGGCCACGCTCGTTAATTATCAAGAAAGCACAAGTAAGTTCAAGAGAGTCGTAAAGCCACGGACGGGTTGCTCAGGGTCGGTAACAACGGCGCCATCTTTTGAAAACATGGTCAAGCGCACATACCGTACTTGTCAAGCGACTTATTGCTTGACCCGTGCGGTATGTGTCGGAAGCCTTCTTAGCGCTCCGAGTCGTGCAAATCTGCGAGCGCTATAATATGGGAGTGTGGGATGCTCGTGTAATGGTAGTGGTAGCGACGCATGCGGTAGTGTGAGCGGCTAGTCGCGTAGGGGTGGAAGTCGCACACCTAGCCACTAGGAGAGTAGGAGCAGCAATGATTCACCGAAATTCAACGCAAGTTTTGGTGAGCCCGTGCTCCAACTCACTTTCAACTGCCTACTTTTGAATGAAATGAGAATGGCAACCTCGGGAAGAGCTCCAACTGCCAAAAATGTCCGGGTACATTTCTGACTATCCGTACAATTTTGTATGCCGGGAGGAGTTTGATATGAGAATGGCAACTTTTGCCTTAGGCCTCTAGGTTTTTTCTAGGGTTTGTGTCGGAATCGGGAACGGATAGTTACATGTAGGTCGTGCCGGCCCCACAAGGGGGGCCGGGTGTGGTGACTAGAGAAGTGAGGAGAGAGATGGCGGCCGGCGAAGGCACCGCCAAGGCCGGCCGACCGCCACTAACGCGGAAATATAGAACCGCTAATAACATAAGCCTAAGTACTAGGATGACAAATATCTACCTTGTACATAAGCTCTAGGCAACGGGATGCTGGTGCTAACACCCCCCCTCGAGGTAGCCGAGGTCTTGACGTCGTCCTAGCGTGCGTCGCGAGGTTACCGTGTAGGTCGAAGGTGTAGTGCTTGTAACGTGTGTCTCAGGCCGAGTAGGTGTAGCGACATGTACTCACATGAACGTGCCACTACCGGCGACTCGCCGATATGAAGCGGTTCCAAATGTACTGCGGAATTTATTAGTTGCGGGAAAAACTGTCCACGGGCGAATTAGCCGACGCATGAGAGCGACCGACGAGGAAGAATCAAAGCCAACAGGGCTATTAGGAACGTGTAGACACGCAAAAGCATAGACGGTCGATGCTCGTGTTGACTACCCCCTTTCGCCGTGGGAAAGGCTAGCTCCTCGCTAAGTTAGGTGAGCGTTGCGGCGTTGCCTCGGGAAAAAACAATAACAATACTAATGAAAGTACGCACGGGCCGAATTTTCGCGGGTCGGTTTTCAACAACCAGATCCGGTCGAGAGCATCGGTAGACTGAGCTAGATGAGACTATAAGTTGGGTAGGGCGCGCGTGGCGCCGGGCGCTTTACACACGCTCTTCTTCTTTTTACGTGGGAGATGGTAGTACGGTCGCGGACAACGAGCTCGAAAGCGAAGCGTGGTGTCGGTTTGACGATGAATTATTAGCGTGGCGCCGAGCGCTTTACACACGCTCGACTCTTTCTAGCGTGGGAGTAGGTAGGACTAGCGTGGCGCCGAGCGCTTTACACACGCTCATCTCTAGTGTAACTTGGTGGAGGGTCCATAAGTTGTCGCAATCGGGAACGGGTAGTTACATGTAAGTCGTGCCGGCCCCACAAGGGGGCCGGGTGTGGTGACTAGATAAGTGAGAAGGAGAGAAATTGTGGCCGGCGAAGGCACCGGCAAGGCCGCCGACCACCACCAATGGGGAAATAGAGAGCCGCGAAGAACATGACACTAAGTACTAGGATGACAAATAGCTACCTTGTACATAAGCACTAGGCAACGGGATGCTAGTGCTAACAATTGGGTTGCAGTCGAGATTCGGGGATAGTAGGCTGCAATGCCGGTTCGCATGCTGTAGGGGGGGACGGCATGCTACGGTAAATGCAATGCATCAAGCAGTCTGTGGGCTCAAGGTGGGGTTGCAGTGTGAGACCGTGGTTACTTCATGCCTACTACATCCCCCTATGGGGGCTGAAGTCTTATTGTTTTGATATTGAATTTTGTGTACTTCTATTGTGCTTTCATAGTCACGTGCATGTTTGTTGTATATCTATATTGTATATATGTGCATGTTGTGTGGGAGGAAAAGCTGCGAGCTTGGGTACACCATTACAAGTTGTTTGTCTTATTGGCTCAGATGAAATAGGGCGAAGGCAATAATTGTTGACATTGGAGGACTTAGCAGTTTAGCACTATAGTAAAAAACAACATTTCGAGGAAAAGAAGTGAAAAACATCAAGCACAAAGGAAAAAGGAAGAAATAAAACCCCACGGCGCCCGCCGGCGGCGCAGCGGCGGCGGCCCCGGAGGGGGTTGCGCTCGCAAGCCCGTCGGCATCCCCTCACCCCCCCGTGGTGGGCGCTGGAAACCCCGTAGCCGTGCCAGGCCTGGCACGGTAGGGGGCTAAGAGGGCCGACAGCTCGATCCGCGGGATCAGCAGTTGTCGGGAAAGCCCTTTACATAGGGCTTTTGGAAAATAATTTCTGTGCAATACCGGCACCGAGATCGCCCGCTCGGCCCGTCCGATATGTTTTTTCGCGTACAGATACTACTAAGAACAGTCCTACCTCGAGGGGGTGGGACCTGTACTCCATGAGCGTCTGATTGCGAGGAGGGTACGGGCGGATCTGCGGTGGGGGGTGGGTGTTGGAGCCGGTGGTGGCCAGCCGGGAAGCAGCGCCAGGAAAGGGCGCTCGCTAGCCGCCGACCAGCCCTGTGCCGGTCGACACTTCTCAGGGGGGGAGGCAAGACATGGCATAGGCCGGTGGCAGGTCGCAGGCGGAGGAGCGGCTATTTGAGGCGGCGGCGATCCTCAGGATCAGAAGGCCCTTTACGGAGGGCTTTTTGGATAGTTAAACTAATGTCCGTACCCGGCGTCGAGCTAGTTGGGGAGTAGCACCAGGGTAGGGCGCTCACTAGCGAGCCGCCACGCCGACGAGATACATCTCCCGAGGGGGGGGATAGTCTTGGGCGGCAAGGAGGCATGTCGCGACGGAAGGAGCGACAAGATCTGGCGACGACGACCCTCCGGGTCGGCGCTGCCGGAAAACCCCGTACGGAGGGTTTTGACTAATTTCCGTGCACCCGCGGCCCGACGGAACCGGCTACGGCGACATGACCCCCCCCCCCCCTCCTCGATACCCACTACCGGATAGACGAGACCCTTGCGGGGGGGCCCGGGTAAGCGCGGAGGCCCCAACCTCAACAAAGTCTACTAGGTGGACGCGCGATCAGAGGGGGGAGGGTACGGACGCAGGCCGGACTACTTGACAGGTACCCGGGTATCAGACAGAGCAAAAACCGGGGAAATGAGCGGGGAAAATTCAGGTGCGGAGGTAGGAGCGCCAATTTTTTCTATGTCTATATGTCTCGGTCCCCCCCACCTGCCCTCGAGGTGACGGGGTACCTCGACAAGGAGGACCGTCGCGTCGGCGGATGCGGCGGCGACCTTGGCGGGGCTTACGGGATGGGGCGGCGGGATCGACGAGCGACCACGCGAGGAGGGGTTTTTTGCCAACCTTTCCCCTCCTATCTTCGGCAAGACCGAAGTCACGCGGGAGCTAGATTAGGCTGGCCCGTCGTCCCTCCCGAACGCCGACCGGCCTCGGCCGGTCGGCACCCCGGTTCGATGGGAGCGGGCCGAGCATCGTGAAGGTCGAGCAGCAGTTTAGTTTTGCATTTCTCGACAAGTGGATTTATTTTTAGATCTGTTTCTCTTGATTACAAAATTATTACGCTGTTACTGCTTAGGCGGGGGGACTGTGGCAATAACTGCGGTTGCTTACAGTTTTTTAACTCCCGAGGAACATCGGCACACATTGCAGATAGGTGTGTCGATAGGTGTACATGGTCGAAGAGACCCGGGCTAAACTCGCTTATAAGTCCTGTATGGCTTGGTAGAGAGGTCCGAGAGACATCAGTCGGTCCAGTTTGCCGGCACATGTTGTGTTTAATTTCCAATTTCCAATTTAAAACCCCACATGCCCACGTCCGAGGAATAGTAAGGCATGCCACATCAGCATAAGCACTGCCCTCATGCAAAGCGCTTATAGAAATATATTTTAGATTAAGAATTTACGTAATGTGTGGATGGTACATGTGAAAGTGGTGATTAGGTTTCTTGGGGTTGGGTTCATGCAGGTCCATGGAGTATATCTTCCCCAAATTCACGCCAAACTCGTTTTCCAATTTGTATTTGTGATCAGCAGGGCAAAGGATGTTTCATATCTGAAAAATAACATTTCCTTCGAAACAGTAGCATGGGGCTGTCTTCTGCTCTACTGCAGGGGGGTGATGCAGTTTTCAAATTGCAGCATGTAGTCGCTGTTGCTCCCCCTGCAGTTTAGAGCAGCGCAACCCTGGTTTTTTCCTCCTTTTTCCTGTTTACTTGGTGGTTTCCACTCATTTCTTGTAAGAAATCGTTGAATGGGTTTAGCCATACTGTTCACCATAGGGCGTCTCAAAGACAAAACGGTATACACATATTGTACGTATGATGCACACACTGTCGATGATCTATATTTCTTCTTTTTGCTTGGTGGCCTCAACTGATTTTTCTTGTAAGAAATATCATTATGTATACACTGTCGTGATGTTATTTGGTATACACTGTCGCAGGTTACTTACAGTTGGGGTTTATGGTCAGATTGATTTGAATCTAGAGGTTTGCATATCCAATATCATGTGTACGGGACAGTAACTCTAGCGGTTACTGTTACCGTTAATATCGGCGCGTCTCGCCTGCAGGGCAACCACCTTGCCCGAACAGTTAGACGCAGCCAACGACCAACGACTTCCCCAACGGTCAGCTCTAGCTAGCCCGTGCCTTATAAGCCGTAGCTAGCCACGAGCCTAGGCACTCTCTGCTTTCGCGCTCAGCCAATCTAGGCTTCGCGCGATTAGCAGTTGGGGAGTTGGTAAGAAATATTAACCAGTTGGGCAGTGCTGGTGCTGTGGCATGCCTTCCTGTTCCTCGGGCTGAGGTTTTTTCCTCCTTTCTTCTTTTTTGCTTTGTGGCCTCCACTGCTTTTTCTTGTAAGAAATGTTTGGTTTATTAACATATACACACATAGCGATACGAGTATGACGGATGATGATGAGTATGTACCCGTATACCCGTCATGTTCAGGGGCTGTCAAGGATTGTGTTCTGCAATTTCAATATATTTCAATTTATTTCAATTTCTCACCTCCACCGTGTAGCCCATCCAACTCACATCGCCCCCACGGTGAAATGCGATGTCCCACCGCCCATCTACATTTTCTCGGCACAGGTCACATACGAGTGGGCGGTAGATCTCGCGCCAGCTAAGAGCAGTAGGATAGTTTGGATACCATCCCCTTCCCTCTGCGAACCGCGCACTGATCTCCGCCGAGACTCGCAGTCGCTGTTCCATCAAAGCTGACGTTCTGTCCGCGCGCGCTGATCTCCGTTGTAGCACCAACCGCCACTGAATTATTTTAATAACCTCGAATGACCGCAAGGCATACATATCTTTCTCTGAGATGACAGACACGACTTTAGTTATTTGACTACACGGCGGGGCAAACCCAGTCGTGGGCGAATCTTCCTAGGTATTCGTGTGTAAAAGACTTTACATAGCGGATGGATACGAACGACGGGGTGCCAGAGGAGGAAGCGAACAACTACGACGTGTTCCCGGGCGAGCTTCCGTCGGACGTTTGGCCTTCCATACTTCACCACTTACCGCCCACCGAGCTCCACATCGCAGCACACATATGTCGCGTGCTGCGAGATGCGTCGCGGGAGATCATATTATCAAGTATGACAATCATTACAAAATAGTTCGTGCGCAATGACAATCACCCGCTCGACAATCATAAATCAACTTCCAGACTGCATGTATCATATAGTTTATACATCTGTGATATTGTTGTCAACCGTCGCTACCGCATCAGCAAAACAAACACTGAACCGCAAAGTTTTCATTTTAACACAAAGTAATATAAGGTACGCAAGAAGCACGTGCCATAACAAAACCCAATGTATATTGATACACCACCCCAGGGCCGCTGAACAGCGCGCACCATTCACCTCTCCCCACACGAGCCTAGCTCTAACTGGTCAGTGGATCCGTAGCGACACCAGACGGTACACACTCAAAGGCGCAGCTTCCAGGGATTTGAATTTCATCCCCCCGACAGCTACCGCGCCATCCATTTCGAAAACCACATCGGTACCCGTTAAAGTACTACAGAACCTCTGCGATACACATCGCTTACAAAAATCCTGCTACCCGGCGGCCGGCGCACTCCATCACGCCCCTCAGAGCGTCCGGACGTCCCTGTCCGCCGCCAACATCCACCAAACCTAGGTCCCATCACACCTGGTCGCGTGCAGCCAACACGCGCACTACACCTCTCACCTACCTCGACAAGCCACACCTCCTCAAACTACCCCCATTCCTCTCTCGACACACGGCTCGACGACTATGTCCTCATCGCTTAACCCCCCCCCCCCCACCTACAAGCAGGTGCTGCTATGGGATCCCCCGCAACATGGCCGCTTCACGGACATACACCATCCCAGAAACACACTCGCGGGTCACCCGCTGACCCCATTCCTATCCACCACCCAGCTTCCCCGCCCCCAACAGGTCCTAGGCACAGCCTCAGACCCTCTACCGATCCATCGAGGCCTACAGACCCCCCTGGTCCTTTCCGTCCCGCAGTCAACCGCGCAACTTGGAACGGCCGACGACCTCTCCACCAGAATGATCGACACACTCCTCCTCACAGGCCAGTACTCCACCAACCCCCCCCACCTTGCCCGCTTTTGGCTCCACGGCATCTTCCTGCCCGACCAGTCACACCATGACCCGATCGCGTCCGCCTGCTCATCGGCCCGCCGATGGCTCCTCGAACGCGTCAACGGCCTCACCGACCTACCCAACCGAATTAAAAATATAACCGGACGGGAACTCGCCCACCAGACGAGCTGGTCTGCGAACCTCTCTCGCACTCCACACCCCACTGCAACAAAAAGCAATGATGCCACCCCCCTCCCCGACGAGCTCCGATCAGGCTTTCAAGAGATCGGCCTCGCTATCCCCACCTCATGTATAACGGTCGGTCTCCTGTACCAGCTTACTTCACACCAGCGTGAATTCAGCTCAGCCGGTCCCGTACCTCCCTCCACGACCCTCTCCCCTTCGGTCCTGAACATTCTGCGACAGCAGAAAATTCGCTTCCTCCGAGATGCCACAGCTCCCGCAGTTTCAGGTCGTCGCGTGAAAATCCGCTCCCCCCTGTTCTCCGGTATCACCGGCCCAGAAATGATCGCTCTCCTCCAGGACCTCCTTACCTGTGACCTCGCCTCTGCACTCACCTCGACCGGTTCAGCCCCCTCGACTCACCCCCAATGCAGACTCGAGGACCTTCCGGAACAAGCCCAGTTCGTCCTCCAGTTCGCGGACGCCATCCAACCGCTGGACACACCGACCCCGATCGAAGCCGACCCCTCCGCATTCTGGGTAAATATCCTACACCTCTCCGAGAACCCCATCCTTTCACAATCCGGACCTGTATCCATTCCAATCCTTCCATTTTCACCCCGTGAACACGTACCTCCTGATAATCACCTCAACACCATCACCATCACTCCCCCCCCCGTCTCCGGTCTTGTCCCCGGTCTATCATGGACTGACACCTGCCTCACCACAGTCCTCATACAATCCCGCCACTCCCTCTCCCTCCCCTGCATCAAACCCAACGGCACTATTCCCCCCTCCCATTGGCTACACACCCTCCTCTCCCAGACTGCCAACGAACACCTCACCCACACCAACCCCACAAACACCCCCCCCACCCAACACCTCCCCCACCCCTCCCAACACACATCACTGCGAAAATTCCCCGATGGCTCATACTTTCGGTCGCACCCCTCCAGTTCCTCCAACATCACCACAAGCATCCAAATTTCCCTAAGCCCCGACATGTACTGCATCATCATCTCCACCAACGGCACTATCACCATCCCTCTGAACCACACATACACACACAGAGGAGCCCTCACTCACTCCACTTGCACCCTCAACATCACCCCCCACCACTACTCCGCCTTCGGGAAAGCCCGCCTCTCCGACCCCATCTTCACCTCCCCCCCCTCCCCCCACCCCCTCACAATCACAAAAAGATACACCCTCCACCGCAACACCCCTGCCCTCCTCCTTCAATGGTTCCATCACCTCACAGATAACCACATCCCCAACCAATGGCACCTGGCACCCTCTACCTTCCTCCAGCAGGACATCGAGGACACCCCCCTCGACCTCTCCTCCCTCCCGGACCATCCCCCCCCACACCCTCCGGCCCCCCCCTCGCTCCCACATCCCACCATCGCCCCTTCCCCTCTCCACACTATCACAGAAGACTCCTCCGAACCAATGGACTCCTCCACCTCTCCACCCCGCCCTCCCCCCCACAACCAATCCCCCCCCCTCTTCCTCGCCCACCCAAACACCACTCATACCCTAACCCCACCTCCTACCCTTCCCCAACATCCTACCTCCCACCCCCCAGCACCGCCCCCATCAGCAGCCTCCCCCCCCCCGCACACGCCCCCCCACTGACCACTCCCTTAAACCCGCATCCCCCGCAGGGGTCACCAAACCCTCCAGACCCTCCCAAAAACACCGCTCCCCATCCCCCTCGGCTCGCGCCCCCCCGCACCCCTCCCTCCCACCCCACCCCGCCCCACCCTCTCCTCACCCTCCTCTCGACCCCACCTTCATCCCTCCAGGAGCCACCCCCACTCCCTCTGCCGCCGCTGCCCACCCCCCCCCTCCACCCGTACAGTTATTACTAACCAGGAAGTAGATAATTACCACTTCAACTCCCTCTTCCCCAGCCACTGGACCAACCTCGCCAACCGTGGCTCCCCCCCACATCCAGGAACGCCTAACCACTCCCTACTCGTCTTGACTTGGCAAAACTCGCACTTCGGCCTTCTGCACCTAACACACTCCTCTGCTACCTGGATAGACTCCCTACATCACTCCCCCCCCCCCGACCTCCTAGCCCGCTCACTCACACTCATCTCTGCCTGGAACTCCTCCCCCCCCCCTCCCATCGCCGAACTCCACTCCCTCAACCCCCCTCGCCAAAACGACTCCGACAGGGCGTGGTCGTGCGGCACCCACGTCCTCTTACACACGTATTTCATCGCCACTGCCCCCCCCGACCAACACTATACTCCCCCCTCCTTCGACCCCCGGTCCTCCGTTTATTCCCTACACACTCTGCTCTGGCTCCATACCTTTCGAGCAGCCCCCCTCCCACAGGGACGACAGCACCTCCTAGACGCTTTACGACCCCCTGCCCCACCCTCACCCCCTCAACACCCTCCCCACACCCATCCCAGCCCCCCCCAACCCTCTCCCCCCCCCGCCTGCTTCAAAACCCTACCCAGGCCGCCACTCCTCGCGAACCCCCCCCACACCTTCCCCACCCCCCCTCCTACCTTTCCGCCCCGCCTCTCGCCTCATCCGCCACATCTTCCCCTCCCTTCCCCACTCCACCCCCCAGCACGACCCCCTCTCGTCGACAACCCCTCGGACGCCCCCCCTAGCGCTACCGCCCCCGTCCCCTCCCCTATCCTGCCACACCACACCTCCCAACCCCTCCACTTTATCACCCTCAACACCCGCGGCCTACACACCTCCATCATGGACGTCGAACACCTCTCCACCACCCACTACCCAGACGTCTTGGTCCTCACAGAAACCAACCACGCCACCCACAAATCCCGCTGGCGCACGGCCCTCCCCCAATACCACCTCAAAAGCTCCCGCCCCTGCTACTCAACTGTGCCCCTACCCAACGCAGGCGTTCTCTTCGCGGTCCGGCGAACCTCATTCCAATCTTCCACTGTCCTAACCCCGCCCCCCCACCTCATCCCCCATATCGCCGCACTGAAAATCGTCCCCCACTCAGGCAACCCATACCTCCTCATCGGCACGTATATGCCCCAGCTCCACGCCCCCCACCTGACTCGCCTCTACGCAGAAGTCGCGGCTTGGGGCCTCCGACTGACGGACGACCACCCCCACCACCGCACCCTCTGGGGAGGAGACTTCCAATCCACCACCCACCCAGGTACAGGACACCCTGCTCTCACCTCCCTCCTCAAATCCCACCTACACCCCCTCCACGACCCAATTCCTACCTTCCCCAGAAGCGGGGGCTGCCTCGACCACTGGCTCACCACCCCTCCTTCTCCCACTACCCTCCCTCCATCCTCTTGCTCGATATACCCCTCTCCCTCCCACTTCACCGACCACTCCGCTATCCACCTGGTCATTCCAGCTCCTCTCTCACTAATAGCACACCCCCCCCCTACCCACACCCACCCCAGCACACATCACACAACGCGCAAACTCACATTCCGCCTTCCACTCACACCGGACCACATCACATCATACCAATCCAGCACACCAGCCCTCATAAACCAAACGGCATCCCTCCACGCAGAAATCCTTACCACCTCACACACCTCGGCCACCCCAGACACCCTTGACACCCTAGCCTCACAATTCACCACACTCCTCTCCCGCCACATGGACCACGCGGCCACAATCTGGCCCCTCCTCCCCGACAAACCACGACGCCCAACCCAAGGCACCTACACCCCCACCTGGCTCCCAAAAACAACACGCACTCAAATACTCACTCTCCGTAAATGCAGCAAACTCAAAGGCCCTCTTCACATCGCCCAGACCCTATTAAACACAACCGAATATCTCTCCCCTACCGCCATCAAACAACAATGCCAAGCACGCATCCGCCACCTACTTCACACCACCACCACGGATAGGATTAATAAAATAAAAACTCGAGCCAACATAGCCTATGACTCCTGCCCCAAACTATCTCACCGCCGATTAAAAATTAAGAGTGGCCTCCTACCCCCCACCGGCACCACCTCCACCCTCCACCGCGTCACCACACCCGATAACACCACCGCCTCCTCCCCCTCCGCCGTCATCGACGCAGTGCACACTCACTTCGCTAAAGAACTCGACCGCGCCACCCCCCCCGAACTCCCCACCCCCCCATGGGAACTCCCTGACAACCCCGACAACTTCACCATCGAGCTCCGCGGCGACCCCTCTCTCACCCTCGCCGACATGATTACCCGCGATACCTTCGATAAAACCATCAATTCCCTTGGCACCGGCAAAGCCCCCGGCCCCGACGGTATCCCCAATGAAATAATTAAATTCCTACCCCCGGCGACCCGCTCCGCCCTCTTCTCTCTCCTCTCCCTCCTAGCCCATAAATCATACACCCCCCCGGACTGGTGCCACAGCACAACTTGCCTCCTACATAAAAAAGGCGACCCTTCCCTCCTCGATAATTACCGCCCTATCGCCCTCATGAACAACCTCCTTAAACTGTGGACAGCACTAATCAAAGACGCAGGCTCGAAGTACGCCGAAACCCACGGCATTCTCAGCGACCAACAGGACGGATTCCGCCAACACCGCAGCATCCACGACGCCCTTTCCTCCCTCATCACGACGATGGAGGATGCGAAACTCCACAGCAAAGACATTTATGTCATGTACGCGGACTTCAAAGGTGCCTTTAACGCCGCGGACCACCGCATCATGTTCAAACACATGCGTCAACTCGGTATGCCCCCAACCTTTGTCGACACATGCGAACACCTCTACGGGGTCTCAACCACAGCATATATCACTCCCCACGGTCCCACCCCTTCCATAGACATCAATCGCGGAACCCTCCAGGGCGACACCCTCTCCCCCTTCCTTTTCACCCTCTTCCTCGAACCCTTCCTTCGCTGGCTCACGGTGGGCAGCCGGGGCTACCGCCCAGGCCCCCCCGCCACTAACGCTGACCCCACAGAACCCACAGCCACCTACCCGGGACACGGATTCGCGGACGACCTCAGCCTCGCCACGGGCTCGACCCCCAACATGACAATCCAGCTACGAAAACTCTCCCTCTTCAGCGCCTACACCGGCATGACAGTCAACATCCGCAAGTGCTGCATCACCGGAGCCCTCTGGCGTACAGGCAACGCCCTTACCAGGGCCAACACTACCCTCCTTGCATCCCGCCTGCATTCACAGTTCATCTCCCTAAACTCCACACCGACCCCCATCCCCTCCATTGGCCCCAAAGAAACGTACCGCGTCTTAGGAGTTGAACTGAACACCTCCCTTAACTTCACCAAACATTGGCAAGAACTCAAACGTTCCACTGCATCCCTCATCACCGCACTTTCCACATCCCCACTGACTCAATCCCGCAGAATCAGGGTCATCCGTGGTCTCCTCATCGGAAAGCACTTCACTCTCCAGCTCGGCCTCTTCACCGACTCCCAACTCGACACTCTCGAGGGACAAATCTGCCGCGCACTCCGCTCCGCCGTCTCTTCGGTACGTAGTCTTCCCCGCACCGCACTCCACCGCCCTACCACAGACCTAGGATACGGCCTCCCCTCCCTCAAAGCACACGCCGCACAACTCACAGTCTGTCACTTACATAAAATCATGAACAACTCGGGATATAGAGGCCACATGGCCCGCGCACACATACGCACCCTATCCACCACGTACTCCCACTGGCCCTCTGAATCCATCATGTCAACCTGCCTCACCCCACCCACACTAAAATGCTTAGTCCGCGCCCAACGGGATGCGGGCACCCTATTCCACAACATCCCTCCACTCTCCCTCACCAATCCCATCGCCTCCACCATCCGCGCCCACTTCACCACTCAAGACAACGCCCTCCTCACCTCACTCCGAGACAAAGCCACACACATCACAGACCCTCACACATACAAACAAGCCTACTGCGACTTCTCCCCCCGCAAAACACACGCCTCCCTCCTACCCCGCCTCACCCCCCTCTGGAAAAATAACATCACCTCATGGTCACAAGTCCTCCTCAGAGCCACCTCATCCACCCTCATCCTCAAATCATGCAAATCCATCACTACACTCACGGGGTCCACCACCCCACTCTCAGTTCCCATCCGCCTCCTCGCCGCAATCCTCACCGAACCCCTCGATACTATACACAACCGCCTCCCCATCACAAACTTCAACACCATCCAGGCATCCCCCCCCACCACCATACATCCCTCGTGGATACCCCTCCTCTCCCCCCACCTCCCACGCTCAACCACCACCCTCCAATCCGGCCTCACCTCCGCCCGCACCGCTCACCCCACCCCCATAGCACCCATCACACACCTCGACACAGAATACCTCACCCCCTCAGACCATCCCTACCCCCCCTGCGACGTAACCCGCATCATCTCCAAACACAAAGACACAGAATACGGCCAAACACAGTACATGGTTGAATGGGCCCCAGAGCACCTCACAGAATGGGACATACAGCTACAACTCGACGACGGCTTCCGCCTCATCTCCTCCACTCCAACATCGGTATGCCTCCCCACCCCCTCCCCCTCTGCCTGCTCCATCTGTCATGAACCCCTGCACACAGAACCCTCCTCCGCATGCTGCACATGTCCGCACTTTGCCATACACTCCCAGTGTCGCCCAGCCCAGGGACCCGCTACATGGCAGTGCGAGTGGTGTGCTCGCGGCCAACAACACGACCTCACCCACCTCCACGAAGTGCAGTGGGCCCCATGCCTACAACTCCACGACACCATCAGTGAGACCCCCTCCGGCCCCACCGCCCTCACCGCATTTAACTCAGGCTATGTCCCCTCCACCACACCCATACTACCAGAACCCGGACCCCCTCCATGGTCACACCGTCATCGTCGTAGACTATGACACTAGTGTCATAGTCTACGACGATGACGCTGGAAGATTACAGTATTAGCGAGTAATATCTGCTGATACTTGTCATTAATAGCGGTATTTCCTCTAACTAGCAGCTACGTATCTTTAGATACAGGACTATGATAATGTTTGGAATTGTACATAGCGATAAAGGGTCGTATGACGAGCATAGCGACGAAAGGAGCGATCTCGTCATATTAGAGTTTTTGTACAAATAGAATATTTAGTACCAGTACCGGAAGCGTGGGATGATGAATAATTATACCCGCACCGGTTCTAGAATTAGCTAGAGGTGAAGTCTCTAGAGACTTCTATAGTGACGCTGTGCTGCGGGAATATAATAGTCTATAGTAATATTTAGTAGTTTAGATTAGAAGCAGCACAGCACACCAAATTGGAATTGGTGGCTTTCTGGTACCTTCGACCGGACGCCTATAAATTTAGCGACCGGCACATTTGCCAGGGAGTCACTCGGGTTACCGTTTTATCGGTAGATTGTAAGAAGAACCCCCTTTCCAATCATCCACTCTAATATTCCTTCCACTAGGAAACGATCCAGAGAATGGGCCCCAGATGCCGCTCGTCCTGCTAGAGGGCGAGTGGTCCCACAACACTTGGTTTCGGAGCCACTAGTGGTAGCGACGAGAGGGATGTTTGGAGAGGCGGAGAAGAACAAGACGGCACCTAAGGACACCGAAGGTTCGACGGAAGGGACGCCGACCGCGGACGTATACCGGCTTTGGTCGAAGGAGTCGAGTCCGATTGGCGAGACGATGGAGCGCGGCCAAGATTCTACCGAGGAGGTGATGAGGCTACCGTTCAAGCTATTTTAAGAGGCTTTTGACGAGCTGGCGCACGAGAAGGACTTCGTGCAAGAACCCGTGATCTAGCGACTACGGACCAGTAGAACCAGCGAGTTGAGAAGACGCTAAAGGAGCTTTACGCGGGAGATGAAGGTTTTCCGGCTAGCGATAGTCGACTGGCTAGTACACCGTGATACCATATGTAACACAGCGTGCTTATGTGAAACCGGCCGATTTTGATTCCTTGCCGTATGCCTCCGCGTATCGTATCGAGTATCGCACGTTTCATTCCTGGCGGGTGAGTTTCTGTATCGAGGAACCGCGTCGAGGAGATTTCGCGAGATTTTACGACTAGGAGCTAGTACCATTTGAAGCGACACAACGGAGATTTGATGAGACGCCGACGTGTTCGACTTATGGTGACTTCGAGTCGATTGTTTTGCGAGATGCGTGCAACGAGATGCTCAATCCTGCAGCGAGATGCCTTCGAAGCTGATCGAACGCTACGTCGAGAGAAGACCAGTACGAGCCAAGAGATGTCGTACTGTTTTGCGCCACTGAGATTTCGGACTGAAGAAGAGAAGAGATTGAGAGACTGAAGACAACAACGTTGTTGAGACGGGCTGGCAGATACCGGCATATCTGTGCCGCGAGTGTATTTTGGTCATTTTTGGCGGAGTATACTCGTACGCAACAGTTCGAGAGCAGAATGAAGATCTGGAAGGCTTCTACGCATTAATGACAGGGAGACGTCAGAAGAAAATCCTGAGTGACCCCGTTTTTCTGTCCGCGCGTGATTTCTTTCAGAAAAGAACCAGCGAAGAACCGTTGGTAAGAGAAGAACTTGAAGAATTGAAGATTTCGGTACGCGAAACTTCGCGAACTACGGAGTGCGACAGACGATATCGCTACACTTCCATCAGTACACGCGAATGTGGATTTTACGTGCCGATATTATGAGATGACCGAGTGGTGCAGTACCTGTACGCCGTGACCCGTATACCGGAAATACGGAATAATTGCGGGATGTGAGAGCGGCGAAGACATATGTACCATGAGGGCAACGAGACTAGCGAGCCGAGTCGAGCGTACTACGCTTTCGAGGCCTGCTAGAGCGTGCGCGAGAGCGCGACGCAAAAGACCTTGAGAAGGACCGAGAAGACGCCGAGTCTAGTACGTTCAGCGGCCCTGTTCCGAGGCGAGGATGCCACGGGATTGGACGTGCTTGACGAACCACTGGTGCGAGCAAGACTGGCGGATGCGACAACGATTAGCGAGTGTACGTCGAGGACTACACTCCGGTTGGAGTTGTTTTTATTGGCGAGTTTGTTTCCTGTATGGGCGGGAGACCTACGAGCAGAAGTCTTTGCGGTGGTACGTGGCGACGTTATCTATCCGGTTCTACGGTTCATCCGAGATTCATTTGTGCAATTATTGTACCGGTGAATTTTCTACCGACCTGTTTACGGAGGATCTGCGATTTATTTGGTTTCCTGGAGTTCACGAGATCGAGTTCGTGCGACGATTTGCTATCATTTTACAAATTTGGGCTATGAGGAGTGTTATACGGTATTCAGCGATTTTATCGCTATATTCTGCCGTGTACCTGTACCCTTTTTGTGGAGTGGAGCTTTTACCGTTGCATCAGTACCCGAACTTTGAGAGGCTACGAATCAACTTCGAGAGTACCCGTATCTGTATCGCTAGCGTGACATGCAGCTGCGATCAGTTGGACATCCTTGGAGCTGACTACGGCCGACAAGTGGACATTCTGGTTACCTGGACGACGCAGTACCGTGACCTGGACGGCAGATTTTGGATCGGACTGTGACAGAACGTGACGCGGATACCTGTTGGACGCGTTACACCCCAGAACAGAACAGACAAGACTAGAGCAGAGGAGAACAGAACCTACAGAAGTTGAGAACAGACGGACACACCTGGACATATGCTGGACCTTGCTGATTATGGGCTTTACCGGAGTAGTTCCAGTTTAGCTTGGAGTATTTCGAATCTGGCTTCAGCGAGGAGACCTGCTAAATTCAGATGTGACCGAAGAATGGCGACCTAGCAGTAGTGATGCGATTTCGTACAAGTACCTGTTCGCGATGCGATTGTGGATTGGGACTGTGGAGCACCATGACGACCTGCTAAGTCACCGAGACGAGACGAAAGGAAGCAGAAGACTCGACAGGATTCTCTACACGACAAGAAGACATAGCGGACGACAAGCATAGCGCAAAGAGGTTCGCATAGCTTGACCTGATGGGAGATGCGCCAACCTGTGCCGTTTTTGGCGACGACAGTTTCAGTCGCTACGGTTCGCACAGACGAGGCTATTTTTCCGGACGTTCTGCGATGCGATTGATTTTCATCCGATGAGGCGCAGCGAAACGACTGCTACTTTTCCTGATTCTGGTGGAGTTTACTCGTATTATTTTGACTTTCCGTTAATTTCAAATGACAGGTTGTGATTTGTACGAGTATCGACCGAGTTTTTCCTGTTTCCGCGAGAAGACCATTTGTGGCTGCTGATTCCTGTGGAGCAGCTGCACCTGTACATATTTCGTCTACAGTATCTGTGGTGATTTTCCTGTGGATCCCGACTAGCGATGGCGATACCGTATCCTGTCTTGGAGGTGGAGACGATACCGCATGGCTCTTTGGTAGCGAGTACAGTGTTTCGCAATGGGACGAGACTGCGAGAGGACTACACGCGAGAAGTTATATGCTGGATTTTATTCTCTTTCGCGACGACGCGTTTCGGGACTATACCGTACCGCGACTAGCGATTGGATTCTAGCTTGACACTTTTCGAGGAGCCCTTTTTGCACGATTGACCACCGGCGAGGAGCCAGCAATTGAAGCGAGCGACAGATTCTATTTTAGCTCGAAGACGCTGACTACAAGCCGACAGCACCTGTGCTTAGCGACTTGTGTTTTGGAGACGCGATGCTACTCGCACAGCGTTTTCTTTGGCACTACGAGAGCAATTGAGGATTGAGGGATTTATCAAGGTGAAGATGCAAGCGCGTGACAAGTGGAGTGACTTTTATGGGAGCAACAAATACGGGATGGTCTACGCTACGCTGATACTTTCGACAATTTCAAGGAGGGAGTTAGCGATGCGGCAGTATTTTTGCTGTTGGCCTACCGCAAGCTTCAAGTGGAATATCGGACCTATCGATGGCCCGTATCTTCGCGAGGAGCGTGCTACTGAAAAGTTTATTTCCCGGATAATTTTTTTTTTCTATTCGTACAGCCAGATTTTTATCCAGTCCTGCCATACGAGTAGAAGAGCGCAAGTATCTACGCCTGAAGGACTGCTACAGTACTGATTGACATTTTTATTGAAGCACGCGATATTTCTTATGGCTACCTGTAAGCAAGTCTCAAAGGACTGGCGACCAAAACCGCTCCAGCGAGCTGCGATATGTTTGCTGTTTCAGCGATGCTGGACGACCTGAAAACCTGTGGACTACCGCTACGCTGCAACGACTGCCTGCTTTCCTGAGAGGGCGCTGCTTACGCAGTTATCGTCACAGTCGAGCTGCTGAGCAACGCGAGGCGGTTATATGCTACGGATGGCTAAGAAAGAAGCGACTACCGGGTGCGATGGGAGTCGACTAACGGGATTTTACGTCGAGACTCTTCTTCGACCTACCGACTACGCCCCGGAGCATTGCTAAGGTTGCGAGCTTCAACCTGTATATTATTTTTTCCGACCCTTCCTGGTCCTGATCTACTGCTGGATGTGTTGTCTGCTGACCACACCAACAACGAGGACGTTGTTGCTTAAGGAGGCGAGAGTGTCATAGTCTACGACGATGACGCTGGAAGATTACAGTATTAGCGAGTAATATCTGCTGATACTTGTCATTAATAGCGGTATTTCCTCTAACTAGCAGCTACGTATCTTTAGATACAGGACTATGATAATGTTTGGAATTGTACATAGCGATAAAGGGTCGTATGACGAGCATAGCGACGAAAGGAGCGATCTCGTCATATTAGAGTTTTTGTACAAATAGAATATTTAGTACCAGTACCGGAAGCGTGGGATGATGAATAATTATACCCGCACCGGTTCTAGAATTAGCTAGAGGTGAAGTCTCTAGAGACTTCTATAGTGACGCTGTGCTGCGGGAATATAATAGTCTATAGTAATATTTAGTAGTTTAGATTAGAAGCAGCACAGCACACCAAATTGGAATTGGTGGCTTTCTGGTACCTTCGACCGGACGCCTATAAATTTAGCGACCGGCACATTTGCCAGGGAGTCACTCGGGTTACCGTTTTATCGGTAGATTGTAAGAAGAACCCCCTTTCCAATCATCCACTCTAATATTCCTTCCACTAGGAAACGATCCAGAGAATGGGCCCCAGATGCCGCTCGTCCTGCTAGAGGGCGAGTGGTCCCACAACACACACCCCCTCATCACATTCAACCATGACCCCATCAACCCCGACCTCGACATGCTCCCCACCGGTAAATTCGCTATCCACGCACACCCCTCACTCCAAGACACCACCATACTCTGCACACCCGACGGCCGCGCGGTCACCACCCTCAACGGCCCCCGGGTCCGCCACCTCTACCAACTCTTTCGCCCCGACCTCTCGCGTCTTACGTTTGAAGAGGAGGTCTACCACCTCCTCACCCGCATAGGTTCCCGCTCGGAAATCCACTCACCCACACCCGCCACCACCACCCGCAATAGATGGGCCACTAGAGAATCACCAGCGCACACCTCACAGCCCATCACACACCCAGCGCAACCATCCTCATCCTCCCCCGATGGGAACACACACCATACCGCCATTCCAAATACATCGACTCCCCATACACCCACCACCTCTACACCCTACCTAATGACGCAAACACATTCCTGCCCCCAGACCAACACACTGGCAACCCCACCCCTACCCCCTTCGGCACACGCTGGATGGTAGACATTTACCTCGTCGCTAACCCCCTCGCACTCTCCACCCTCCCATCACCCACAGCCATGACCGCACTCCATAACACTCTTGAATCTATCTACGACACTCACCTCCCCATCCCCACCATCACCACCCCCCCCCCCACACCTCCTTGTCTCCTACTCACCCCACTCAACAGGTATATACCACCGCCCCCCGAACCCAACTCACCCCCTCACGTACCCCCTCCCAGAACGCGTACACCTAACGTACCCTCCCACCAGAGGCACCCCTGCTTGGACCTGGCAGGACTTTGTATACACCGACGGCTCGAAAAAAGGCGGCACGGCCCCCCTAGGAGCAGCAGCCACCCACCCCGCATCGGACACCAAAATCAAAATCCTGGTGAACTCTACCCCTCCCTCACATACAATAAATCGCGCCGAACTAGCAGGCATTGATATAGGCCTCCAACTTGGCCACACCCACCTCCTCACAGACAGTGCATGTTCCCTTCGCCTCATACAAGGTTACTTAAACTGCCCATCCGCCTACCGCCATAACATTCACCGAGACACCCTCCTATCTATCACACACACCCTTACAACCCGCTGCGCAGCAGGCATACGCACACACCTCGGCAAAATCAAAGCCCACAACCACTCCATCGGTAACGACCTTGCAGACGCCCTCGCGAACCAAGTTGCGGATGGCCAACCACCCGATACTATATACACTACAGGCTCAGAAGTCACGATAGGCCACTGGACATGGCCGTACACCCTCATTCCACAAACCCTAGGCGAACCCATACCCTACAGATACACCAACCTCAAATCCGACGCACACAAATACAGCACACAACACACACACACTCTACTCTCGGATACAACCAAACACGGAGCCCTCCTCGCTCGTGCAGCGAAGGACGGCGCCGACTTCTCTTATCACAAAAAACACTCCTCCCTCACAAATATCCAGTTCACACACAAACAAGAATTCATGTGGGGTGTCCACAACACCCGCCTCCTTACTCACAACCCCACCCTGCGCTGCCCACTATGTGGACAATTCACTAGCAACGGCCACATGGCCGGTAACTGCCCCTCTATGTCTGGACTAAGACAGGACCGACACAACAGCGCTCTGCAACTACTCCTAACCCTACTGGAACGCCACAACGGAGGACGCTGGGAGACCATCACCGCAGACTTCGGTAATAAACCCATAAAATTGTTTGAGTCCCCCACCCCTACCCACTCCCCTCACGATTGCCACCCTCCTCCCCCCACCCACATGCCCACCCGCCTTGTTGCTGCTGATGAAGGCCTCTCACATGACTCCCTAACATCATGCCCCGCCGTCCTCCCCCCTGAGATTCTTCCCCCCCAACTTCGTCCCTCAGCACACAAACCTGACTTCATCCGCATCCTCGAACCCAGATTCGTTGGCCACTCCAACGGTCGCCGCCGCTATGCATCTATTAAAAAGATTCAGATAGGGGAATGGAAATACTGCACAGACAACAACCTCACTCACACAACCGACCTCATACGTGACAAATACACACCCCTTGCGAACGCCATCAGAAACCACTGGCCAGGCACAGTGGTCGACATCCTTCCTATCGTCATGAGCCGCACAGGTACACCGCACTCCTCCACCATCACGAGTCTCACCTCCCTACTCACCGCCCGCACAGACCCCCCTGATAAACTCGTCACGAAAGCACACCTCGAAACATCTCGCATTCTTACACAACTCCATACGCATACTGTCCAATGGCTACATCACCTCCTACGCATATACCGTATCAAGTCCCGCACGACCTCCCGCCGCGCATCCGCACATTGCTTCCACGCACGCCCCTGACTGCACACATCCTTCACCTCTACTTGCATCCTCCCCGGGGGGGAGTAAAACCCCCGAACACCCTTGGAGAGGTTGGATTAGGTGGTTAACGGTCTAGCCCTGACTTGTAAGTTCCCTGTATGGCATAGTTGGGAGGGCCCAGAGACAGCAGCCGACGCATCCGGCTTTTGGTGAAAAACCGGCGCATACGGTACATGTTGTAAACAATTTCAATTTCAATTTCAATACACCACCCCCAAGACAACCCAAATCATCGAAGCATCGGGAAACCATTAACTTGAGGCTGGGGCAGCCCATGAACTGCATCGTGGACTCAAACTCGTCGCGCAGAATGTCCAGCGTCTTCTTCATCCCCTCCTGCCCGTACGCGCTCATCCCCACCAGCGCGGCCTTACCGATACCCACCGCGCGCGCGGAGATTGCGGTTTCCCACTACGGCCTCTATCTCACGGATTTAGAAGCTGAGGGCGCGGTGTCGTGACATAAGCTGCGTCCATCCATACAGCAACACTGTCTAGATCTACAGCCATTGGCTATCGCGCGTGTGTGTCGTGTCATAAATTCAATTGATGTAGCAATAAGTAGACGTCATGGTTCGGACAGTTCAGGTGAATCAAATAAGAGTAACTCGTTTGGTTTGCGCATGACATTGAAATGCAACAAGAGTGTCAGGTTCATGGTAATATGCAGCCGATGATTGATATCTTCGAAGTAATGAGCGCCGGTATTGAGTGCGGGGAAGATTTCAGCGGAAGGCATGGCTAATTATTTTTTGACCAACTCCACTTTTCCATGAACACAGTGTGAAATATCGACGTGGTGACAACTTTCGGATGCATCACTTTGGCGTCGTGCTAACAGAAGAGCACAGTGGACAAAAGGGGGGGCAACACATTTAAAATTTAGGAGAAGATGAAACTGGGGTGAACTAGAAAGTTGCGGCTGTCACAGGGGTTCGGGTTTCCGGCAATGAGTCGTTATTTAAATCTTGGAACAATCCCTCGTCAGCAGCAAAACACTGCAGACGGCATACTTGTCAATAGCGACCAGCGCGGCTGCCTAGCTGAAGGAAAAGAAAGGGGAGGGGAAGGGAGCTAGCCTATTTACGCTCGTCTGGCATCTTGAGTGGCAGCAGGTGGTCGCGCGAGGTGTAGTTCCAGGCCGGCTCGTTCTGAAGGCGCTCGAAGCCACGGATGTGGGAGCGCGAAATATCCTGCCATATCGGAAAACGCGTCAATAATGCCACCACGACGACGATGTCAACACCATGATTGATGTGTGCTCGCTACGCCGAAACATTGTCGTTAACCCGGCTGACGTATCGAGCATGTTTAAGCGACGTGCGTCTATCTTGCTGTGCTTCACTGTTATAACATCGGATATCGAGTCACGGATATCCGTACGTGGCTTTTTAAAATGTCCAACAATCAACCATCGATAGATCGCAGGCATCAGTGAATCAATAAACACAGTCACTACATAGAAACCACCGAATACATATCAAGTATTGACAAATCGACTATGGGATCAACCGTCGTCGCCAATAACACTGAAACAACAGCGTGCTAAACCCGTCTTATCCTTATCCTTATTATGCTGAGTATTGGGACCGGTGGACAGTCACAGCGCCAAGAACTGCTATAGTGGAATCAATCTACACACAAAACATCGATACGTCGACGACATCAAACACCAACCATCGACGCATTTACTGAAAGATGAAAGCACATGGAAATACAATCAATACCCAATGCCATTGATGTAAAACCACGCATCCCAAATAATAGGTTACAACCCCCTCACATAATAACCAAACTTTGGGTACACCGGTGAACCAAGAGTCGGCACCAACAGCACCACCGTCAAGACAGAACGACAATGCGTATGCCAATCATATGCGTATGCTAATCACCCACTCGACAATCATAAATAAACTTCCAAAGTGCATGAACCAGATACATCTGCGATGTTGCCAACCGTCGCTACCGTATCAGCAATACAGACAATGAACCGCAAAGGTTCTAATTTAACACAAAGTAAGGTATGCAAGAAGTACATAAGTACATGCCATAACAACACCCAATATACATCGATACACCACCCCCAAGACAACCCAAATTATCGAAGCATTGGGAAATCATCACCTTGAGGCTGGGGCAGCCCATGAACTGCATCGTGGACTCAAACTCGTCGCGCAGAATGTCCAGCGTCTTCTCCACCCCCTCCTGCCCGTACGCGCTCATCCCCAGCAGCGCGGCCTTACCGATACCCACCGCGCGAGCGCCGATGGCGAGCGCCTTAAATATGTCCCCGCCGCGGTGCACGCCGCCGTCGAGGTACACCTCGAAGCGCGAGTCGTCGTACTTTGCGGCGCGCAACGCGTCCATCACCTCCACCAGTACCTCCAGGCTCGGGCGTGCAGTGTCGCAGTTTCGCCCGCCGTGGTTCGACACCACGATCCCGTCCACGCCCGCCTTGTACGCCAGCACCGCGTCCTCCGCACTCTGGATGCCCTTCAGGCAGATCTTCATGTCGGTGTTCTCGCGGAAAAAGGGAATGTCGTCCCACGTCATGTCGTCCGCCCACCGGCGCTGCGTGCTGTTGTCACGTGTCAAGGAAACGATGGAGAGTCATAAAATCAAACAAAGCAATTAACAAAAATAAGGGGGCGGCGTACAGCGGTAAAAGAAATGTTAAGGTCGAAGAGGCTAATAAAAGTGAAATGCAAAGAGCGGCACAAGTTAATTGGCACAATGATAAAGGAAATATTACATAGCATAAACAGTATGAAATGTGACGATAGTAGAGGCCCTTCTTCACTAGTCGCCTCCATGTGCTGCGTTTTCAGCGTCGAGTGGGAGTTCATCGTGTTTTCATGTGTTTTCTTTGCAAGGTTTGCGCACAATGCAGTGCTTCGCTTGCCGTGCTCTGGATTCCGTGACCCTCTTGTGTCACTCTTGCCCTCTTGGTTCCCCCTCTTTTTCCCTGCCCTCGTGTCCATAGTTCTTTTGTAATCAAATAAGAAATTCTTTCACTTGTAATCAATACTGATACTAGAGAAAATTGAAAACAAACAAACAAACAAACAAACAAACAAACAAACAAACAAACAACCGGCAAATAATTGTTATTGGTTGTTTGTAAACAGAAAAGTGACACAAACAACCAATAACAACACAAAAAACCGAAAAGGAAAGTAATCGACACGCTAGGCAATCGGGCATAAAAGACCTGATAGAAAATGAAAACAGACAAACGACGCGCCGCGACACTTGACCAAAAGTAAACAACGCAGCAAGGTAAGAAATTCATGTGCAGCAACCACTTCACCGCACACCCGAGGCGACCGGTATGAGAGAAGAGGAGGGGGGGGGGGGGGGGGCGCAAGGTCACCTCTTGCTGCGCGGGGCAGAGCCGCCGGGGGTGTAGCGCAGGTCGGTCTCGCGCTTCCCGATGCCCGCAGAGTCCACCGTGACAAACAGCGCCTTGTAGCCCAGCTCCGTCGCGTGCTTGATCTACCGTCAGCCAACCACCCCCCAAACATAAGAAACTGCAATGTTAGACGACCACGGATGTAAACCCGCATCGCCACAATTCACTCAAACCACCACTGCCACCAATGACGAGACGCCACATCGGAGGCGCCCACCGTTTCCTTGGCAGCGGAGCGATCCTTCTCACAGTAGAGCTGCAGGAAGTGAACCTATGGGGGAGTGGCGACGAGAGAGGGAGTGGGGTGAGGTCGATGTTGGAGCAGCGAAGAGCGCGCAGATGAGGAAAAGTACAATCGACATGTAATCGGCAACGCATCCTTAATCATTTTTGGATTTCTCAGCGCTTATCACGCATTCGTAATTCAGACGTGCTCAGGCTCTTTCAAATCATCATGCTTTCACACACACACACACACACACACACACACACACACACACACACACACACACACTTACGCAAAACACACACACACACACACACACACACACACACACACACACACACACACACACACACACACACGTGTGCACCTGATCTTCACCCCTTGCGTCGGCGATGTCCTTTAGTGTCTTAGTTCCCAGGTGGGGCGCCATCTGAATGACTCCATACTTGTGAGCCGCTTGGGAGAGAGCCACCTCGGCGTCCTACAGCGGGCGGGGAGCAAGACAAGCCACTTCAGCAGGAATAGCACAGCACCGCTACTCCCCCAGCAACGACCCATTTCCTTCCCTTTCTTGTCTGTTCTTCACTCATCAAGCACCCGCCTGTATAAAATATTCTTATTCCCCGCTATTGCATGCTCTTGTGTTGCATGCAGTGTATTACCGTCAGTTTTTCTCTTCCCTCATTTACCACTATATCCTCCCCACCGCTTCCGTTGCAGATATGGTACCCCAGTCAAGTCCTACGCAAAACTCCCCCAGAACTTCTTCACATTTGCATCTGTGTGAGTGTGTGTGTGTGTGTGTGTGTGTGTGTGTGTTTGTGTGCGTGCGTGTGTGTGCTTGGGGGAGAGAGAATACGAGTTTTGTCTCATGTGGGATATAATTTCTTTATTTTGAGCTAGCGAAAGAGGGGAGTATGTGCTCACATTTGCATCCCTGTGTGTGTGTGTGTGTGTGTGTGTGTGTGTGTGTGTGTGTGTGTGTGTGTGTGTGTGTGTGTGTGTGTGTGTGTGCGAGGGAGAGAAAATGCGAGATTTTTTATATGAGTTTAGTATCCTATGTGATACAATTTTTTATTTTGAGGAAGGGGAAGAGGCGGGAGGAGAGATGCCTGGCACATGGAGAGGCCGCCCTTTGCGGACGCGCTGATGTAGAGAGGGAAGGAGGACTTGTAGCCGAGCATAGTGGTGCCCGTATCCACATTAGAGACGTCCACCATCACGCGAGGAACCAACTTGATCTGCCGGAACGCCTGCCATTCCCAAAACACAAACACACACACACATACACACACACATACACAAACACAAACATACACAAACACACACATAATTTTTGTCACTCAAACCTTGCCAACCAAGCAAACGTAAAACAGATACTCCACTGCACAGTGACGACCAACGACGAAACATTGCGAGCAGAAATATCGCACCAGCACGTTCCCCGTTTTGGTGTATTCGTCGCGCTCGCCCGTGAAGTAGTACCCCCACGAGCTGGGCTTCATCACCGCCTGCGCCACCTTCTCCATGTCGTACAGGCTCAGCACCTCACTCAGCGGCGGCCGCTCAACCTCCTTCGTCTCCGACTCCGACGCCTGCTCCTTCAGCTCCCCCTCCGGCACCTTCCCCAGCAGCTTCACCTTGGGCATGTTCTCCCCGATGATGCTCTCCGGGTGGATGGGGTCAAAGCCCTCGTCTGCCACCTGCCGTCCGCGCAACAGCCCATCACAAAGAAGGCACTCAATCACAAGTCGTGTTAGACGGTGGAGAGCATCTGCATTGCATCGCATAAAGTAGTAGCTAAATGATGCAATGTCATCAGACTAGGCACGAAAACGAAACCCCTAAGCACCTGGTACCCAATCACACAAAAAGACTTAAATATACCCACAGACCGAAGCTTCACACACATACACAGACAGACAAACTGACAGACAGACAGACTCACACACCAATGCACAGACAAACACGCTCCAAACCTTGTCCCTGTCTCACTCACCCACATGAAATAGCAGTTGCTCGGGTAAAATCACACGTCCACTCGCATTCGTGAATACTCGACACAGCATGCGCATACACACTGTTCTAACACAATGACGCCCACATAGACACTCAAGCGCGCGCCACTAAGCCATGCGGGCGTGCGCTCATACACACTTCCACATCGATGCAGCCATGAGTTCCTACTACCCTAAACGCACGCACAGCACACCCACACACCGCTTACACAGACCCAATGAACCACGAGGATAGCTACCACCTAAAAGTGACACGGATACAGACGGTCATACGCCCTCGCACGTACCTTGCCGCCATAAGGCTTGATGATGGCGCTTCCACCTGGGTGCTCCGGCAGGAACTCCGTCAGGTCGTACACTTTGCCGTGGATGACGCTCCAAAAATCTTCCATCGTGTTGTGCTTGGCGACCTCCGACAGGGAGATCTCTTTGAGGTCGCCTGAGGGGAAAAGCCAGCAAGGGAGTCAGAGCGAGCGCACTTGCCAGACAGTGAGGGAAAAATCACCACTTCGGGAAGAAAGCCGCAAGCACGAGCCACTACAAGAGGTACCCACCATCTTTGCCATCTGACGATTTCTTCTCAGTAGACTTCTCATCAGAGGATTTGGCACCAGAGGCCTTGGCTGTGGCGTTGTCACCCGACACGTGTTTCACAAGGAGCGGCCCAGCATTGTCGCCGGTCTCCTGCGAGGTGCAAAGTGTCATCGCAGAGCTTCATCGCCTCTTTCATTTATGGGTCGAACACAGTGAAAGAAAGCGAAAGAGGGGGAGCGAATAAAAGGGGGCAGAAGGGGGTAATGGAACGCGCAGGCCTACTTTCTCCACCGATGCACAGTGATGGGATACGAGATGTGGGATACGCAGACAAAGAGAGAGGGCTCACCTGGTTGTGCTTGTTGTGGGAGCCATCGCAGAGAGGGAATTGGGATGACTTAAAGCACCGGCACAGCGCCACTGTCCCCTTCTCGTCCACCAATTTCTGTGAGAATGAGATAGGGGGTGTCATCGCTGATAGCTCATCCAAGGACATTGTGCTCGATCTTATAGCTATTGCACTGAAGTCACTGAGGGGAAGAGGGCCACCTTGATGTCCTCGATGTCAAGCATGTCCGCCCGCTTGCTCGGGTTATCGGGTGGCATGTTGGAGGCGACGCCGTAGTTGTTCACGCGCGGCCCCTTCACCTCCTTCCGCAGCTCCTCCAAGCTAATCTCGGTGCTGAACTTGGTCTTGCGCTGCTCGTCAGGCAGGCCGCACTTGATGACCGCCGGCGCCACGTTGTCGCCCGTCTCCTCATTGTGCTTCACGTGGCTGCCGTCGCATATCGGAAACTTCCCCGACTTGTAGCAACGGCACACAGAGACAGTGCCACCATCGCCCACCTACGAATCCATCCAACGTAAACCCAATGTCAGGTTTTGATATAGAGAGGTGCGCCACAATGTTAGAAGGGGAGGATGATCTGAAGAAATGCTTAATGTCTGGGATATCTATCCGTGCAAAACCCTACATGTGCGCGCGAGCGCGTGCGTGTGTGTGTCGAATGCTGATGGATGGATGGAGACATGAACGGGATATATGGGCGTAGATGGAAGACCCACAATGTATGGTGTGATGCTCTAAGTGATGGAGAGGGGGGGTGAAAAAGAGGGCTGAGGTTGCTGAAAGGGGGAGAAGAGCGATGATGGCGCGGAGGAATGTGAAGGGGACAGACCGACCGGAACAGATGGGACTTTGACCAGGATGATCGAAGGGAGAGGGGAGACAAGAAAGGGCATTTTTAGGGGCACGGACTTGAGTGATGGGTCTATGGAAGAACGAATGGTTAAGGGGCGAATACAGCGGCATGCGTAGGAACCAGGCCCATACGAAAGCTTGAAGGCCTCCATTTGTGGAGTGTAGGAGCCGTGAAATGGAAAGAGGCAGCGAAACGAGGTGGATGGTGATGTGGAATTTAGAGTTATGTGAAATGAATACGATGAGCAGATACAACTGCGGTGGTAGGATTTCTTCCTGAGTGATCCATAGAAAAGGAAATTTGCTTAACCATACTTCTTCGATCGGTGGAGGGGGGTTGTGCGAATGGAGGGGCATACGCAGGAAGCTGTTGCATATAAAACCTGGAAGGTGTCTATTTGTGGAATGTAGGGGGTGGAGGGGCGTGAAAAGAAAAGAGGCAGCGACAGCGTGACCGGATACCACTGCTGTGGGGAGATTACTTGCTGAGTGATACATTATATAAAGGGTTGACAGGCGCTGCGAGTAATGCTGTTTGTGGGTTGGCTGCATGTGGGGTGTGTGTGTTAGGGCAGGAGGGAAGTGGAGAACTGCCACCTTGCGCACTACGTCCTCGATGTCGAGGATGTCAACGCGACGGGCTGGGTTGTCAGGCGGCATGTTGGAGGGGACGCCGGCATGGTTGGCCTTGCCGGGCTTGCTGACAGGCTTCCCACTGACGTTCTTAATCAGCAACGGCCCCGCATTATCGCCAGTCTCCTACACCCACCCACCCGTTGCACACACACACATACACACACATCAAAGATCAGACAGACTTTCTAATGGGGGCGGGGGGCGCACAAAATGAGAGCCCGTGTGCACTTTTGCGACTCTCCCTCTTCCTCTCCCCTTCCACACTCTCATCACTGTCCATTCTCCCCCGCTACACCACCCGAAACTTGAAATGCTGCATAATTGCTGGTCACTGGTGATATCAAGAGTTGCTAGCTAATTCATGATTGATGATACGTCACCCCGCAGCTCCGTCAGCGCCACCAAACACCAAAAAACAGGAGAGAAACCGGGAGGTGAATGGAGCGGAGGAGGCTGACCTTATTGTGCTTGTTGTGTGAGCCATCGCAGAGGGGGAATTGGGATGACTTGAAGCAACGGCACAGCGCCACTGTCCCCTTCTCGTCCACCATTCCCTTCATGCACAGAAAGGCCACACGCACACCGGCCCATGCCAGACATCAGCATGCTAACGGTGATGCTGAAGTAACAGCCGGGTCGAATGAGGTTCATGCGCGCTGCGTGTCTAACCTTGATGTCTTCGATGTCAAGCATGTCCGCCCGCTTGCTCGGGTTGTCGGGTGGCATGTTGGAGGCGACGCCGTAGTTGTTCACGCGCGGCCCCTTCACCTCTTTCCGCAGCTCATCCAAGCTGATCTCGGTGGTGAAGGTGCGCTTGCGCTGCTCGTCAGGCAGGCCGCACTTGATGACCGCGGGTGCCACGTTGTCGCCCGTCTCCTCATTGTGCTTCACGTGGCTGCCGTCGCACAGCGGAAACTTTCCCGACTTGTAGCAACGGCACACAGAGACGGTGCCGCCATCGCCCACCTAAGTATCCCCAAAGGCATATCAGCATCTGGTCTCAGACTCTGCGCCTTCTCAAACAACTTGGGGAGACATCTCCGGATTGCGGGGAATGCATGGATGAATGGCAACGTACTTGATGATTCACTTAGCCTCAAATTCTTCTCATTTTCAGAGAAGACGTGTGTGTGTTTGTGTGTGTGTATGTACGCGCGCGTGTGTGTGTATGTAGTTTTCATTTTGACAATCTTTCTAGTCTATGTAATTTTAATTTTTAGGGGGTACGTGCACGTGCGTGCGTGCGCCATTGCGCGCGTGTGTGTGTGGAGGGGGGGAAGGGGGGCGCACGCGTTCGTGCGCGTTTTTGTGTGTGAGATGCTTCAAAGCTTGCTGGCACTACGAAGGTGACGGGTCGCTACGTACATGAGAAGTGGAATAAACTATCGCAGCGACATAAATTACAATTACTTTGCTGAAAGAATAATCAACTCACAAGTGAGATTTCATATGTTTTATATGAAACACGAGACGAAGATACAAATCGAATTGTAGTTCAAGTCTGCAGTCTACAAAGAAATTAGTGCATTCAGATACGAAAATGCACTCGCTCACACGTTCAGATATGATAACCAACTTGCGTTCAGACTGACAAGCACCCGTAAGCGTGCACCCCCTCTGCACGGACTCTCGTGCATGCATAAAATGGTGTCTACCTGCGCAGGAATTGTTTGCCTTGATTAGGCACATCAATATGGGTGTCATATTTGTCTGCAGCTTGCTTCCTTCGATCAACACTTTTGGTTCAGTGTGACTGCTTATATGATATTGTGAGCGAGTGGGCACACATGAGAGAGAGAGAGAGAGAGAGGGGAGGGGGGGGGGGGAGAGAGAGAGAGAGAGAGAGAGAGAGAGAGAGAGAGAGAGAGAGAGAGAGAGAGAGCGAGAGAGAGAGAGAGAGAGCGAGAGAGAGAGAGAGAGAGAGAGAGAGAGAGAGAGAGAGAGAGAGAGAGAGAGAGAGAGAGAGAGAGAGAGAGAGAGAGAGAGTGTGTGTGTGTGTGTGTGACTGCGAAAATATGCAACAGTGTGTGCTCGCGTGTGTGAAGGTACGTATTAAAACAGGGAGGTTTGTGCCTTCCAGAAACTCGAGAAGAAGTGCATATACATGATATCCCCTTCTGGGCTGGTGTGTTTATGCTAGGGGAATCGATGAACGGTGATTGTGAGTCACTGCACTTAACGTGTGTGCGCGGGTGTGGGTGTGTTTCTCGAATCGACTTTTAGTTCTTGCGTGTGAGCGTGTGTGTGCATATATAACTATGCGAGTGTGAGGTTGTGCGTGTGTGTGTGTGTTTGTGTGTGTGTGTGTGTGTGTGTGTGGATAGTGTGTGTTCGATCGGGTGTGAATAACTGTGAGCGCGTGCGCGTGCCTTATTGATGACGTCCTCGATATCCAGGATGTCCACTCGACGAGAGGGGTTGTCCGGCGGCATATTGGAGGAGACGTCTGTGTGATTGGCACGGCCAGGCGTCTGGACCTTTGCGGCGGCAGCGCTGAGCACCTTGCTCACGAGCGCTTCATCACCGAGGAGCTGACGCAGTTCCTCCACCGACAGCAGGTCGAGGCCCGCGTTGGAGGCCATCGCGCGGACGGACGGGCGGGAGGAGGAGCTGACGATGGAGTCGACAATGGAGGAGGGTCCAGCGTGGGAGGCGGAGCGGGCGCAGCCGCAGAGTGAGGGGATAAGCTGTCGGAAAATTGTGCCTGGTTTAGCGAACGGAGGTCGACGAGGACCGCTGGAAAGACTGTCCACAGTGACGAGTGCCTGCGTAAAAAACGAAGGGGGAAACAAGAGACTCGGCGCTACGTAGTGCATTTTGTGGATTTTCAAGACAGATAACCGACAATAAAACGAGGTTGCCTTCCAAGGCGTTCGCACAGAAGCCATCGACGGTGCTTCGTACTCTTTTACGCTCAACAGGTCTTATCGAAAGCTTCCGAGTAGGTGAGGTGGTGAGGTGTGCTGCGAAAGAGTGGCTGACATGGTTAGGGAGAGCGCAAAACGATGCGTGAGCCATGAAAAAGGCTTTAAGGCGGTACACGCAGGTGTCGGAGTCGGGAGAGGAGGGGGTCAGCTCGCCAGTGTTCACTATTTTCGCCTTAAGTGATTATAAGGATTATGGTGGTCTGATGTTGCGACGTGTTGTGTGGCGATTGTGTTGAGAGGATCGTAGTGAGTCCTCGGCCACATTTTACGGTCGGGGAGTTCTGATGGCGTGGTCATGGCCTTGATACCCTAAACCCTAATGCCATGATGATATCTTAGAGGAACGACGGCACGCGATGACTGCGACACCGCGATAAGGGTGGCTATGCGCTGACAGGTACCCACCAATTCAAGGACTACAAAGCAGTGAGGAAGAGGCACTAAGGAAAGTGTCCGCGAGAAGATGCAGTGAGAATGAAGAGGGAAGGGGGGGGGGGGGGGGGGGGGGGGGGCGGGGGGGGCGCTGGGAGTCGGTAGGACTGGCGGACCTAGCTAAGGAGCGCAGTAGTTTAGAATACTTGTGGCATATCCGCAATGCGCGCAGTTATTGTCGAAAAAGATGGCCCAACCGAATCTCACGAACACCCTCAGAGCTTCCCGAAGGTTCAAATGAATACGACGTTGGGCGTGGTTGGACCTGTAGCGGGTAGCGATGAGGTTAGGAAAGGCGAAAGGTGAATGCGTGGGAGGAATACGCGAGGAGAGTGACGAGCTGACTTCCCCGTTATGACTGCCGTGATGACGCTAGCCGGGTCGTCAGTCGTACGGGTACTCGCTCGTGCGGCGCGTGATGGATGGCGCAGCATATAATATATAGTCAGATTGTTTTAAATCTAGAGGTTTGCAAAATTTATTTACAAATGTGACAGAACGCACACCTGAACGGTAAAGCGTTAGTGTAAAAGCGGTGCGTCTTGCCCAGCCCTCGAGGACTGAGGAAACGCCTAGCGCAACGCCCCATGCCCTGCCCCCAGCAGCACTAGCTAGCGACAGCTCCTTAAGGTTTTAGGGATGGACCGGTGATGGATGGACCGGGACGTGTACTGGTACTATTGCGTATTACACTATGCATCATCAGGACCTGTTGTGTTTCTACTCAGAAGGGATTTCCTTACATAATGGGGTTGAACCCACACTCAAATGAGTGATGGATGAAATAAGAAAGAGATGACCGAAACGATGAAAATCATTTCGAGGTGCGTTGGTTGCTCCGCGTCGTTCCCGACCCTTCAAGCTTTGTAATCCCATCTAAATTCCCCCGGGACAACGTGCACTTCCGCGCCCGACAATTGCCCATTTGTGGATGCCGATCACCACCTTCTCGCGCCGTGCACTTTTTGCGGACGATACTTTCGGAGCGGTGGCCTTAGTAGACACCGACATTCTTGTTCTCACTGCAATACTACGCCCTCCCAACCGCCAGCATGCGGTGCTTCGCTTCTGCGCGGTCGGCCGTCCCCGTTGCATCCCCACTCCTTGCCCCCCGTCGTCCAATGGTGCCTTGACCATGGAGCCACTAGTGGGGAGAGCTCCAAAGCCTACTTCGAGTCCTACCTCCTTTCCTTTTGATCTAGTACGCTCTCGAACGGCGTCCCCCCTTCGGTGGTACGGCTCGCCAAGCCGGTCTTCGAGGAGCTTGTCGATTGCGCTTTGTCTTTCCGCGATAGGTCCACCCAAGGGGCTTCCGCGGAAGCGGCTTGGGCGGCGTTGCTTTTATTTCCGCGCTTAGTTTTGCGCCTATGATTTCACCTATGCGGGGCATCTGCCATTTGACCCGGTCGCTGATTACCGTGACAATAGCTTAGCTCATTGGGCGTCAAGAGATCTCGATACATTGATTTCCACCGCTCGCGCTCACACATCCCGTACCAATGGGCGGGCACCGCCACCTACCTCACTTTCGAGGGCCAGTACCGACCCCATCTCCCCTTCGCAACCCTTTCATAATGGCGTCTCGGCTAAGGTACCCAACCGGGCGGCTGGTCGAGTACCGTCGTGCTGGAGGCCCTAAGATCCAACCCCGTTGCAAGTGGTCGTGGGGTGCACGAGGAATCATTACGGTCGCACCCACAAGACGATGACGGACCTCGCGGACGTGTTGCTGGATCTCTTCTCCCTCCCTCGTATCAACCCCCGTGCTTCGGAAGTTGACATTATGGAGGTCGTTGCTAGATGCCATCGAAGTTCTAGTCCCCATGTCGATGGTTGGAAGTTTGAAACTCTTCGCGCGTTGGGTTCCCCTTGCACTCTCACCGGTTTAGCCGAAGCCATCGTGAATGCAGAGGTTCCACCATGCATAGCCTCATTCCTCGCCTCCGCCACAAATATTCCGCTAGACAAGCTTGATCCCGAACAACGACGCGCACAAGAGCAAGAACTTCAAGACCAAAAGTGGGCGTTGCCCCCGATTGGGATTGGCTCCGTTTTAGTTCGCTTCGCGAATCGTGCGCTTCTCGCCGTAATTGGCGACGAAGTATCTCAATGGTTGGCTACTAGGCACCAGTCTGTGGTCGGCGTCCGCGGCGGGGTTGATATCGTACAATTCATGGTTCGAGCCACGCTTGACGCTTCACCGGACTGGGTGGACATGCAAGGCAACGTATCCAACGCGTTCGACGAGTTCTTGCGGCGCCCCTTGTTTGAGGAGTTGTCTACAAATCCTGCGGTTCGACCGTTGCTCCGCGTCGCTACTATGTTGTATGGCTCTCCATCTACCTTGTACGTTTACGACTCATCAAATGCTCACGGCCCGGCCATGCGCATCCCTAGTACCCGTGGAGTCCATCAAGGTTGTGTTCTAGGGACCAAGTTCTTCGCAATAGTTGCCTCCCGGGTATACAAACATTTGGCTGCGATAGCCCCGAATGAATCCGTTGTCTGCGGTTATTCGGACGATGGTCACTTCTTGGGACCTCCCGCGTCTCTCGTGGCTATTGGCAACGCTATGCCGGAGGCGTATGCTAGCGTCGGCCTCACAGTAACCATCCGCAAAAACTGTTTGTATTCCCCTTTGGGTGTTGGAAATACTTTCGATAAATTACCCAACAGCCACATCATGCGGGGAGTAAATGTCTCCACGGTAGGGACGAAAGTACTGGGGGGGCCAATGGGTATATCTGACTTTGCTCGAGACGTGTTCGAAACGGCCTTAAGTAAGTATGAGGCCTACGGCGAACGTCTAAGGGGTCTAGCGGCTCACCGGCACTCTCACACTGCGCTTCGTATCCATAAACATTGCAACCGCCTCTTCGAACACTTTGCCCGTACAGTCCCCCGCGGTCTTGGCAGGGGCGAGGGCTACGGTGACACCGTCGTGACCTTCCTCGAGCGCGCTGACAAGGCCACCCTAGATGTGGCGGCTGAGATATTGGGCCTTCCCGCAGCTAGCTTACCCCGCAACACTCGCTCTGAGATGTCTCTTTCCATACGTTTCGGAGGCATGGGGGTGGGGGACTTGGTTGCCTTGGCGGACGCGGCCCATGTCGGAGCGGGTGGGCTTAGCTATCCGTTTCCTTACAATACAAGATGATCGCGTGCGCAGATTACCAGGAAGAAGTTCCGATGGAGCCGACCATGTATGGACGGTTAGCGACTGCTATGACCACAACGGTGTCCCGCAAGCATGGTACACCGGACGGAGACGACGGCGACAACGAACCCATGTGGTCGCAAGAGCTCACTTCGTCGTGGGCGCGCTTAGATGCCGCGTTCGGTTCTCACGCTCTCGCCGAGTCCGAACCCTCGATAACCACAGCCTTAGCGATGCTTCCCCCGCAACGTCCAACGGCGGCTCGCGCACTATGCCGAAGCCCGATCAAACAACGAGCAGGTTGCTCGGTCCCTTGATGGCCTACCCTCGCTCGTACCCCTTTCTGCGTTTGCCACGGACATCTTTCCAAACCTACAAACCGACATCACTGAGCGCGTCAACTTGCTTCGCTTCGCGAAGCTCGCTCCCACGTTTTCCAACGCTCGGCCGGAGTCTAGGCGTTTTGTTTCTCCTCTCGGCCACGGCGCCCTTTCGTTGTTGGCTTCGGACCCGCCTACTTTGGATCGCATGAGCGAACTCCGTGACAAGTTCCCTAAGCGCTACGACGCAGTTTTCCGCGTCGCGGTCTGTCGCATCTTCGGCCTGCCCTCATCCCGCATCCTCCCTACTCAACACTCCCCCATTGGTTGTGCTTCCTGCCATCTCTCGGTTCAAGATATGCGGGGTGCGTTCGCGTCGGCGGGTGTTGACATTTTTGTAAGCAGTACATTATAGTTATTAGTTGCAGAAAGCTACTGTAAGCTATTCTAGATATGATTAGTACATGTCTAGATCGGACATACCGATAAACTGTTTGATTCAGTACAGCTCCATCCACTTATGTTATCCTGACACCACGCCTCGGGCTGGTTGCCTTTGTGACTGTCCTATTTGCGTGATTGTGACTGTAACTACTTTTGCTTGAGTTACCCTCCACACTAATCGTGTCTGCACGGTTCAACAAGTTATGGGCCCCCGCCTCACGTCAATCACGCTCGACAACTTGGTTCGGCGAGCTGCGATCGCCACGTCTCCCGCAGAAGGCAAGTTTATATAGACACTTAGTACTTTCACCTTGTAGTCGTCGGTATCGCCACTGTAAACTGCGTGTTAAATCCCACCCTTCACCCCACCTAAGTCAGCTCCTCGAGGACGACGGCCAGCCACCCACACCGACGGACTCGTCGTATGGACAGGGTGCACACAGGTCCAAGATAGAGACGGGGGGGAGGGGGGGGGGGCGCACTATCGGGTGAATACGCATATACAGAGTGCACGACAGCCTTAGCTTAATATATTGATATATATATATTTACTTATTTATCTATTTCTTTTTCTTTTTTAGCGACTCAACCGCCAGCGCATCTCTCCACATGCACTGGCCGTGGCCCCGACTTGTGCCCCACAGTGGGTGGAGGATACAGAAAAGGTGCTTTGAGACACCCCGGGGCATCATGCCGAGGGGTCGGCGGGCATCAGGCCGTCTCTCTAAAACCACTGTTAGGCACACGTCCGGCTAGCGGTTTTTACCGTTGCATGTTCTTTTTTCCGTTATTTCTTTTTCTTCTTGTGTTGAAGTGGCGCCGAAAACTCGCTCTCCCGACTCTCCACCAGTTTCGCCTCCTAATTCCCCTGACCTCGGCTGAGTCGGCTCTCAGCAGAGCTCTGTCGTTCCCACCCATGATACCCTCTCGCTCGTCTTGGAGCAAATGGCGCTCATTAACGCCCGCCTTGACGCGCAGTCCGCCGACGCTGCTGCTGCCGCTGCTGCTGCTGCTATTAATGATGCTGCGGACCCCTTTTTCGCTACGCGCAGTCGCGATGCGCAGCTCATACCCCCTTGGCGACGGCCACTCAAAGAACCCCCTCGGCTACGCCCCTCCCACACAAGGACCTCTCTTCCCCGACGCTCGGCTAGACGCGCAGACGGCCCACGCTGCAACTGTCGCTGCAGCTTTTGTTGGCGACCCCCCGTTCGCACACCGCCGTCACGATGCGCTCGGCGAACTCTCGCCCCCGGAGCTACCCGTGGAACGGCTTCCACCACCTCCTCCATACCCTCCCGCAGGGTATGCTCACCCGACCCACGGACCCCTCTTCCCGGAGGCGCCCCCGCACCACGCCCCCGCCTCCCGTGGCCGCACGCACCCGCACGGCCCGCCGCCCGCGATGCCGGGCCACTCTCTCTTTCCGGGTGGACCACCTCCTCCCTTCCCCGGCCGGCATTCCCATCCTCCTCAGCGCGGTGGTCATACCACCCGTGGCAACCGCCGCCCAACCATCGACCCGGTGGTCATAGGCCGCGCGGCCCACGAAGCCACCGGCTTTGATAAAGAGGCACTCAATCGCTCCATGAAGATGTCCGTCCCTACCATGGGGCCAACCACGGACTTCAAGCAGTGGAAGAGGAGCGTCCGCAATTTCCTCTCACTCAAGGCAGCGTACCTCATCCCCCAGCCGGCTATCCGCGAATCGGGCGTCTTGCTGGATGAGCAGGCGCAACACTACGCCTTCACACTACTCCTTCATGCAGCTAGCGCAAATCAGCGCGCTGACCAAGCAATGAAGTGTGTCTCTCCTGCCCGTCCCGACTGCGCCACTGCCGCGTGGGACATCCTAAATGAACGCCTCGACTCCCGGCCCTTTGCTCGCTCTCTGACTCTAATGGACAACCTCATGCTCAGGCAGCGCCCCGGCCAATCCCTCACTAAATATGTCCACTTCATGAGGCAGACGTTCGATGACTACAACAAGACCTGTCAGATGATGTATGGATCCGCGGCCATACCCCTCACAACCTCGGCCTTCTCATGCTGCGTGGCATCTGAAGCACCGGCCCTTTCGGTCAAGCCAAACAATGTGTCATTAACGCTTTTGCCATTGACTACCTCATGTCTGCTGATGAGGTGATGGCTAGCATCCTCCACTTGGCGCACAACATGGACGAGGAAACCATTGCTCAGTGCGCGCCGGTCCCCGACGTATCCCCCCCTCCCATCCCCGCGTTCGTCGCTGCTGGTCGCGGTTCACACGGCGGCCGAGGACACGCCCCGCGGGGTCCTCGTGGTGGTCGTGGCCTCCCCAACAAGTGCAACGCATGTGGCAGCCTGGACCACATCGTGTCATCATGCAATGCCCCGGATGACGCCCTTTTGAGGTGGACTCTTGCAAAACGCAAGATGAACGTACAAAAGTATGGCACCCCAAGTGGCTCCGCCACTGCGCACGCAACCCTGTTGAGCGACGTCACCGCTGCCGACGATACTGACGGCATGCCTACCCTCGAGGACTGCACTGATGAATACGACGACACCGAGGTGAGTGTCCCTTTCAGCTCTGTCGCTTTCTCCTCTTCCCTCTCGCCGGGTCGTGACCTCTCTCAGTTCTGGGTCATTGATTTTGCTTGCTCGATCAACTTGACCGCGTTTCGGGGTGATTTCACTACGTTCGCCCCCCATCCGCCCCCTCTCACGTGGGTGGGGTCGGCGTCGACGTTAAGGGCAGTGGTTCAGTGCGGGTTTTGTTCGGCTGGCCTCTGTCCAACTCATTCACCGCACGGTCCATGCCCTATACACCCCCGACATATCTTCTCGCTCTCCTCAACGCATTGGCAGACTCCTTAGTGTCAGTGGGATGCAATCCCACAGTGGTTGTGAATTTATTTTCCCTATTGACGCCGACACTGGCATGCTCGTGGACCCCACACGAATGGGTGTAGTAGAGCCGTCAGGCAACGGCCTCTACCACCTACCACACAACCCAGAGCTACCCCCAAGCCCCTCACATGATACCGCGCGCAGCCACGGTCCCCGTGTTGCCCTCACTGCCCAGTGTGACCTTGTCTTGTGGCACCGTCGGTTTGGACAACTAAACATGCAAAGCCTATATGCCCAGCACACACACGGTGTTCCGACTAGCCTTGCGTTAGCTAGCTATGTAAAAAATGTTTCTTGCGATTCATGCTTGTTACACAAAGCCACGGTTGTACCACGCAACACTGATGCCTGCGCGAAACCTTCCCGTCCCCTCCTCAACTTGTCCTCTGAACTCTGGGGACCAATCAATGTCCCCTCCCCGCATGGCCTCCGCTACTGCTTGCTCGTTATTGACCACAACACCCAGTACATGTTGGTGCGGTTCCTCAAGTCAAAATACGATGCGCGTTCATAGTTTGAAACCGTCCTCATGGACATCAAGCACTTGCATACACGTCATCATTCTCAATCGGGCGCGTTCGCGCGAGTCATGAAATTTGACTCGGACTCTGTCTTTAAAGGTGCAATCACCCGCCAAATGTGCGCACACCTCGGCGTCGGAGTCTAGTTGTCCGCCCCGTGCGCCCGCCACATGCTCGGCAAAGCCGAACGTCCTTGGCGCACTATCCGAGACAATGCGTCGGCGATGCTCCACAGCATGGCCGTTCCCAACTCCATGTGGTCATTCGATGTCAACATTGTTGTGTACCTCCGCAATCGCACGTACAATCGCTCGGTCGGACCCAGTGGTGGTATCCCCTTCACCCTCCTTACGTCGTCTGTGCCTCACGCATCCAAGTTCCACGTCTTCGGTTCCGCCGTCTTCGCCAAGGTGCCCGACAACATGCGTCGAAAACTCAGTGAAAAAGCGTCATGGTTGGCTACCCCACTGACGCACCCGGATACCGTGTGTACAGCCCGGAGACACGCCGCATTACCACTTCCGTCCATGTTGCCTTTCAAGAAGACACTCCGGGCTTCGGCACACGACTCTCCGTCGACTCCGTCATCACCGACTCTCCGGATGACGCACCGGCCACCACACCCCAATCCCACCCATCGACATCACCTTGCCAGAACCCCTACCTCCTCGTGCACCCCCTCGGCGCCCGCCGGCGGCGCAGCGGCGGCGGCCCCGGAGGGGGGTGCGCTCGCAGGCCCGTCGGCATCCCCTCACCTCCCCGTGGTGGGCGTTGGAAACCCCGTAGCCGTGCCAGGCATGGCACGGTAGGGGGCTAAGAGGGCCGACAGCTCGATCCGTGGGATCAGCAGCTGTCGGGAAAGCCCTTTACAGAGGGCTTTTGAAAAAATAATTTCTGTGCACTACCGGCGCCAAGATCTCCCGCTCGGCCCGTCCGATATGTTTTTTCGCGCACAGATACTCCTAGATACAGGCTTACTTTTAGGAGTGGGACCTGTACTACGGCAGCGTTTGATGGCGAGGAGGGTACGGCCGGATCAGCGGTGGGAGGCGGGTGTTGGAGCTGGTGGTGGCCAGCCGGGAAGCAGCGCCAGGAAAGGGCGCTCGCTAGCTATCGACCAGCCCTGTGCCGGTCGAACCTTACCGAGGGGTGAGGCCAGACATGGCACAGGACAGTGGCTAGTCGCAGACGGAGGAGCGGCTACAGGAGGCGGCGGCGATCCTTAGGATCAGCCGCCGCCGAAAAGCCCTGTACGGAGGGCTTTTTTCGGATACTAAAAATAATGTCCGTACCCGGCGGCGAGCAAGTTGGGGAGCAGCACCAGGGTAGGGCGCTCACTCGCGCGTCGCTACGTCGTCCAGCGTCATCTCCCGGGGGGAGGAGTCAGCTGGGACGGCAAGGAGGACAGTCGCGACGGGAGGAGCGACACGATCTGGCGGCGACGACCCTTTGGGTCGGCGCCGCCGGAAAACCCGGCACGGAGGGTTTTGTTTAATTCCGGGCGCCCGCGGCCCGCCGGATCCGGCTACGGTGACCTGCCCCCCCCCCTCTTCGACACCCACTACCCCGACAGACCTTCATACTCCTAGGAGTCCTTGAGCGTGGGCCCGGGTGAGCGCGGAGGCCCCCGCTCAAGAAAAGGCTGCTCGGTGGACGCGCGATCGGAGGGGGGAGGGTACGGCCACAGGCCGGAAAACCGACAGGTACCCGGGTACCAGACAGAGAAAAAACCGGGGAAATGAGCGGGGAAAATTCAGGCGCGGAGGCAGGAGCGCCCATTTTTTCTATGTCTGTGCGTCTCGGTCCCCCCCACCTGTCCTCGAGGTGATGGGGGACCTCGACACGGAGGACCGCCGCGTCGGTGGACGCGGCAAGACCTTGGGGCGGGGTTTACGGGATGGAGCGGCGGGATCGACGAGCGACCGCGCGAGGAGGGGTTTTTTGCCAGCCTTTCCCCTCCTTCCTTCGGCAAGACCGAAGTCACGCGGGAGCTAGATTAGGCTGGCCCGTCGTCCCTCCCGAACGCCGACCGGCCTAGGCCGGTCGACACCCCGGTTCGGCGGGAGCGGGCCGTGCATCGTGAAGGTCGAGCAGCGGTTTAGTTTTGCATTTCTAGACAAGTGGATTTATTTTTGGATCTGTTTTTCTTGATTACAAAATTATTACGCTGTTACTGCTTAGGTGGGGGGACTGTGGCAATTACTGCGGTTGCTTACAGTTATATAACTCCCGAGGAACGTCGAGACACACATTGCAGATAGGTGTGCCGATAAGAAATGTACCTGGTCGGAGAGACCCGGGCCCAACTTGCTAAATAAGTCCTGTATGGCGAAAGTAGAGTGGCCCGTGAGACAGCAGCCGGTCCAGTTTGCCGGGACATGTTGTAAACAATTTCAATTTCAATTTCAATTTGCACCCCCTCGCCAAGCTCGACTCCGGTCTCACCCCCTTCGCTACGGCGAAATGGTTGCCCACTTGACCGACTACCCCCCGACCCTCGTGACGGCGTGTTGTGACCCTGACCAGGGCAAAGCTAAAGAGGACCCTTTGAGGATCTTTGAGCACCCTCACGTTCCCGACCTCATCATTGGTCCCCCGCACACACATGCCGGCACATCTCATACTGCCGTCTCCCTCCTATCTGCCCGGGAGTGTGTGGAACCGTAATCGTACCGGGGTGCCCTTGACAGTACCCATGCCCACCAGTGGCAAGCCGCTATGCAACATGAGTATTCCTCCCTCATGGGCGCCCGCCGGCAGCGCAGCGGCGGCGGCCCCGAAGGGGGATGCGCTCGCAGGCCCGTCGGCATCTAATGAAATTGAAATGAAATTGTTTACAACAATACCAGTATAAACCGGTTGCTGTCTCTGGGCCCCCCGTTCACCGCCTGACTGGACTTATATGCGGAGTAGACCGTAATCCACTAATCCCAACCTCTCCATTGGCAGTGACGATACCGTCCAAAACAAAGAGGTAATAAGGTATTTATTATTTTTTGTCTATACGTTTTTTCTATATGGGGTACAGTATGAAATATAAAAGTGTCGCTAGTCTCCACGATACGCGGCCTGCTCCAGCCGCTGCGGGGTCGTTGTTCAGCTTGAGCAGGTCGAATCGAATCTGCCTAACCTCGGCTCTTGTGCGACTCCGGTCGTGCCGGAGCCAGGGGGGAAAGGCATGTGAAAAAAACCCCTCGCATCGTTCCCGTCTCTATCCGTGCTCAACCCCGCCCGAGGTATTAGTTACTCCTCCCGACGCACCGCGCCACCTAGCCGAGTCTTCTCTCCTCCTTCGGGGGCTGAGAAGAGAAAATAACTAGGCTATAGACGGTGTCCGGCTGGCTCTCCTGCCTCCGAGCCAGATTTTCTCATGTCCCATGTCCTTGTTCCGTTTGTTTCCAACACCTATCTGATCGCGATGTGGCCGTCCTTACCCTCCCCCGGTGGTTTACGTTGCTAGGGGGGCGCCTTTATGAGCAATGTGCCGTTACGATAACCCTAGGCACACTGCCTGAGGCAGCCTATCGATAACCGGGTACCGACTAGGGAAGGGGTTGGAAGAACACAGGGGTCGAGTCGCCGGTCCTCAAAAGATGGTGGGTACGGGAATATTTTTCCAAAAACCCGCCGTACCGGGTTTTTCCGGCGGCGGGTGATCCTAAGGACCGCCGCCGCAAGACCATGCCGCTCCTCCGGCTGCGACCCACCTCCGTCCTGCGTAGCATCGGACCTCGCCCCCTGGGGAGACTTAAGGCTCTCGCATGGCTGGCGACTTCTAGCGAGCGCCGTGCCCTAGCGCTGCTTCCCAACTGTCCGCCGCTAGCTCCAATACCCTCGCCCCTCCGCCGATCCGTCCGTACCCTTCTTCGCCAATTTTTTTTTCGCAAACCCCGCCCCCGCCCCATCGTCGGGAGAGTATATCGGACTGCCCGAGCGGGAGATTCTTGTGCCGGTGTACGGATATTATGTTTTTCCAAAACCCTCCGTAACGGGCTTCCCGAAAGCTGTTGATCCCGCGGATCGCAGCTGTCGGTAGGGGGCTAAACGAGGTACCGACAGCTGACACGGTAGGGGGCTAAACGAGGTACCGACAGCTGCGATCCGCGGGATCAGCAACTATCGGGAAGCCATGTACGGAGGGTTTTGGAAAAACATAATATCCGTACACTAGCACATGGATCTCCCGCTCGGCCTGTCCAATATGTTTTTTCAGCAACTAAATACTCACATATACTCTCCCGTCACGGCGGGAACGATGTTTGCTGATTGGTTTTTTGGCGAGGAAGGGTACGGACGGATCAGCGGTGGGGCGAGGGTGTTGGAGCTGGCGGCGGACAGTTGGGAAGCAGCGCTTGGGCACGGCGCTCGTTAGCACCCGCCTGCCCTGCAAGAGTTTTAAGTCTATCATGGGGGCGAGGCCTAAAGCTACGCAGGACGGAGGTGGGTCGCGGTCGGAGGAGCGGCACGGTTTGGCGGCGGCTATCCTTAGGATCGACCGCCGCCGGAAAAACCCGGTACGGGGGGCTTTTGGAAAAACATTCCCGTACCCAACAAATTGAAATTGAAATTGTTTACAACATGACCCGGCAAACTGGACCGGCTGCTGTCTCACGGGCCACTCTACTTTCGCCATACAGGACTTATTTAGCAAGTTGGGCCCGGGTCTCTCCGACCAGGTACATTTCTTATCGACACACCTATCTGCAATGTGTGCCGACGTTCCTCGGGAGTTATATAATTGTAAGCAACCGCAGTAATTGCCACAGTCCCCCCACCTAAGCAGTAACAGCGTAATAATTTTGTAATCAAGAAAAACAGATCTAAAAATAAATCCACTTGTCTAGAAGTGCAAAACTAAACTGCTGCTCGACCTTCACGATGCACGGCCCGCTCCCGCCGAACCGGGATGTCGACCGGCCTAGGCCGGTCGGCGTTCGGGAGGGACGACGGGCCAGCCTAATCTAGCTCCCGCGTGACTTCGGTCTTGCCGAAGGTAGGAGGGGAAAGGCTGGCAAAAAACCCCTCCTCGCGCGGTCGCTCGTCGATCCCGCCGCTCCATCCCGTAAACCCCGCCCCAAGGTCTTGCCGCGTCCACCGACGCGGCGGTCCTCCGTGTCGAGGTCCCCCATCACCTCGAGGACAGGTGGGGGGGACCGAGACGCACAGACATAGAAAAAACTAGCGCTCCTGCCTCCGCGCCTGAATTTTCCCCGCTCATTTCCCCGGTTTTTTCTCTGTCTGGTACCCGGGTACCTGTCGGTTTTCCGGCCTGTGGCCGTACCCTCCCCCCTCTGATCGCGCGTCCACCGAGCAGCCTGTTCTTGAGCGGGGGCCTCCGCGCTCACCCGGGCCCACGCTCAAGGACTCCTAGGAGTATTAAGGTCTGTCGGGGTAGTGGGTGTCGAAGAGGGGGGGGGGCAGGTCACCGTAGCCGGATCCGGCGGGCCGCGGGCGCCCGGAATTAAGCAAAACCCTCCGTGCCGGGTTTTCCGGCGGCGCCGACCCAAAGGGTCGTCGCCGCCAGATCGTGTCGCTCCTCCCGTCGCGACTGTCCTCCTTGCCGTCCCAGCTGACTCCTCCCCCCGGGAGATGACGCTGGACGACGTAGCGGCGCGCTAGTGAGCGCCCTACCCTGGTGCTGCTCCCCAACTTGCGCGATGCCGGGTACGGACATTATTTTAGTGTCCAAAAAGCCCTCCGTACAGGGCTTTTCGGCGGCGGCTGATCCTGAGGATCGCCGCCGCCTCATGTAGCCGCTCCTCCGCCTGCGACTAGCCACCGTCCTGTATCCTGTCTTGCCTCACCCCTCGGTAAGGTTCGACCGGCACAGGGCTGGTCGATAGCTAGCGAGCGCCCTTTCCTGGCGCTGCTTCCCGGCTGGCCACCACCAGCTCCAACACCCGCCTCCCACCGCTGATCCGGCCGTACCCTCCTCGCCATCAAACGCTGCCGTAGTACAGGTCCCACTCCTAAAAGTAAGCCTGTATCTAGGAGTATCTGTGTGCGAAAAAACATATCGGACGGGCCGAGCGGGAGATCTTGGCGCCGGTAGTGCACAGAAATTATTTTTTCAAAAGCCCTCTGTACAGGGCTTTCCCGACAGCTGCTGATCCCACGGATCGAGCTGTCGGCCCTCTTAGCCCCCTACCGTGCCAGGCCTGGCACGGCTACGGGGTTTCCAGCGCCCACCACGGGGAGGTGAGGGGATGCCGACGGGCCTGCGAGCGCACCCCCCTCCGGGGCCGCCGCCGCTGCGCCGCCGGCGGGCGCCCCGTACCCAACATCTTTTGTGGTTCGGCGACTCGATCCTTGTTATCGACCCACCCCCCCCCCCCTAGTCGGTACCCGGTTATCGACATGTTGCCTCATGCAGTGTGCCTAGGGTTATCGTATCGGCACATTGCTCGTAAAGGCGCCCCCCTAACAACGTAAACCACCAAGGGAGGGTACGGCCGGTCGGCCGGCCACAACGCGATCATATAGGTGTTGGAAACAGACGGAACAAGGACAGGGGACATGAGGAAGTCTGGCACGGGGGCAGGAGAGCCAGCCGGACACCGTCTGCAGCTTAGTTATTTACTCTTCCCAGCCCCCGAAGGAGGAGGGAAGACTCGGCTAGGTGGCAAAGTGCGTCGGGAGGAGCAACTACTACCTCGGGCGGGGAAGAGCACGGATTGAGACGGGACCGACGAAGATCTGAGCGAGGGGGTTTTTCACATGCCTTTCCCCCTAGCTCCGGCAAGACCGGAGTCGCACCGTACCCGAGGTTAGGCACGTTCGCCTCGACCAGCTCACGCTGACGAGCCTCGCTGATCATCATCCCCGCAGCGGTTGGAGCATGCCGCGTATCGTGGAGTCTAGCGACACTTTTTATTTCATACTTTATCCAAAAAAGAAGTATAGATCAAAAAAATTAATAAATACATGGTTACGTGTATGTTTTAGATGGTATCGTCACTGCCAATGGAGAGGTTGGGATTAGTGGTTCACGGTCTAGCCCCTAGCTAAATAGGTCCACTAGGCACAAGCAGGGGGGGCAAAGATAGCAGCCGGTTAATACTAGTATTGTTGTAAACAATTTTATTTCATTTCATTTCCTCCCTCATGAACAACGGCACATGGGAACTCGTTGGCCTCCCCCCGGGTCGCATGGACGTTAACAACATGTGGATCTACAAAGTCAAGTCTGACACCACCGGTGGCGTCTCCCGCTTCAAAGCGCGGTTCGTCGCCAAAGGGTGCATCCAACGCGCTGGACTTGACTACACCGAGACGTTCTCACTTGTCATCCGCATGGCCATCGCGCGTCTCTTCCTGGCCATCGCAGCCGCCCGCGACCTTGAGCTCTGCCAGCTTGACATCGACACTGCGTTTCTCTACGCACCCATTAAGGACGACGTGTACATCCGCCAACCCCTTGGCTTCGGCGATGGCACGTCCAAAGTGTGTCACCTCAAGTAGTGCCTATACGGCCTTAAGCAGTCTACCCGCGAGTTCAACATGCTTCTCCGTGCATGGCTCGTCGACCATGGGTGGCAATAGTGCGTTTCAGACCCGTGCATCTACATCTTCCGCACCGGTCACATCTTCGCCATGATAGCACTATACGTCAATGCCATCCCCGCAGCCTGCAATGATGCCGCATGGCTTGCATCGTTCAAAGCCCAGCTCGGAGCACGATTCAAGATCAAGGACCTCGGCGATCTCTCCCAACTACTCTCCATGCACATTACCCGCGATCGCTCGACACGCACCATCTCGATGGACCAAACCAAGTACTTGCGCGACATTCTCGCCAAGTACGGCATGGCCGACTCTAAATCGTCGTCCCTTCCCATGGATCCCGGCTTCCTCGCCGGCCTCGCTCACATGACCTCGCTCCCTCTCACCGGCGTGGCCAAGGACGTCTACCCCAGCTCTTGGGCAGTCTCCAGTACGCGGTTGTCTGCACGCGCCCCGATATCTCCACGGCGTCTTCGGCTTCCGCCCAAGCATCCCCCACGGACGCCCATCTCTAGGCTCTGAAAAAGGTTCTCCGATATCTTCATGGCACCATCGACATGCGCATGACGTTTGGGGAGGGGCACGGACCACAGTCTCTAACTCACAGGCTTTACCGACGCTGACTGGGCAAACAATAGCAGCACCCGCAAGTCTCGTTCGGGCTATCTCTTCACCCTCGGACGCGGGCCCATCAGTTGCAAGTCCAAACAACAGATATGTGTGGCCCAATCCACGTGTGAAGCCGAGTACTACTCTGCGGCTGATGCCACCAAGGAGGGACTCCACCTCCGGCAACTCATGGGCGAGATCTTCAACGCCCCCATCACCGAAACCACCACCATATGGGAGGACAGCCAAAGCGCCATTGCGTACTCCCAAAATGCCTTGGTCAGCGAGAAGACCGAGCACATCGGTCTGAAGTGGCACTTCCTCAAAGACCACGTGGAGTAGGGAACCATCAAGTTGAGGTACCTCCCCACTGACCAAATGGTGGCTGGCATGTTCACCAAACCCCTCCCCGGACATGCACTGGCAAGACACCGAAGTGCAATCCTTGGAGGACAAGACCCAAAGCAACGCTTCATCCCGTAGCTACCTTCAGGGGGAGTGTTGTAAGTAGCACCTTACAGTTACTAGTTGCAGATAGCTATTGTAAGCTATTCTAGGTATGATTAGTACATGTCTAGATCGGACATACCGATAAAGTGTTTGATTCGGTACATAGCTATCGCTAGGCTAGAGCTCCATCCACTTTTGTTGTCCCGACACCACGCCTCGGGCTGGTTGTCTTTGTGACTGTCCTATTTGCGTGACTGTGAATGTAACTACGTTTGCGTGAGTTACCCTCCACACTAATCGTGTCTGCACGGTTCAACAGACATGTCGGACAATGCGTTGGCCACTGCTTTTGCGGACCATTTGGCTCGATGCGGCGGAGATGGTTAATGACGGCCCTTGCTGAAATCATCTCCGAGGTTCGTGGCGCACTCGGGGCTGGCGTCGAGGTTCTCACAGATCCCACGATGTTAGTTCAACTCCTCAACGGTGACAACGGTCTCCCCGCGGATGTGAGTGTCTTGCACTATCACGGCATCCGAGGCTCAAAACTTGCCCTTGATGCCGTGGTTTCCGGTTTGCTCGGCGTTTCTAGCCCCCCCGTCACCCGAAGTCGCTCTCCGCCATGCTGAGAAGACCAAGTTTGAAAAGTACTCGGAGGGGGTGAGCAGTCGCCCCGACATCCGTTTCATTCCCTTTGCAGTCACGAAAATTGGTACTCTCGGCGGCCACGCCACGGCTTTCTTGACGGAGCTAGCCAAGCAGGCAGCCGCCTCTAAAGGGATGCATGTGGGCAAGTTGTTGGCCTCTTGGCGTCGAAAGTTCTCTCTCGCCGTCCATGTTGCTCACGCGGACAACGTCTTACGCGGTTTGTCCGCCGCCGCAGACCGCGTGGAGGCCGTTTCTTCCTCGGTTGGGATGCCTTCTCCTGCCACGGCGCTCTTCACCCGTGCCATGGGCCCATGGCCCGCAAGCGTCCCCGTGCTTCCTCGAGCGGCGCGTGTTGCATTCTCGACGTGGCCTAGGAGTTTCCTTAGTTTAATTTGTTAGGTTTGTGCAGAATGTAGTGCTTCGATTTGCCGTGCTTTGGATTCCGCGATCCTTTTGTCACTCTTGCCCTTATGTTTCCCCTCCCAGTTTTCCTGTCCGTGCTCATCTTGTTCTTCTTGTAACCATGTTACATGAAAAGGAAAATGAAGGAACGCGGCCCGTAGAGCAGCAGGGAAACAAGAAAAAGTATCAACAAATGCACATAGCAAAGCATTACAAATATGGTCGAAATTATGCGTCCCATGAAAATGCATTGCAATAACTCCTTCCGCATACATCCGATCCAAGAAAGCGCGAAACGCCACACAAGTGTACCGACATGCAAGGAGCTTCCTACCGGCATACGACCTCCGGCGAAGGCTCCGGGTCGACACGGTGTTCTTAAGTACGGAAACAACGTGCGCGCTAATCTTGGCCGGAAGACATGTACTACTGACGTTTTCTACGCGGCACCAAACTGCAGTCCGCCCTCACTAACCCTGCGGCCAATCCAACCCCGATTAAGTAGCGCGGAGCTAGACACTGTCCTCCACAATCAACATACCTTCAAATATATTATAAACGCACTTGCTGCCGGTGGTGGGCGGTCAGTTGGTGGTGTGTCGGCTACACGTTGGTCGCTCTTGTTGCACGGGTGCGGTAAGCATGCTACCGTCTCACCGCTATCTCGCTAACCACCCTTGCATGCTCCAACATAAATGATAGATCACTGAACTGCCCTTCCGACTGATTGACACGCCACAAAAGTAGGAAAGAGTGTATATTAGATCACTACCAAAGCGGATTTCTGTCTATCCTTTCCAACCGTTCATTCTTTGCGCTCATTTAGAGAGGTGCAGATTTTGGAAAAACGCCGAGGCGGCAGTGCGTGGAGGGAAAATGGCACGTCGCAAAACTGCGTACAATGTGCTATAGCCGCCGTCGCCAACCAACCTACCGCAGCATATCATTGTCGCCAATGTGTCAAGTCAACGGACACGGAAGGAGTGTCTATTGTGGATATGGGCGTGTTGGTGTCGGTTGTGACTGAGAGGATATACGAGCGTTGGAACTCGCAATTTGCACGAGGTGGACTCATAGCCGCGACAACAATCTTCAAGACCGTCCCCATCGACCTTGCGGCGGCCTTTTGCGACGCCGAGCCAGACATATGGAGGAGAATGACTGTCAAATCCAACCCAAGCAAGCATCGAGTCAAGTATGTCACCACCCGAATGGAAGGTACTGCTTCATTTGTATGATTTCATGAATAGCATGGTGATCCGCCGAGGGTTGTGAAAAGCATGAGCCGGACTCACGCGGAGTGTGCGCGTGCGCGGGTTGACAGCATAAGAGGCGGGGGGGCTTCAGCTCGCTTCGGTTGATAAACAACGGCGACATCGTCAAACTTCCGTTTACCGTGGAGGTGACGGAGACTCCGTGGAAGAAGGGGAAAAACTGCATAGCATACTCGGCACGCTCCGCTTCCACACGTCCATCGTATCGGCCGCGCGTGGCAGTGATGTGCAACTCCCTCAGGGCCATCCCCTCACTATAGTTTCCAAGTCGGCATGGCTCATTTAGCATATTATACTATGCCGACCCCAAAGCATATTTAATGAGCTAATTGCATAAGTTACGTGGCAGCAACTTCAAGCACCTTTAGGGGATTCCGGGGGAGTTGGACGCGCGGTGATCGGTGTGGAGCTTGGACTGCAGCGCATCAGGCCCACCGCCCCCTTACAAGGAGGTAGGAAAGTCTGGGGAGGAGCGGGAAGGTCCTTAGGGAGAGGATGCATTGGTGCATCCGGGGCGTCTTGCTAGGGAGGCAAAGGAAATGTAGGAGAAGTGGTGGCGGCATGAGCTTGGGGAGGAGGGCACAAAGGGCAGCGTCAACACATCTGGTTTCATGGATGACACAGATGGACGAGCCAGCAACTACACATATGGCTTCACCATCAACACGGATTTGATGATCGGCCCGCATTGGTTGCCTGCGTACATGCGATGTAGAGAGATGCATCGCCTAATTGCTGAGTAAGAGGTTGGACGGCGAGGTTATGAATGCGCGAGCGCCCGGCTGCGACCACAGTTGGCATTTAAAACACACAAAGACAGATAAGTAGTGAATTACAATCATCATTTGTGTAAAATATTATCATTTCACTTTGTGATGCGCTTTGTTGCCTGCTCCTCTAGTTCCAACTTGAGTGCATATACTTTGCGCTTGGGCGTGTGTGGTTGGGCACGGTGGGCGGGTCCATGCATGTCTCGTTGATGCACCATCAAAGTGCTTCGCTTGAGAACTTGCCTAGTCCTCCTCAGCGTGATCTTGCCCGTACATGTGACGCGTCGCCCTTTGTGGTTGCTGCCTTGACGGTGGCCTTGTTTGACCTCCCTATTTGCATGCTCCATGCATTTCGCGATGTAGCGATCAATGCAGCCATGCGCCCCCATCCATGTCGGGAAGTGCCAGAGCACGAAGTGCATGTTCGGAGTCGCATCCGTTGTTGCAGTAACATCCAAAAATGCTGGAAAAATCCTCCGTGGCTGCCTCTAGTGCTCGTGCTGTTGTTTGTCTGTCCGCTACATCATCCCCAAGGTTTGTACTCCATGCCACACTCGTGCAGTCATATGCTTCCCATACCTTGTAGGGTTTTGAAACGCAAGGGTCGGATGGTGACAGCATGACGTCCAGCACAACACCACGGCCCTCCGCCAGCTTGGTGACCTGTGACCCGTTCATGGCTCACGAGGTCCGCTTTTGGTGGGGTTTTGCCTCTGCCAGTCCTTACATTGATCTCCTTCCTCGGCAACCCGACGACATCCAATGCTTTCACAGCCGCTTGAATTGTTGCCACGTTGTTACACCTCTTGTAGACGGTGTGCCACAGCACGTGAGGGCAAATCTGGATCCCGACGTGCACAGTGTCCCCAATAATGTCCACCGGGTCTATCATCATCATTGCGGAGGGGTACAAATGCCGTTGTACTAAGTGGCTGAACTGGTAGTCTTGTCGCCTTGCTAATTATCGGACGGGGCCACGTCCACATGGGACATGAGGCCGAGGCCACACTCAAGGCACAAGTACGACTGTGTAAGCCCATACTCCTCTCCAAACGCGCGCGCCAGCATAATTGCAGAGACAATTGTCTTCTCCATTGGCGGTGTTATGCCCTTTGCGGTGATAGTCGGAAAGGTTGAGAGGCTTGTTCTCGCGGGTCATGTCGAAAATGAAGCAAAAGAAGGTAGATGCTGCCCCAACATACCCAAAAGCCCCACCGTGAAACGTCATATCACCACAAAGGACAAGCCCGAAGGTGTAGATCGTGCCATGCAGCTCCATGCCCGGGCCATCACATGATTATCTCAGCTCCTACTTAATGACTTGAAGTTGTGTAACAAATTTGTCATACTTATCATGCCCCTCGTGCAACATGATATTTACGTTGTTATGGATGTTGTTGAAGCCTCAGCCTTCCAACACGAATAAATTTGCATCAACCATGTTCAGCACATGCTTGAGGATGGCAAGCACGGCTCCTTCATGACCTATTTTGAAGGCCACACTGCCGTGAGCTAGTTTTCGAAAATACCAGCACGAAGATTTCACTAAATGAAATAGAACAATCTCGTGTTATTGTGCACATACAGTCAAATGCATGTTTGTATGTTGAACAGCCCAACAACTCACCGAAAAATTGAATGACGATAACCTTGCTTGGTAGTAGTTGCCCGGCAGGGAACTACACTAGCCTGTTGTGAAGTACCTGAATCACGTCGATAGTGGCCTTCCTCCCGTCGTCCGGCAGTTGCAACCCCAAGACTCGAGACTCGAGAGTCCCAGTGCCAAAAGACATTTTTTGGTCGGCAGTAACGGAACTCGCGTGCCGTGCGGCAGCAGGACTACCTCGTACTCACCGGTATCTTCGTTCCACTTCTTCCCTAATGCGCGTACTAGATCTTGGAAGCGACGCCAAGTGATCCTACACGTTACCCTGACGAAAGAGGCCCGCGCGACTGTCCATTGCTCACACAATGCATCCACCACACGTTGCTCAACATCGGTATTGAAATTGAAATTGTATAACAACAATATCGGCACAGTGGACCGACTGTTGTCGCACGGGCTCTTGTAACGGTTTGAATCAGCCTAGCGATGCGGCTCGTTTGTCTCGGGGAATCATATCATCGCGTCGTGCAGCTAGTTAGCTTAACAATGCCCTCGAGCTAAATTGCAGTGATGACGTAACCGCATAATACATTCTTCCATGAAAAAGTACGGATCAAATTACCAACGAGTACTTGTACGACTCATGTAATGTAATGCTGAAGGACATTATTGGTCACACTCTTACCCTCCCCCTCTTGACGGAACTATGCGGCTGGCTGTGAAACCTACCTCCATAGTGGTCATGAATACTTTACTCAAGCAATCACTGAAACCCCTGAATCCGCGATAGATGAGCGTGCATGAAGTCGACGTACGCTTGAGCCTCAGCAAACGCGTGCCATTGGGGCGTCTCCAGAAAATCTTGTAACGCCGTAGTACGGTGTACCTCGTTCAACCGGTGCCAAACAAGTGGAATGTCGTCATCGTTGAAGTGCGTCATGAAGAGCAAATATTTTCCTCGTCATTTAGGTATCGACTTCATGCACACAACAGATATGCGAGAGACTTCGATTCCATCATTATCACCTTATGGGGTAGTCACATGGACGACAGCATGCTGAAGAGAAAGTGTAGAGCATGGCCGTAGATGGTTGACGTGAAGCAATTGGTGCAAGCGGAATATCGTTGGCAACTTCTATAAGTAATTTTATTTCCGAATATGCTCATTGACTGTAAAAGGCCCAAGCTATCGATCACGCAGCTTCAGGTTAGGCTGTCCTCGCATGAAAATGTTCTTAGTCAAGACTGTCACCTTGTCTTCTCGATCGCGAAGTGCGGGGCAGTCGACGGTTCTGAACGAGTTTGCGTTTCATCCTTCTTCAACTGTGACACCGTGCGTACTAGAGTGGGACACTCATGTACAATTCTAGCCGCTTTGACGCGTCTTGCGAAACTGGATTCGAAGGTCGCATGCTGAAAAGTAAGTCAAGTGGCTACTCAAGTGAAAATAAAAGTTAGCATCGAAGGGAGTGTGCTCAATTCCGAGCGCACGAGTAGCGGCGTACGCAAATTCCACTTTAGGCAACATGTTTGTCCAATTCGAGCCATCGTAGTAGCAAAAACATCGAGGAATATGTTGAAACGTGATGTTGACGCGCTCCGTTAGTTCATCCGTCTCCGGATGTCGACTATAAGACATGTTGAGTCGCGTTCCCATGCGTCTCAAAAGCGCATGCTAGAAGTTTTTGACGAACTTCGGGTCGCGCTAACTAAACAATACCTCAGGCACAACGTGTAATCGGTAGACTCCTTATGAAATCAAGATGGCAGTTTCCTCTATTGTTACGCTCTCTGTACACGGTAGAAAATGGGCCATTCAAATAAGATGATCGACCACAATTAACACATTGTCAAAGCCATTGCTCACAGACAAGTGTGTGAAGTAGTCAAGCCCTAAAGTGTGCCACGGTCTTGGTGGAACATGCAAAGGGTAAAGAGTTGCAGCCATGTAAAAGTGCGCGGCTATGGCTTCAATCCGGATGTCTTTCATCCACGCACCCTCGTCCCCATAAAACGAGTCTTGGGAGTACCCCTCGCGAATGAGATCAGCGAAGTTTGGGCTCAATCGCAACGCGTTAACAGTTACTGGGGTTGACTGCGCGTTGTTTTACAGCGGCTAAGACTTCCGTCGTAATTTTGCGTGTGATGGAACCTCGCCATCGCAAAACAATGGAACGGTGGCATGAGGTACGAAGTTTTGTCTCCGACTCTCCAAATCGTACACATACTAGGTGTCGCCGCGCTCATCTAGATTCAGCCTTCGCGTCCATTAAGAGACGGACTGAAGTCCTCCTCTTTGGTTTTGCAATGGGATATCTGTAGTACACAAAGTTGAAACATTTGTAGCCACGGTGAATATCGTGTTCGAGTGGACCTCCGGAAGGGTCTGGCATGGCGCGGAATTGAGCCGCAACTAGAGAGTCTCGAAGGCTGCCGCCAAATAGGCAAGCGTCAACGGAATCTTTTGTGGACTTCTGTAGTAAGTCCGTCAATGGAGCCGTACGGTCGTTAAAATGATGGACGAACTTGGCGTATAAGTTGCAGGACTGCACGAAATTACGAACCTCCTTTTGCGTCGTAGGCACTAGCCATTCTGCAACGGCCTCGACTTTCGGGGTTGAAACAGAAAGTTTACCAACAAACAAAAGTCGAAACTAAAATTGTACCAAATGACATAGCGTACTATATATAGCGCAAGTATTGTATCTCTTGAAGGCCGAAGAAGCACTTATTAAGAAGCAAGTTCAAGCCCTCCTCCTTGAAACGTTGAAGCACAAGACGCATGTGCTCGAGGTGCTCCTCCATAGTGCGATTGTAGACACAAACGTCGTCGAGATAGACAATAACGAACTTGTGTAAAAAGTCGCGCAGCATGTCGTTCAAACCCTAAAAAACCGCTGAAATAGGTGGAGCTCGTCGATTTCCGCGACAGCACGTCGGGGCCGCAACCGATTGGGACTCACACGACCGACTCGCCACCACCACCAAACGGGTGGGAGTTCTCCGCGAAAGGTGTACCATTTTAGCTTTCAAGATGTTAAGCGATTCAGTAACACCGGTGCGGGTCCGTATATCCCGATCTACGATCACGTCGAGGTTCTAAACAACGGGGACACTATAAAACGTAACAAATTATGGATGACGTGGAGGAGGAGTTTGGAGAAAAAAACTACACGGGGTAATGCTACGCCTTCCGAGCTAGAACGAGCATTAACAATAACCACTACTAACGATTTCCCTACTCAAATTCCGGAAACGGGGTGGCAATGGACCCATGGCGCCAAAGAAGAGGGAATTTGGAAACATAGAAAATACTGAGAAACGGGGTCGAGTTGAAGCACATAACCACGGTTGATCCATGAAACGTTCCGGAAAACCTGCAAACTATAAATGAGGCTCAATTCAAGAGGGGGTAGGGGATTGTTTTCCAAAATTGTCCGCGTAATTCTCTAACAAAGCTTTGGGAAACTACTACTATGAGGGACACAGAAAGGGGGGGGATGCATGAGGGTAAGAGTGACAAGAGGGTCACGGAATCTAGGGTATGGCAACGGGAAGCACTACATCGTGCGCAAACCTAGTGGAAAAAACACAAGAAACTCCCACGCAACGCTGAAAATGCAACATTAGGAGGCGACAACCGGCGCCTCATGCGCCGCGCGAGGAAGGACGGGAACGCTTGCGGCCCATGGCACGGGTAAAGAATACCGTGACACGAGAAGGCATCCCAATAGAGGAAGAAGCGGCCTCCCCACATTCTGCTGCGGTGGACATCCCGCGCAAGACGTTGTCCGCATGAGCGACATGGACGGCGAGAGAAACTACTCACGGGTAATTTGCAATCGTTGGGGAAGCTAGGGAACAAGCTCAAATTGGAAACACCGTCGTGTGATTACCGCTTGGTCTCCGGATGATTCGGGTAATTGGGAAACAACCTTAAATTGAGTGGACACCCTCGAAGTGTCCCCATAATCAGCAGGAGAATTGATAATTCTCCAAAGGTTTGGCGCCCGCCGGCGGCGCAGCGGCGGCGGCCCCGGAGGGGGGTGCGCTCGCAGGCCCGTCGGCATCCCCTCACCTCCCCGTGGTGGGCGCTGGAAACCCCGTAGCCGTGCCAGGCATGGCACGGTAGGGGGCTAAGAGGGCCGACAGCTCGATCCGTGGGATCAGCAGCTGTCGGGAAAGCCCTGTACAGAGGGCTTTTGAAAAAATAATTTCTGTGCACTACCGGCGCCAAGATCTCCCGCTCGGCCCGTCCGATATGTTTTTTCGCGCACAGATACTCCTAGATACAGCCTTACTTTTAGGAGTGGGACCTGTACTACGGCAGCGTTTGATGGCGAGGAGGGTACGGCCGGATCAGCGGTGGGAGGCGGGTGTTGGAGCTGGTGGTGGCCAGCCGGGAAGCAGCGCCAGGAAAGGGCGCTCGCTAGCTATCGACCAGCCCTGTGCCGGTCGAACCTTACCGAGGGGTGAGGCCAGACATGGCACAGGACAGTGGCTAGTCGCAGACGGAGGAGCGGCTACAGGAGGCGGCGGCGATCCTTAGGATCAGCCGCCGCCGAAAAGCCCTGTACGGAGGGCTTTTTTCGGATACTAAAAATAATGTCCGTACCCGGCGGCGAGCAAGTTGGGGAGCAGCACCAGGGTAGGGCGCTCACTCGCGCGTCGCTACGTCGTCCAGCGTCATCTCCCGGGGGGAGGAGTCAGCTGGGACGGCAAGGAGGACAGTCGCGACGGGAGGAGCGACACGATCTGGCGGCGACGACCCTTTGGGTCGGCGCCGCCGGAAAACCCGGCACGGAGGGTTTTGTTTAATTCCGGGCGCCCGCGGCCCGCCGGATCCGGCTACGGTGACCTGCCCCCCCCCCTCTTCGACACCCACTACCCCGACAGACCTTCATACTCCTAGGAGTCCTTGAGCGTGGGCCCGGGTGAGCGCGGAGGCCCCCGCTCAAGAAAAGGCTGCTCGGTGGACGCGCGATCGGAGGGGGGAGGGTACGGCCACAGGCCGGAAAACCGACAGGTACCCGGGTACCAGACAGAGAAAAAACCGGGGAAATGAGCGGGGAAAATTCAGGCGCGGAGGCAGGAGCGCCCATTTTTTCTATGTCTGTGCGTCTCGGTCCCCCCCACCTGTCCTCGAGGTGATGGGGGACCTCGACACGGAGGACCGCCGCGTCGGTGGACGCGGCAAGACCTTGGGGCGGGGTTTACGGGATGGAGCGGCGGGATCGACGAGCGACCGCGCGAGGAGGGGTTTTTTGCCAGCCTTTCCCCTCCTTCCTTCGGCAAGACCGAAGTCACGCGGGAGCTAGATTAGGCTGGCCCGTCGTCCCTCCCGAACGCCGACCGGCCTAGGCCGGTCGACACCCCGGTTCGGCGGGAGCGGGCCGTGCATCGTGAAGGTCGAGCAGCGGTTTAGTTTTGCATTTCTAGACAAGTGGATTTATTTTTGGACCTGTTTTTCTTGATTACAAAATTATTACGCTGTTACTGCTTAGGTGGGGGGACTGTGGCAATTACTGCGGTTGCTTACAATTATATAACTCCCGAGGAACGTCGAGACACACATTGCAGATAGGTGTGCCGATAAGAAATGTACCTGGTCGGAGAGACCCGGGCCCAACTTGCTAAATAAGTCCTGTATGGCGAAAGTAGAGTGGCCCGTGAGACAGCAGCCGGTCCAGTTTGCCGGGACATGTTGTAAACAATTTCAATTTCAATTTCAATTTCAATTTCCAAAGGTTTGAGAAATAACGAGGAAAACAAGCTCAAATATAAACTGTCCCCTTACCGGGCTTTTATCAACCAGAACAACCAGATAAAAGCTGCCTGTCGTAGTACAGTAGTACACTCCTATACAAAAGTCCGGACAATACTTCGCACCTTCGCAAGTTTACCCTAGGGCACGTTTTGCCAATGATGTCAGCTTGCTTACAATTTGGCCAAAAGACACCCACAGACAGGGTCTGGGGGTCAATTAGCGCAGGATTACAGGGATGGGTGGGTGGGTTCGCGCGAAGCCTAGATTGGCTGAGCGCGAAAGCAGAGAGTGCCTAGGCTCGTGGCTAGCTACGGCTTATAAGGCACGGGCTAGCTAGAGCTGACCGTTGGGGAAGTCGTTGGTCGTTGGCTGCGTCTAACTGTTCGGGCAAGGTGGTTGCCCTGCAGGCGAGACGCGCCGATATTAACGGTAACAGTAACCGCTAAAGTTACTGTCCCGTACACATGATATTGGATATGCAATCCTCTAGATTCAAATCAATCTGACCATTTACCCTAGGGCACGTTTTGCCAGTAACCTAAAGCCAAAGGCTTGCACAACCAGAATTAGTGTTGCGGGGGGGACGGAGTGAGCCAGCCGAAGAACCGCCAAGCAGCAGGTGTTGGGGTCATGGTTGGGTCAATATATTTGCCTTCGGTCACAGAGCTGTTCTTGGCCCAGCCACCCATAAATTTGATTACGGGGAGGGGCGCGCCGATGCAGCTGGCAGCGGACGCCGCACCTTTCCGTAGGCTGTGCGACGTCCACTTGAAACCGGCGGGTGCGGATGAGTCGACGGTCCGGAGGGCGAGGGTGAGCCAGGCGGAGATGGTGGACGCGGCGCCCCACTCGGTGGAAGGTTCGGAAGGTGAGCAGCTCCAAAAGGCGAGTGGGGGTGGCGTGTTGTAGAATTTGTTGCAGAAGGTCGCGCGCTGCTCCGTGTAGTAGACGAGCAGGTCTGCCAGGACGGGGTTAGCTGCTACAGGGATAGCGATGACAGGTTTATCGGCCGCGTCGCGGCGCTGGTCCCCTTTAGATTTGCGCACGAATAGGCAGATTTGTTGAGAGGGCCTGTCGACCACTAGGTCGCCGGTCTGGCAGCGGGCGCCAGTTTCGGCGCGGCAGAAAAACATGTAATTGACACACACCGCTAAACAGGCTCTGAAGCGCTGCATCTGAGGGAGGGAAGCAGGGGTCCACGCGAAAGTTCTGTGTAGGGTGTTGGCGGCGTGTAGGATGTCCAGAGCGACTTGTGCGGGTAGCGGGAGGCGAGCGGCGGTGGGCAGCAGGCGGTGCTGTAGCATTTCGAGTCCACGGCGGGCGTCCGCCAGGAGTTCGCCCACGGCGATAGGTTGGCGCCGGTGGTCGCGGAAGAACTTGTTAATTGCGGAGAAGTAAGGCTGCAGCGAGCTGGCAGCGACCGTTCCCAAGAGGGCTAGCCAGGCCGTGTAGCGGACCATCGTGGCCGGCGTGGCCTGTAGCGGGGCGATATTTTCCTCTGCACAAAAAATAAAAAACTGTCGGATTGCGCTCTGGTAGCTCGAGTACGTAGAGGGCGCTAGCGAGTTGCTGAGTAGGGCAACCGCTGTAACCCCGAGCTTATCTGATCCTAGGAGGTCTTGAAAAGTTTCAGCCAGTTCGGAGGACCAGGGCGACTGTGCTGCTTCGCGGCGTAATCCGTAGCGCGGCGGTCCTGTACGCAGAGGGAGGACGTGCTGTACAGGAGTATTTAATCGGTCCGGGCGTATCGCCCGGCCAATCGCACCGCGTCGAGTGTAGAGCCAAGAGGGGGTGCTAGCCGAAAGGCCACGATGCTCCAAGCGGGAGGTCCGACCCCTTCTCGCTTGCCTAGCCTGCCGGGGAAGAACAGGTCGCGGGACGCTGGGAAGTGTACGGTCTCGGTGGCCAAGCGGGCGAACGCGTGGTACCACGTTTTGTTTCGCCAGTAGGGGGCGATGACAGTCGCCGCGGCTTGAGCTTGTTCGAGTTTCGCGGCGAGTGCGGGTAGGGCAGACCAAGGGGGGTTGCAGTAGTTGTTCTCGCGTTTCCACGCTGCGTCGGGGAGGTGTAGGCAGTCGATGTCCTCGCACAAGGGGTCGCGCCAGCGGGCGTTGAAGCGTGGCAGTTGCGTGTTGAGCATAGAAGCGAACCGGTCGATTGTATGCGGGCCCCACCGGCGCTGAAGGTGGTTGAAGAGTTGAGGGTTTAGCTGCCAGTCTTCGGAGTCCAGTTCGCGGCTGAGCGTGTCGGCCCAGACGTTGGCGGCTGACCGGATGTAGCGTGGGCGGATGTGGATGTCGTTGGTGTCGAGTAAGAACCACAAACGCCGTAGCTCCGTCATCATGACGGGTGACCGGGACGTTAGCTTGGTTAGGACGGCGACCACGGCAGTGTTGTCCTCGTGGAGGAGGACTTGTCGTCCTCGGAGTTGCGGTAGAAAGGATTCGACCGCGTGCCTGACCGCTCGAAGTTCCTTCCACGTAATGTGTTGGAGGCGGTCGGGGGCGCTCCAAAACCCGCGGGCTTGGTAATTGGCGTCCTCGTTGAGGACGGCTCCCCACCCGTAGTCGCTCGAGTCGGCGTGCAAATAGGCGGTCTCGATGGGCTTGTAGATCGACCGGCCGTTGTGTTGGGAGGGTACCGTGCGCCACCACTCGAGGTCGCGTCGGAGTTGGTGGGTGAGGCGCACGCGTCCCCCCCAACCGGTACGGGTAGCCAAGACGTTGTGGAGCTCGCGCAAAAAGAATCGGGCGGGCGCGATGGCGAGGTAGAGGAATTGCGCTTTGCCCGCGAAGGCTGCGAGTTGGCGTGTGGGTAGCCATCGTGCGTTGGACGCTGCTCGTCCGAGCAAGGCCGAAGCGTGTTGTGCGAGGTGTAGCAGTTTTTCGGGTGGGGCGCGAAACTCGCCGCGTTGTAAATCCACCGTGAGGCCCAAGTGGTCGCCGACTTGCGTTGGCGTCCATACACCTTTCTTGGGGTTGCGTTGTAGGCCGAGGCTGTCGAGCAGGGCTTGGACGCGCTGCCGGAGTAAGAGGGCCTCGTCGTAGGAATCCGCTAAGAAGAGGAAGTCGTCCATGTAGGGGAGTAGTCGGGTGCCTCGCCATCGCGCGTTCCGGAGGAAGCGCTTGGACGGGCGGCGTGGGCCGGCCGGTGTAGATGCGGGCGTGGGAGGAGGCGGGCGGCGGAGGTGGTTCGTAAACACTTGCGTGAGCTTGCAAAAGTAGTAGGCGGAGCCCGACCACCCCATGGGGAGGCATGCGAGGCGCCATAGGGTGCCGCGGTAGTTGACCGTGAAGTAGTCTCGGTCTTCCTCCCGGATGCCAAGGGTGTAGTACCCATCGGTGAGGTCGAGTGAGACGAAGTAGTCCCCCGGTCGAGATAGATGGCGGAGGTGCTTGAGGGTCTCGCAAGTCATGTTGAATGTTGAGCAATAGCGGTTGAGTTCTCGAAGGTCGATAATCAAGCGCCATTGATTGCATCCGGGTTTTGGCACCAAGAACATCCGGGAGACGTAGCGGGGGTTCGTAGAGCGCTCCCACGCGCCGCAAGCCTCGAAGCGTGGTAGTTCCGAGTTGAGAAACTCGAGTTGGTCGGGTGTGGCGTCTAGCATGGAGATGCCATGGTTGAACGGCTTGGGACGTAGGCCGTGCTTGAACTTCACACGTACGCCGTGGCGGATCCAACTTAGGACTTGGCCGCTCGCGCCGATGCGCTCCCACTCCCGCCATTTTCGACGTACGCGGTGGCGCATGAAGGAAGATGTCGGGGAGCAGGAATCGGCGCGGCGGGCCACACCATCATTTCTTGCTTGGGGTTTTAGCCGAGTCGGTCGGCTTGGGGGGTGGAGCGGCTCGTGCCGCGGCTGCTGCTGCAGCAGCGGCCTTGCGTTTGTCGGCGGCGGCTTTGCGGGTTCGAGCGTCGGGGCCGGTGGGCTTGTCCGGCGTGACCTTTGCGAAAGCGGCGCCGGCGGCGGCCTTGCTGGCGGCGTGTAAGCTGACTTCAAGCGTGCGGTCGACGAAAGCTTGGCGTAGCGCGTCCAATGGGCCGGAGACCGCGGTAGGACGCGGTCGGCAAAAGCGCTCGTGTGCCAATTCGGCAAACACGCGGTCCGCATCTGTGCTCGTTTGTCCGCCCTTGGTGAGGCGGAGGAAGCCCAATCGAGTACGGGCGGCCTCCTCCGTCGCTGTGTGGGTGCGATGGCCCGCTCGGATGAGGGCAATCGCTGCCGCCTGCTCTGTAGGTAGAGGTGGGCCGTGCGACAACGTGTCCAAAGCCTCGCCAATTGCCGCGTTGGCGCAACTGTCGAAGAAGGCATAGCACCCGATGTGTAGGTACTCGTCGTATGCCGCTTGGGTGCGTTTGTCGCTTAGGGCGCGGGCGGTGTCGTCCGTGAGAGTCCACAGACGTGGCTCCTCGACGTCTCGAGGGGGACGTTCGAGGCCGGCCGGGATGACTTCGCCGTAGTAGGTGAAGTCGACAAACTCGGCCGCGGAGGGGTCGGGTTCGTCGTCGAGCAGGTCGATAGGTGGCTCGGGGGCCGCCTTACCACCCTCCGTCGCTGTTGCGTCGGCGGGAATGGACTGTTGTGGATCAGTAGGAGCAGGTGTAGCTGTGGTTCGTTGGAGCTGGGCGAGTAAGGCAGCGTTAGCCGCCAAAAACTGTTCCGTTATCCGTTGTTCCGATGCCAAAACTGCCGTACGAATCTGTTCGGCTGTGCGTTGGTCGAGTGAGGTAGCGTGAGGGTCGGCCGCTGCGGCGGATGTAGACTGCTCAGGCTGCATATTGGGGAATTGCGTAGCTGAACGAGGGGAAGTGTCGCGTGACGCTCGAGTGCGCATGGGACGAAAGGTAAGATTGACACCCTACTCGACTACAAGAGTCGAGACTGCATTCGCGCGAAGCCTAGATTGGCTGAGCGCGAAAGCAAAGAGTGCCTAGGCTCGTGGCTAGCTACGGCTTATAAGGCACGGGCTAGCTAGAGCTGGCCGTTGGGGAAGTCGTTGGTCGTTGGCTGCGTCTAACTGTTCGGGCAAGGTGGTTGCCATGCAAGCGAGACGCGCCGATATTAACGGTAACAGTAACCGCTAGAGTTACTGTCCCGTACACATGATATTGGATATGCAAACCTCTAGATTCAAATCAATCTGACCATAAAAAAATTAACTATGCGTCGATTTTATTGACAAATCTCCTGAAATCCCAGGCAATGCTTTTGCGCGCAAAATGGAATGCGCCGACATTTGCGAGGGGCGAATTCGAGCACGGCGGGGCTTGTGTACTTGGGGTTATCGCGCCCGCAACCGTGCGACACGCTTTTTAAAACAGTCGCCGTGCGGTTAGGCGAAACGAGTAACGGGCGCACAACGCCGCAATATGAATGTTGATGCGACGGTCGCGCAAATATAGTGCATAGGCGACGGAGGGAGGAGGTGCTGGGCAGGCCGCTGTGGGGGAAACGCACGAAATCGCGTATGTAGACTTACCACCGATATGCGCACAACCCAAGGGCAAGCCGCTTTCGGCCACAATGTTCAAACGATTATAACTTACGTATATATGGTTAAAACCTTTTGTGACAGGTACCGTTGGACGCGTCTTTTCATTGCGCGTCGAACGTACCTACTGCAAAGTTCAAACACTCACAAATAAAGTTTATATGAATTATCTTAATTTGCGAATTATTGCGGCAAAGCTGAGCCGCAGTGCCAAGCACCACCCATCGAATTCGGCTCACCTCATGAGGCGATTTGTGCGGGGTTTGTCGATATATGTTTACCAATTCGTCATTCCTACTGACTTGCGAGCCCAATGCTCGACGCGTGCCACGCGTGGGGCGGGTGTGGTTGGCACAAGCACATACCCAAGCATTCCAAACACCACCGTCAACGTGATGCGTCCCTAACGGCCAACTTGGATCTCGCCCCTCCCCTAAGCCAATCGCTCTCGCATGTTCACAGCGTGCAGTGTTTGTCCAAACCTGCGTCATGTGCGTTTTTGCTCGCTTGCTTTCCAAAAACATCACCCGTGCCAGCGGCGTGAACTTCCGTGCTCTATTCACACACCCGCAAACCAAACCTCGCGCATTGAACACGGCACCCACGCCTCCAAACCCCCTCCATAAAGCCCCCAAAAATATGGTTATGTGGCACATAGAGTAATATGTAGCTTGGTATGAGCGCTTGAGCAATGCCCAAGCGTGGCGCTCAAAACGACGTGTGTAGTAGTTCAAATAATTTCCTCGGAATTTATGGGTTTAATTCGACAAACTCCACCGACAGCACCCGCCTTAAGCTGAGGTCTAACCACCCCGAATGGCGGCTTACTGCTTGCTTCTCGGCTCTCCTACAATTGGGTGGTACTCGGGTATCGTTGTGCTTGACGTGGTGAGAGGGGAGCGTGTTCTTGACTAGCTTATGTTTAAAATAATACATGTCCGGACTTTTGTGGAGGAGTGTAGTTCGGCTAGGAATCGATTTCCTCGAGACGACCCTGGTAGTGCAAACTGTGTGAAGAAATAGCAGAGCCGTTTTTGTGTAGGTTTAAATTTAAGGCCGCTTCTCAGATGAACTTTGCCACCATCATCCGCGACAGAAGAGAGCCGTTATTGTCATCGAGCGTTTTCGGCCTGACTGGAGTCATACAGCCAAGGAAGGAAGGGGCTACCCGTAACGCTCAGTGGGTGACATAAGTGGATATTGATAGTAAGGGCGGTAAAATGCCATTCAAAACCGAGGACGGCTGGGTTTCACGCCATGAAGTGGCGCAGAAGGAGCACGCATGGCAGAAAGCGCGTTCGCACCTTTTGGAGAAGCTCGGCCCCGCGGTGGAAGACGAGTCACTCCTGAAGGAAAAGGCGGAGCTGATATTCAAAGAGATTGACGAGAATAGCAACGGCAAAATCGACGCCGGGGAGCTTCGGTCCGCGATGGGTCGCGCGGGGATCGAGCTCACAGCGAAAGAGCTGCACGCGATGGTTCGCCACGTCGACGCAGATGGGTGAGGGGTGTCCCCTTTCCGAGGTTGCTAGGTATCTGCTTGCGGAATTCTTGGCGGGTTCGCTGGCCACAGGTAAAGGGAACTTGCCAGATAAAATACGAGGTCTGACTGTAAGGTCACGCTCGGGTGTTTTTCTTCCGGGAAGGAAGTTGGGTTATGGTGGGGGATTCTTCATTCCGTCATTGGCAAAGCGGCGGCCGTCGCTTTCGCTAGGTTCGATTCGAAAACGACGAGCATGCCTTGCTTTTCCAGAGAATGCTAACGGGTACTGACGCTTCTGTGACGATGTCGTCGTGCTTTATTCAGGGACGGTCTCATCGACATAAGCGAATTTGAGAAGCTGTTGTCGGAGGAGGTTCGCGTCTATAAGAGGCGCACCGAGACGCCTTGTGTGATATCTTAGATGGACATACCCGTTACCAGTGTCCCTTTGATGCATACAAACAAGGATAATTGCAGCTAACTTAAAGTTTATTAGGAGGGTTCAGGATGACCGGTGGTGCTGTCTACTTCCATTCACCATCCATGGCTGACGTTATAGAAAGTCCTTATCGCGGATGCCGTTACATAATCAATGACAACTTTTCCAGTACGCTATTGCTGGTAAATCACCTTTGCAAGTCCCATACTCTTCGCAATTTTGCGCAGTGATGGCGATAGGTAGTTGAAGCAACAACTCACCGCGCGGTACAGGTTTGGATCTTCACCGTTTGAGGGAGGACGTCCAACTTAGATTGAGCTTGCTGTTGCATAGCAAAACTGTTCGGATGCGCGTGTTTTCCTTGTGCCCATAGCCAATGATAGTGCGAGTACGGATGACGGTGGGCTGCTGATGTCGTAGCCATTGGAACCGACTCCACCGGACGGTATTGACGGTCATACTTTTCACTCGCATGCTTAGGTATTCTACGCCCCATCGGGCTAAAACATATTCATCTTTCAACTATCTCGGAGATTGGTTGTTCGCTGAAAAAGCACGGGACACTCTAATTGCTGCGGCACAGCCTTTCGATTATAGCTTTTACCAATGAGGAAGCATCAGTAGTGGAGATGTTGGAAAACAGAATGCGGCACATGCATGCGGTTGCAGACAGGCAGTGGGTCGCGGGGTTCCGACAACGACACCAAAAGGATTACATCAAACACCACACCTAAGGATTCCCGATAGCGCGGCACTGAAGAAGCCCCAGCCTTGACAGACGACTTAGTTCTCGGGCATGGACTTGATGATGTCAGAGTCACCGGGGTCAGTGATGCTGAGCATGCTCACGCGGTACAGCTTACCGCAGGAAGTGCCCAGGTCAACGTTGTCTGGTTTGAAATACACACACACACACACACAAAAAGGTAAGACTTGATAACAGCACTGAAGACATACACTCCCAACAATCACTCAAGTAGGCCTTTTCTAACAATGTAACAGTAAGAGTGTACTCACTGCCGGAGAAGTGGTGCACGCCAGTCTTGGACAGCATGGCATAGTACTCAATCTCAGACTTGCGCAGAGGAGGGCAGTTATTGCTGATGATGATGAGTTTGGCTGGACGAGAGGGGGGTGAAGTGTGTCTCAGCAACTCGCTCTCACAATCCTACGCGATGCTACATGAACAGTAACTGAAGAAAGCAGTCAAGACAATGTAGAGAGGCAGGGAACTCACACTTGCCGCTGCGCAGAGACTTGAGGCAGGTCTTGTAGCCCAGAGTGTACTTGCCAGACTTCATCACAAGCTGAAGCCGGGAGTTGATGGACTCCTGAGACTTCTTCTGTTGGTTCGCCAAAACCAGGGGTATGGCACAGTGAGCCAAATCCAGCCCGTGGAGCGTCCCTCTGCATGCTTCATTCAATTTTGACAGACGCTAGTAAGCATTGGCAGGTGAGCATGTGCGCTTACAGCCTTAGACTTGGTGTTGGCGGCAACCATCTTGATAAAATTCGCCTCCTTCTCAGCCTGCAAAGCCACGCAGTAGCATGGGCATCAATTGCAGCTATGCAACAGCAGAGTAACCGCCTCTGACAAAAGAATATACCACCCAAAGCAGCAGACTCCGAAACACAAGACCCCCTCCTTCCCATACCACTTTGAAGCTGAGTCACAAAGTAATATCAATGAGCAATCAGATGCTCAGAAGCTTAATAGATGTGAAGGCTGCAACAGCTTGTCAGTAATGATTGTATCGTGCTGCTGAACAGTCAATTGACAGTGAGGTGTGGATTCCATTGGAAGTTTGAGTGAAGCCGAAAAGAAACTCGTGAAAATACTGAAACATCAGAACTGGCAGGGACGGAGTCGCCACGACAAGAGGTCCTGAGCGCGTATGAAGCGAAAAAGATTTCACGGTGGCTACAATGTGACCGACTGCATATACAAGACGCACGAAAATTCACCACCAGAAAGATGGAGAAGAGTAGTTCCGAGACAACTGCAGATATGCCGCGCCGCTATGCTCGCCCCATTTTCAGGAAAACACTCGCTGACAGACCCAGCGACCAGATACAATTCACACTCTACAGAGACACCCGCTGAGATATGCAAGACATGGTTACGGCACCTGGGCTCCGGAGGATGTGTCACTGGCAGTGTGCGAAGCTTGCGAGGGTAAGTGAGAGGGGCTACATCTGGCGACGGGCAGACATATATAGGCGGCGGCCGGCGGCGGGAAGCCCGCCGCCGGCATGTGGCAGACGGGTGTTTCTGAATGTATTCGTAATACTCTCGCTAAGCAATAGTTTACCCTATCTAATAACTACGTCGTTTTATTCGACCGCCTGCTGTCGACATGATCATCGTAGGGTCTGGGAGAAAACAGGGCATCGCCATAAGATCTTTACAGTTTATTACAAAGAAAGCAGTAGAATCTACCAGCACTAAAGGAGAAAAGAGGGGAAGCAAAGAAACTTAAGTCCACGGAGCAGGGAGGCAGGCAACAACAGCTGCACCAGCCTCCTGCAAGGCATCACGAAGACAAGAACCGAGCGTGACATGAAGAACCAAAGAAAGATGATGCATGAACTCCCGACTCAAGTCCCCAATTAATCGACGGAAGGGGACATATGCAGACCGCCGTCAAACTCCTTCCTACGGGTATAACTTTTAGACCTCAAAGAATGAGAGTCCGCTGCACCCAAGCTTGGAAGACGTCGAACAACCACCAAAATAGCCAAGCGATCAACCAACCCAACTGCCATTGGAACCAATCGCCCTCCATCCTCAAGGGCGAAAGGACATGTAATCGTCATGTACACTCTGAATGGACGGCATTGTTGTAAGTAATACCGCATACGTATTAGTTGCAGATAGCTACTGTAAGCTATCCTAGATATGATTAGTACATGTCTAGATCGGACATACCGATAAACTGTTTGACTCGGTACAGAGCTGTCGCTAGGCTACAGCTCTCACACTATGTTGTCCCGACACCACGCCTGTAGGCTGGTTGTCGCCGTAACTGTTCCGTTTGCGGGACTGTGACTGTAACTACGTTTGTGTACGTTATCTTCCACACTAACTGTGTTTGCATGGTTTAATAGGTTATGGGCCCCCGCCTCACGTCACTCACGCGCGACAACCTGGTTCGGCGAGCTGCGATCGACAGCTCTCCCGCAGAAGGCAAGTTTCTTTAGACTCCTAGTACTTTCAACCTGTAGTCGGCGGTATCGCCAGTATAAACTGCGATTTTAAAACCCGCCACCACCCCTCTTAGGTCAGCCACCCGACGGAGATAGCCAGCCACCCACACCGACGCACTCGTCGTGTGTGGACAGGGTGCACACATGTCCAAGCTGGAGAACGGGGGGGTGCGCTGTCGGGTGAATACGCATCCACAGGTTGCACGCCAGCCGTAGCTTACCTTCTCTTTTTTAATACTATCTTAGCGACTCGGCCACCAGCGCAGCGCTCCACCTGTCCTGGCCTTGGCCTCGACTTGTGCCCCACACTGGGTGGAGGATACATAGAAGGTGCTCTGAGACACCCCGGGGCTACAGGCCGAGGGGTCGGCGGGCATCGGGCCGTCTCTTTGCATACCGTTGTTAGGCACGAGTCCGGCTAGCGGTTTTTACCGCTGCCTGTTTTTTATCCAGCTCTTTCTTTTTCGCCCTCTGTCGAAATGGCGCAGAAAATCCCGCTTGTTTCACCTGTTGATTCCCCTGACCCAGGCTCTCAGCAGAGCACTGTCGATACTACCCAGGGTGTTCTCGAGCTGCTTCTTGTGCAACTGACGCGCCTTGAAGCGTATCTCGACTCGCGGTCGGCCGCCATTGCTGCTCGTCCTGCTGCGGGTGCTATATCGCACCCCCCTGTCGCTCAGCGCCGCCACGATGCTCACCTCGGACACTTTCGGGACAGCCACGACGTGCACACCCTCCCCCTGCTTGTGCATCCCCAGCCTGGCTACGCCCCACAGGACGCACAGTCAGCCTTGTCTGCTGCTACCGCTGCAACTCCTGTTGGCGACCCCGCCGTCGCACAGTGCCGCCCCGATGCGCACCGCGAGCCCTCGCGCCCCGAACTCGTAGGTGAACACTTGCAACCACCCCCGCAATACCCCCCCGCTGATTCTGCCCTACACCACGACACCTCGCGTCACGACGTCGCGGTTGACCAACTCCCGCCAACCCCCCCTACCCCCCCGTTGGATATGCCCCTCACCACCCCATACCTCTCATCCCGGAGGCGCCCTCTCACGGCGTCCCCCCCTCCCGTGACCACCCGCATTCGTACGCCCCGCCGCCTCCCATGGCCGGCCGCTCTCCCTTTCCCGGTGGCCCACCTCTTCTCTTCCATGAACATCATTCTTCCCCAGCCCAGCGTGGCGACCACACCCCCCGTGGCCGTCGTCGCCCCACCGTTGACCCCATAGTCATCGGGCGACCGACACACGCAACCCCCGACTTTGACCCAGACGTCCACCCCAGTCTCTTGGGCAGCCCCCACTACGCCCCCGTCTGCACGCGCCCCGCTGTCTCCACGGTCTTGCGCATCCTTGGCTCCGCCCAAGCCTCATCCACAGAGGCACATTGGCGCGCTCTGCAAAAGGTCCTCCGCTACCTTCATGGCACCATCCACATGCGACGTTGGGGGGGGGGGGCTTGGACCACAGCCTCCAACTCACAGGCTTTGCCGACGCTGACATGCTCACCAAACTCCTCCCATGACCTGCACTGGCAAGACACCGAAGTGCGATCATTGGAGGACAAGACCCAATGCAACGCTTCATCCCGTAGCTACCTGCAGGGGGAGTGTTGTAAGTAATACCGCATACGTATTAGTTGCAGATAGCTACTGTAAGCTATCCTAGATATGATTAGTACATGTCTAGATCGGACATACCGATAAACTGTTTGACTCGGTACAGAGCTGTCGCTAGGCTACAGCTCTCACACTATGTTGTCCCGACACCACGCCTGTAGGCTGGTTGTCGCCGTAATTGTTCCGTTTGCGGGACTGTGACAATAACTACGTTTGCGTACGTTATCTTCCACACTAACTGTGTTTGCATGGTTTAATAGGCATGCCAGCCAAGGGAGGACGAAGTGCGGATGTCGGCATCAAGCTCAGTTAGCTTGTTGGGCTCCTAGCGCAAGGCTACCACGGGGCGGACCTCCCATAGTTGGAGCATTAGAACTTGTGCGCGCACTGCTAATCACCTTAACGTCCACAAGCAAGTGCTTCTCCCGGGCCGCAAAATCCAGCCAGACAGCATATCCCCATGGCTATCACGAGAGGCCCTTGACAAGATTCGGCGAGGCTCTAAACGCAAGTCCCGGCCCTTAACCGGAACAACGATATTCCACGGTACATGTACGGCACTTTCAACATCAACGGAAACGTGCCAAAATCGCTATGTCCCGTACCCGAACAAACTACATGTTAAACACGCACCCTCTATTTTTTGTTGCATGTATAGTCGCACAACTCGTCATATTACATGTTGTTGCTGCTGCTATTACTTGCTAACTTGATTATTGCTGCTGCGTGCTGATGTTGCTACTAGATCAACTATCTCTGCGGCTGCATGCTAGTGCTCTTACTCCAGACTCTATCTATAATTGAATTATCGATGCTTATATGTTAGCGTAGCTGACTTTTATGTTCGTGTACACCCACACACACCCACACACACATACTCGCGCGCGCAGACGCACACACACACACACTTGCGCACACATACACTCATACGCGCACATACACACACAAGCACACATGCGCACGCACACACACGTACACCCACATGCGCACGCAATGGTATAATATACACCCCGACAGGAAATATACGAGTAGTCTGTAACGTTGTTGTTACTACTTGTACTTGTGCATAGCTATCGTTGTTCATACTGATACTGAAACATCTGATATTGCTACTACTTATTATTGTTGTTGTCAATGCACGCACACACACAGACACACACACACACAGACATACACACACACACACACACACACACACACACTTACTCGCACGCGCATACACGCACACACACAGAAAGGCACACAAACACATAAACATACAAACGCACACACGAGCGCGCGCACACACACACAAACACACACACGCACACGCACACACACACACACACAAACACACACACGCGCGCACACGCACACACACACACACACACACATACGCAAACACGCACACACACACACACACACACACACACACACACACACACACACACACACACACACACACACACACACACACACGCACACACACACACGCACGCACGTACGCACGCACGCACGCACAGATATCATAGACATGCCGACAGTGAAAATATGCATGTGGCTTGTGTCGCTGCGGCTAATACTGCCCCTACGCGTGTAGCTGTCGTTGCACTTACCTGTCTCATGCTTCTACTAAAACATTGTTATCGCTGCTGCTATTGTTGTTTTTATTGTTGCTGATGATGTTGCTGCTACAATAAATTTTTGTGCACATGCAATTGTTGCTCATGCTTGCGCATGTGATTCCTTTTCTAGCCTGTGCTGCGGCTATTGGTGGCGATGAAACGATAGTAAAGTTTCTTTTGCTTATTCTTCTGCGGCTATTGCCATATTATGAAGTTATCATCTTCATTCAATGTGGTTGCGCATCCCGTTGTCGGGCTCTCGCAACACCGGTTGGCTGCTGACAAAGCACGTAGACGCGCTCATGCACTGTCAAATGACGGGATCGAGTGCATACTTCAAGTAGAAATGGTTCCATGTAAGTTGTTAAGCATAGCTAGACGGCATTGTGGCGGTTAGCCTCCTCAAGCTAAACGCTAGCACAAATCAGTTCTAATATGTCTAGTTCTGTCGTTGCAAGATGGCAAAATGATGTTGTCGTGAGATGATGTCGAAAGGATGTTTCACTGCTGTACTTTAGTAGTATATGTTGTAAGTGAACAATGGAATTGTTAAATGGTTCTGTCACCTCCCTCTACTACACTGGGCTTAAATAGGTTTCTGCCCAGCTAGCTTACGCATGCTTGCTTCGCTTACGTGTCAGGCGTTAGGGCTTTCCAACCGTCGTCATCTGTCCAGAGACGCGGCTCGTCTAGCATGGAGAATCACGACGCGGCATGTTATGCATCGGAGAACTCGCTTAGGCGCGTCTTCTAGCTAGTTAGATTAACTGTGCGTATCTGTACGTACCATGAGGTATTGTTAGTACAGTATGCATCATTACCCTTATGAATATTGCAGTAGCGACGAACCCACGTTTGTACGTCCGTCCTTTGGAAAAGCACGAATTAGAATTAGTAACGAGTACACGTACAATGTCATGCAATGTACTGTTGCAGGATTGTACTCGTCACAACATTCTATTTCCGTCCCAACGGGTAACGCCGATGTACGCTAGGAAAATGTATGTATCCACGTCTATCTATCATAGTGTAGAAAACCTTTTTTTTAACTTCCTCTTGTAGTCCGTAAGGGCTTTGCAGCTCGTTCGTATGGGCCCGCCCGCTACTCGGGAGGTGATTGGGATAGCGGTTTTTGCATCGCAAGATTGGTAGTCGGCACAAGAAAAAACCTGGCAAATCGCGCGGCAATTACTCCACTCATGCGCCCCGGAAGACGGTCCCTAACGCTATTATTTCGTCTTAATGCAATAAGAATGACTCCTTGGCACTTGGAGAATAGTGGCATGTGGTTGTCGCCCGTCGCGCCATTATGGCGTCGGCGCACTTCTATGGCCGGATGTGCAGGCGACTTGCGATACCGGTAGGTAGACGAGATCACATGGACGTTTCGTTTGGCCGTCATCACATGCTCTAGATGCAAGTGACACGTGCTTTAGCTCGTTAAAATTTTTTGAGTCTAGTTTCAGGGGGCGCCCGCCGGCGGCGCAGCGGCGGCGGCTCCGGAGGGGGGTGCGCTCGCAGGCCCGCCGACACCCCCTCACCTCCCCGTGGTGGGCGCTGGAAACCCCGAAGCCGTGCCGGGCATGGCATGGTAGGGGGCTAAGAGGGCCGGCAGCTCGATCCGCAGGATCATCAGATGTCGGGAAAGCCATGTACAGAGGGCTTTTGAAAAAGTAATTTCAGTGCAATACCGGCACCAAGATCTCCCGCTCGGGCCGTCCGATATGTTTTTCGCGGTCGGATACGATTGAATACAGTTCTACTTCAAGGGGGTGGGCCTTGTACTACAGAAGCGTTTGATGGCGAAGAGGGTACGGCCGGATAAGCGATGGGAGGCGGGTGTTGGAGCTGATGGTGGCCAACCGGGAAGCAGCGCCAGGAAAGGGCGCTCGCTAGCCGTCGATCAGCCTTGTGCTAGTCGAAACTTCCCGGGGGGTGAGGCAAGACACGGCACAGGCCGGTGGCCGGTCGCAGGCGGAGGAGCAGCTACGTGAGGCGGCGGCGATCCTCAGGATCGGCCGCCGCCGGAAAGCCATGTACGGAGGGCTTTTCGGAAACTAATCTAATGTCCGTACCCGGCGTCGAGCTAGTTCGGGAGCAGCACCAGGGTAGGGCGCTCACTAGCGAGCCGCTACGTCGACAAGCTACATCTCCCCGGGGGAGTAAGCTTAGGCGGCAAGGCGGCCGGTCGCGACGGAGGGAGCGACACGATCTGGCGACGACGACCCTCGGGGTCGGCGCCGCCGGAAAACCCCGTACGGAGGGTTTTGACTAATTTCCGTGCGCCCGCGGCCCCGACGGATCCGACGGTGGTGACCTCCCCCCCCCCCCCCCCTTCATCGACACCCACTACCCCGACAGCCTTATAATAATAGAGAGTGGGCCCGGGTGGGCGCGGAAGCCCCCGCTCAACAAAGGCTGCTCGGTGGACGCGCGATCAGAGGGGGGAGGGTAAGGACGCAAGCCGGAAAACCGACATGTACCCGGGTACCAAACATAGGAAAAATCGAGGAAATGAGCGGGGAGAATCTAGGCGCGGAGGCAAGAGCGCCAGTTTTTTCTATGTCTGTGTGTCTCGGTCCCCGCCACCCGCCCTCGAGGTGACGGGGGACCTCGACAAGGAGGACCGTCGCGTCGGTAGACGCGGCAACGACCTTGGGGCGGGGCTTACGGGATGCGGCGGCGGGATCGACGAGCGCCCACGTGAGGGGGGTTTTTTGCCAGCCTTTCCCCTCCTATCTTCGGGAAAACCAAAGTTACGCGGGAGCTAGATTCGGCTGGCCCGTCGTCCGTCCCGAACGCCGACCGGCCTAGGCCGGTCGGCACCCCGGTTCGGTGGGAGCGGGCCGTGCATCGTTAAGGTCGAGCAGCAGTTTAGTTTTGCATTTCCTGACAAGTGAATTTATTTTTTAGATCTATTTTTCTTGATTACAAAATTATTCCGCTGTTACTGCTTAGGTAGGGGGGGGGGGGGGAGGCTGTGGCAATTGCTGTGATTGCTTACAGTTTTTTAACTCCCGAGGAACGTCGACACACAATGAAGCTAGGTGTGTCGATAGATGTACTTGGTCGAAGAGACCCGGCCCAACTTGCTAATAAGTCATGAATGGCAAAGTAGAGTGGCCCGATAGATGGCCTCCGGTCCAGTTTGCCGGCTCGGTGTGAACAATTTCAATTTCAACATTTCAAATAGTTTCAAGGGAATATTATCAGGAAGGTTGGTTTGAATTGATCGAAATATTACAGGTGAATTCGTGAAAGTTCCTTAGGTGTCGTCAAAAAGGGCCTAGAGGATCGTTGTGGCCCCCACTTCAGCCATAAACTCCACAACGTCAGGAAGGCGGTAATGCAGTCGAATAACGTAATGCGAGCAAGGGGAACAAGGGATATGGTGTTGCTCTTTCGATACCGTCTTTTCTTCAAAACGAGCGTTGTATGTACCGGGCCGAAATGCGCAGCAATCGCGACCGCTACTCGTTCGATGGCGTGGTAGTGAGCTAGCCGCGATAAAACACTACTAGCCGCAAAGGGTCGGACCTTATGAGGGTCGCCACGGAAGCGGGTGATGTTCCGGTCGACCCCTACTGGCTTGTGAAGAGCCCTAGTGGCACTCGCCAAGAAATCGGCAACATCATCAGATATTTCCCCGCTGAGTAACGGCTAACCCACGCACGCGAAGCCGGACATTCATGTCGCGCACATGTTCCCAACGCCAACTGTCGACGTGTGGAGCTGATAGGCGAGGTACTTCCGTAGCAAGACCAAGAGCGTAGCGTCTTTCCACACGTGTAAAGTATCACCGTCGCCAAAATAACACAGAGGGTGTGTGTCAACGGTTGGAGGGGGTTAGGTAGGTCGTAATCAAGATAGCGGGTACCATGCACAAGGTGCAGCCGGCGGAGAGCGTCGAGTGCAACATCTGGATCCTTAACTATGCTGGAGTCGGCACCGTCGAGGGCCATGCGGGGGGGGGGGGGGGGGGGGGGGGTAGTGAGCTTTGTGAGGGTGGCAACTACCACGGTGTTGTCCTCGCGTAGGAGCACGACGTTGCGGCCTAGTGAATGTGGGAGGAACGACTCGATCGCGTGGCGTACAACGCGTAGTTCCTTCCCCGTTATGTGTTGGTTGCAGTCCGCGTTGTACCAAAGCCGACGGGCTTGAAATTGTGGGTTCTCGTTGAGAACGGCTTCCTAGCCGTAGTCGTTGGAGTTTACGTAGAGATGGGCCGTCTCGATTGGCTTTTAGATGGAGTGTCCGTTGTGTTGTATCGGTATAGCATTCGAAGCCCATTCGTGTAGCCATGCCGTCGTGGAGATCGCGGAGGAAGAAACGTGCAGGGGCGATGGCAAGGTATAGCAACTATGCTTTGCCGGCGAAGGCGGCAAGCATTCGAGCTGCTAGCCATCCTGCGTTCGAGTCCGCACTGACGAGTAGCCAGGAGGCTTGCTTGGTAAGGACGTGCAGTTTCTCGTATGGGGCTCGGAACTCGCCCCGCTTGAGGTCGACAATTAGCCCTAAGTAGGTGGGGTCCAAATACCTTTCTTGGGGTTGCTGAGTAGCCCCAGATGGTCGAGGAGGACGTCCACGCGGGCTCGGACGAGTAGCGTGAAGGAGTAGGACTCGGCGAGGAAGAGGAAGTCGTCCATGTAGGGAAGAAGCCAAGCGACGCGCCATCGGGCGTTGCGCAAGAAACGCCATGAGGGTCGTTGGGTCGGAGTGGAGGAGGGAGGAGCGTGAGTTGTTGGCTCTCGAAGGTTGCTGGTGAAGACATGCGTGACCATGCAAACGTATTAAGCTGAGCATGACCATCCCATTGGTAGGTACGCGAGGCGCCATAGCTCGACTTCGAAGTTGACGACGGGCGAGACATGTGGCGGAGGTGCTTGTTGTAAGTAATACCGCATACGTATTAGTTGCAGATAGCTACTGTAAGCTACTCTAGATATGATTAGTACATGTCTAGATCGGACATACCGATAAACTGTTTGACTCGGTACAGAGCTGTCGCTAGGCTACAGCTCTCACACTTCTGTTGTCCCGACACCACGCATGTAGGCTGTGTGACGAGTACAGTCCTGCAACAGTACATTGCAGGACATTGTACAGGTACTCGTTACGGATTCCAATTCGTGCTTTTCCACAGGACGGACGTATACTCGTGGGTACGTCGCTACTGCAATATTGTAATGGTGCTGATGCTACGGTACGACCAGTACCTCCCGGTACGTACAGATATGCATAATTAATCTAACTAGCCAGATGACGCGCCAGAACGAGCTCTTCCATGCAGAAGGAGCCGCGTCGTGAAACCCAATGCTAGGCAAGCCGCGTCTCGAGGCAGATGACGACGGTTAGACAGCGCTAACGCCTGACACGTAAGCGTAGCTTGCAGGCGTAACTAGTCTGGGCTGAAACCTATTTAAGCCCAGTGCAATAGAGGGAGGTGACAGAACCTTTTAACAATTCCTTTGTTCACTTACAACATCTACTGCCCAAGTACTGCAGTGAAACATCTTTGACCATTGCCTCTCGACAACATCATTTCTGCCATCTTGCAACAACAAAACTAGACAGACTAGAACAGATTTGTGCTAGCGTTTAGCTTTCAAAGGCTAACCGCCACACTGGTTTCGGAGCTCTTTGGTCGACGCACGCTTTCGTTGCTCGTTGAATCGCTCGACGTTGCTTGATTGATTCGAGATGGCTTCTCTAGGACCCGGACATTACGTGGTGTTAGTAATTCACGTCGGAGGAACTAAACCGTCGGATTTGAAGTTGGTGTTACAGCGTGAGCCTCGTTCTGGTAAAACTTGGTTCCCAGCTGGCTCTGTCTTACCGAACGAAGAGCCTGTCGACGCTGCTATTCGATAGTTACACGAGGAGACCAGTCTTGTTTTGACACCGGATGATTTGACGCTGTTGAGTGGTGAACCTGTTAACATTACGCTACCTCAAGGACGACAGCTTGTCTACGTGTACTCGGCTTCTATTCCTGTCCTGTTTGCTACGAACAACTTACGTACACCTGCTCAGGTTGAGCAGGCTGTTTTGGCACAGTCGACAGTTAATCCGGATGGCACTTACGTCGTCCCGGAAACCATCAACATTGACGGTCTCACACTTACGCCCGCACAGAAGGGGTTACTTCGTGCTGAGAAGCACAAGAGTGAATTACTTCACTTTGGTTACGTGGCTCAGTGGGAATTTTTTTACCGAGCAATCACACAACACGTTCCAGTCATGCAAGACGACACGTCTATCCCGAGACAGTTCCACATGTACTCCCGGTTTACGACGGTCGACTCTGGTTCTGTCTGGCTTCTGATTCGCGGACACATCAATCGACTGACTGGTGAAGGACCTACAGATTTACGAGTGGGACAACCGATGCCTACCCACACCTTGGCTGGACTACTTGTGACCCTTACAGAGACACAGCGTAAGGCAGCAATTAATGCACCGTACCAGAATGGTCAAGTACCTCATGTACTGGAGGACTGGCTCGATGTCATAGTCTACGACGATGACGCTGGAAGATTACAGTATTAGCGAGTAATATCTGCTGATACTTGTCATTAATCGTGGTATTTCCTCTAAACAGCAGCTACGTGTCTTTGGATACAGGATTAGAATGATAATAAATTGTATATAGCGATAAAGGGTCGTATGACGAGCACACCGACGAAAGGAGCGCGAGCTCGTCATATTAGAATTATTGTACAATGGAATATTTAGTACCAGTACCGGAAGCGTGGGATGATGAATAATTATACCCGCACCGGTTATAGAATTAGCTATAGGTGAAGTCTCTAGAGACTTCTATAGTGAGGCTGTGCTGCGAGAATATAATAGTCTACAGTAATATTTAGTAGTTAAGATTAGAAGCAGCACAGCACACCAAATTGGAATTGGTGGCTTTCTGGTACCTTCGACCGGACGCCTATAAATTTAGCGACCGGCACATTTGCCAGGGAGTCACTCGGGTTACCGTTTATCGGTAGAACTGTAACAAGAACCCCTCTTCCAATCATCCACTCTAATATTCCTCCCACTAGCAAAGATTCAGGAGAATGGGCCCCAGATGCCGCTCGTCCTGCTAGAGGGCGAGTGGACGCACAACACTTGGTTTCGAGAGCCACTAGTGGTAGGGACGAGAGGGATGATCGGAGAGGCGGAGAAGAACAAGACGGCACCTAAGGACACCGAAGGTTCGACGGAAGGGACGCCGCCCGCGGACGTATACCGGCTTTGGTTGAAGGAGTCGAGTCCGATTTGCGAGACGATGGAGCGCGGCCAAGATTCTACCGAGGAGGAGATGAGGCCACCGTTCAAGCTATTTTAAGAGGCTTTTGACGAGCTGGCGCACGAGAAGGACTTCGTGCAAGAACCCGTGATCTAGCGACTACGGACCAGTAGAACCAGCGAGTCGAGAAGACGCTAAAGGAGCTTTACGCGAAAGATGAAGGTTTTCCGGCTAGCGATGGTCGACCGGCTACTACACTGTGATACCGTATATGTAACACAGCGTGCGTATGTGAAACCGGCCGATTTTGATTCCTTGCCGTATGCCTCCGCGTATCGAGATTACGAGTATCGCACGTTTCAATTCTTGGCGGGTGAGTTTCTGTATCGAGGAACCGCGTCGAGGAGATCTCGCGAGATTTTGCGACTAGGAGCTAGTACCATTTGAAGCGACACAACGGAGATTTGATGAGACGCCGACGTGTACGACTTATGGTGACTTCGAGTCGATTTTTTTGCGAGATGCGTGCAACGAAATGCTCAATCCTGCAGCGAGATGCCTTCGAAGCTGAGCGAACGTTACGTCGAGAGAAGACCAGTATGGGCCAAGAGATGCTGTACTGGTTGCGCCACTGAGATTTCGGACTGAAGACAGAACAGATTGAAGAAGAGACTGAAGACAACAACGTTGTTGAGACGGGCTGGCAGATACCGGCATATCTGTGCCGCGAGTGTATTTTGGTCATTTTTGGCGGAGTATACTCGTACGCAACAATTCGAGAGAAGAATGAAGATCTGGAAGGCTTCTACGCATTAATGACAGGGAGACGTCAGAAGAAAATCCTGAGTGACCACGTTTCTCTGTCCGCGCGTGATTTCTTTCAGAAGAGAACCAGCGAAGGACCGTTGGTGAGAACAAGAACCTGAAGAATTGAAGATTTCGGTACGCGAAACTTCGCGAACTACGGAGTGCGACAGACGTTATCGCTACACTACGAGTAAGCGAATGTGGGTTCTACGTACCGATATTATGAGATGACCGAGTGGCGCAGTACCCGTACGCCGTGACCCGTACACAGGAAATTCGGAATAATTGCGGGATGCGAAAGCGGCGGAAGACATCTGTGCCATGAGGGCAATGAGACTGGCGAGCCGAGTCGAGCGTACTACGCTGTCGAGGCCTGCTAGAGCGTGCGCGAGAGCGCGACGTAGATCTTGAGAAGGACCGAGAAGACGCCGAGTCTAGTACGTTCAGCGGCCCTGTTCCGAGGCGAGGATGCCACGGGATTGGACGTGCTTGACGAACCACTGGTGCGAGCAAGACTGGCGGATGCGACAATGATTAGCGAGTGTACGTCGAGGACTGCACTGCGGTTGAAGTTGTTTTTACTGGCGAGTTTGTTTCCTGTATGGGCGGGAGACCTACGAGCAGAAGTCTTTGCGGTGGTACGTGGCGACGTTTTCTATCCGGTTCTACAGTTCATCTGAGATTCATATGTGCAATTACTGTACCGGTGAATTTTCTACCGACCTGTTTACGGAGGACCTGTATTTATTCGGTATCCTGGAGTTCACGAGATCGAGTTCGTGCGACGATTTGCTGTCATTTTACAAATTTGGGCGATGAGGAGTGTTATACGGTATTCTGCGATTTTATCGCTATATTCTGCCATGTACCTGTACCCTTTTTGTGGAGTGAAGCTTTTACCGTTGCATCAGTACCCGAACTTTGGGCAACGAATCACCTTCGAGAGTACCCGTACCTGTATCGCTAGCGTGACATGCAGCTGCGATCAGTTCGACAACCTCGAAGCTGACGACGGCCGACAAAGGGACATTCTGGCTACTTGGACGACGCAGTACCGTGACCTGGACGGCAGATTTTGGATCGGACTGTGACAGAACGTGACGCGTACACCTGTTGGACGTGTTACACCCAGAACAGAACAGTAGAACAGAACAGAACGTGACGCGGACACCTGTTGGACGTGTTACACCCAGAATGGAACAGAACCCCAGAACAGAAACTAGAACGAGAATTTGAGAACAAACGGACACACCTGGACAGAAGCTGGAACTGGCTGATTATGGGCTTTACCGGAGTATTTCCAGTTCAACCTGGAGTATTTCGAATCTGGCTTCAGCGAGAGGACCTGCTAAATTCAGATGTGACCGAAGAATGGCGACATGGCAGTAGTGATGCGATTTCTTACAAGTACCTGTTCGCCATGAGATTGCGGATTGGGACTGTGGAGCACCATGATGACCTGCTAAGTCACCGAGACAAGACGAGATGAGGAAGCAGACGACTCGACAGGACTCTCTACACGACAGGAGGACATGGCGGAAGACAAGCATAGCGTAAAGAGGTTCGCATAGCTTGACCGATGGGAGATGCGCCAACCTGTGTTGTTTTTGGCGACGACAGCTTCAGTCGCTACAGTTTGCACAGACGAGCATATTTTTCCGGACGTTCTGCGATGCGTTTTGTATTTCATCGGATGAAGCGCAGCAAGACGACCGCTACTTTTCCTGATTCTGGTGGAGTTTACTCGTATTATTTTGACTTTCCGTTAATTTCAAATGACGGATTGTGATCTGTACGAGTATCGACCGAGTTTTTCCTGTTTCCGAGAGAAGACCGTTTTGTGGCTGCTGATTCCTGTGGAGCAGCTACACCTGTATTATGTTTCGTCTACAGTATCTGTGGTGATTTTTCCTGTGGATCCCGACTACCGATGGCGATACCGTATCCTGTCTTGGAGGTGGAGACGATACCGCATGGCTCTTTGGTAGCGAGTACAGTGTTTCGCAATGGGACGAGACTGCGAGAGGACTACACGCGAGAAGTTATATGCTGGATTTTATTCTCTTTCGCGACGACGCGTTTCGGGACTATACCGTACCGCGACTAGCGATGGGATACCAGCTGGATACTTTTCGAGGAGCCCTTTTTGCACGATTGACCACCGGCGAGCAGCCAGCAACTGAAGCGAGCGACAGATTCTATTTTAGCTCGAAGACGCTGACTACAAGCCGACAGCACTTGTGCTTAGCGACTTGTGTTTTGGAGACGCGATGCTATTCGCACAGCGTTTTCACTGGCACTACGAGAGCAAGCGAGGAGGGATTTATCAAGGTGAAGATGCAAGCGCGTAACACGTGGAGTGACTTTTATGTGAGCACCAAATACGGGATGGCTACGCGACGCTGATACTTTCGACAATTTCAACGAGGGAGTTAGCGATGCGGCAGTATTTTTGCTGTTGGCCTACCGCAAGCTTCAAATGGAGTATCGTACCTATCGATGGCCCGTATCTTCGCGAGGAGCGTGATACTGAAAAGTTTATTTCCCGGATATATATTTTTTTCTATTCGTACAGCCAGATTTTTATCGAGTCCTGCCATACGAGTAGAAGAGCGCAAGTATCTACGCCTGAATGACTACTACAGTACTGAATGACATTTTTATTGAAGCACGCGATATGTCTTATGGCTACCTGTAAGCAAGTCTCAGAGGACTGGCGACCAAGACCGCTACAGCGAGCTGCGATATGTTTGCTGTTTTAAGCGATGCTGGACGACATGACAACCTGTGGACTACCGCTACGCTGCGACGACTGCCTGTTTTCCTGAGAGGGTGATGCTTACGCAGTTATCGTCACAGTCGAGCTGCTGAGCAACGCAAGGCGGTTAGATGCTACGGATGGCTACGGAAGAAGCGACTACCGGGCGCGATGGGAGTCGACTAATGGGATTTTACGTCGAGACTCTTCTTCGACCTACCGACTACGCCCCGGAGCACTGCTAAGGTTGCGAGCTTCAACCTGTACATTATTTTCCTTTTCCGACCCTTCCTGGTCCTGATCTACTGCTGGATGTGTTGTCTGCTGACCACACCAACAACGAGGACGTTGTTGCTTAAGGAGGCGAGAGTGTCATCGTCTACGACGATCACGCTGGAAGATTACAGTATTAGCGAGTAATATCTGCTGATACTTGTCATTAATTTTGGTATTTCCTCTAAACAGCAGCTACGTATCTTTGGATACAGGATTAGAATGACAATAAATTGTATATAGCGATAAAGGGTCGTATGACGAGCACACCGACGAAAGGAGCGCGAGCTCGTCATATTAGAATTATTGTACAATGGAATATTTAGTACCAGTACCGGAAGCGTGGGATGATGAATAATTATACCCGCACCGGTTATAGAATTAGCTAGAGGTGAAGTCTCTAGAGACTTCTATAGTGAGGCTGTGCTGCGAGAATATAATAGTCAAGAGTAATATTTAGTAGTTTAGATTAGAAGCAGCACAGCACACCAAATTGGAATTGGTGGCTTTCTGGTACCTTCGACCGGACGCCTATAAATTTAGCGACCGGCACATTTGCCAGGGAGTCACTCGGGTTACCGTTTATCGGTAGAACTGTAACAAGAACCCCTCTTCCAATCATCCACTCTAATATTCCTCCCACTAGCAAAGATTCAGGAGAATGGGCCCCAGATGCCGCTCGTCCTGCTAGAGGGCGAGTGGACCCACAACACTCGAGGCACAGCCACAACGTTTTCTCATGCTAGGGATTACGGCTGACTCGTACGACTCGGTTATCTGGGTTACTTCACAGTTCTCTGGACATCTGAATGGGTGGTGGTTGAATCGGAAAGAACAGCCTCCCATTCCAGCTACGTACGACGAGCTTGTTACGGAGTTACGCAAGTCCATGTTTCTTCCGAACATCAAGGACGATGCAATTAACGCTTTGCTCAACTTTACGCAGAGCAGCACGATGAGTTATACGGTCTACACTAAGCAGTACAACGACTACTTACGTCGGTCTCGTGAACATCTGACAGCTAGTGTACAGTGTGTACGCTTCATTAATGGCCTAGCGAATGATTCGCTCAAGCACCAGGCTAAGTCACACCGAGCTCTAAAGGGGTACCAGATTACACTAGTGGAGCTACAAAATTTTCTGAACGACATCGTTACAGATTCGCCAGAACTCGGCAATATGAAGTCTACTGCTGGTCCATCTTCCCAGCCTACACGCAAGCGTAATTTTGAGGATCCTCTCGACGAGGCCTCTAACATCTGGAAGCGTAACAAGGGTGACCGTGGACGCGGACGCGGACGCGGACGCGGACGTCGAGGAGGTAACAATGGTGGACGTGGTCAAACATATGGTCGCGAAGATTTCAACACACTCTCCAAGGCTTGGACACCTGAGGAGCGTCAACGACACATGGACGAAGGACTCTGCTTCAAGTGCCACAAGAAGGGACACCGACTGTTCCAATGCCCGGAGTTCAAGGGCAAGGCGCCGATGGAACCTAAGAAGCAATGATGGTGGCAAGGCTGTTCTACTAATGAACTGGAGCAGCCGGCTACATATACTGTTCATTCTGAGACAATGTTAGCGACAGAGGTCGTCGAAACTCCTTCGGCATCTCCATCGACTACAGTCGCGACACCTGCAACGCTAGTAGCAGGTCGTCGTCGTCAGACTAAGCAGAGACAGAGTCGTAAACCTATAACCAGACGTTCAATTGATTGAAAATTGGTTGACTCAGTCTTTGACCCTCTGCATGCACAATTCAACTTCACATTGGAGGGATGTGCTGATGATGAAGGTCTTAACTCGCACGGTGACTTACCTCACTGTTCGCCGAGTGACTCGATTCTAGACAGAGACTTGTCAGGAGAACGGGTGTTCATCAACCCACCCTGGGAGTTAGCTTAGCAGATTGCGCAGCATTTTGAGAATTGTCGTCGAACATCTCCGACATCCACGATGGCTGTTTTTGTACTACCGAAATGTGCAAAATTTACTCGAGTGACTAAGCACTGGAAACTCTACCAAGAATTCCCAGCAAGGACACAGCTTTTTACTCGTCAGTCACTGGAGAACCCAGCGCAACAGGAGGTGGTTGCTCAAGCTCCTTGGCCTGTGCAGCTGTGGTTAGTCGACGCAGATTGTGCGTTTAACGACTCAACGAAACCTACAGCACCTGCTCAACCCAACTCGGTACCTGTACCTTCAGACAACACGGAACCGTCCATCGCTACGCTGCAACAATTTTCCTCGCCAGCTACAGCCCTATTGACTGACCTCACGGAAGCTCGCCCGTTGATTCGAACCAAGCTGACTGTGAAAACTCCTGATGGCGGACACCAAATTTCTGGATTAGTGGACTGCGCTGCGACGCTTGATTTTGTGTCAGAGGACTTTGTACGACGCTTTGCTTAACAGACTCGATAGTCTGCAAGTAAGACTCCAGTTCGACTCGCTAACGGACAACGTGTGACTTCTACGACAGTCTGTGACGTCACTTTCGAGCTGGCCCGACACGAATTTCACCGGACTTTTTACGTCTTACGTGATTTACGTACAGCTGATTTAATCCTGGGTTTACCATGGCTTGATGACGAATAGGCCTCTTTACAGTTTTGTACAACCAGAATTTTTACACTAATGGACGGCGCATCAGTAGAGACTACGCTCGAGGAACGACGCCCCGAGTGTCTACCACTGTCATCTATGAAAGTTCAGAAACTCATGCGCAAGACGCGCCGCAGCAGGGGACGTCATGCTGATTTTTACGTCATTGAACTTACGTCAGCCGCTGAACAATCAACAGATTTTCACACTGGAGAGGAGCTAACTGCAGAACAACGTGACAAGTTCCGGTCGTTACTTTTTGATGACTTCCCGGAGTTACTGCAACCTGTCGACTCTCCGCCTGTAAGCCGACAGTGGGATCATCCCATTGAGACAATTGGCCCGATGCGACGCCAAAGGCTGAACAGATTGTCACCTGCAGAGCGCGCTGAGCTCAATCGACAGCTCAAAGACGCAGTGGAAGCTTATCTGGTCCGTCCCAGCTTCAGTGAGTTCGGCTCGCCAATTCTTTTTGTGCGGAAAGCTGATGGCTCGCTACGTCTGTGCATTGACTACCGTGGCCTTAACGAGGTTACGCGTAAAGATGCTTACCCACTTCCGAGAGTGGACGATACACTGGACGAACTTAAAGACGCGAATTTTTACACGCACCTCGACCTCGCTTCTGGATTCTGGCAAGTTCGAGTGCGTGATCTGGACGTTCACAAGACGGCTTTTCAGACCCATGATGGCTTAATGGAATGGGTCGCCATGCCGTTTGGACTGTGCAATGCACCAGCTACATTTTAGAGGATGATGAACGACATTCTTCGCGACTTTTTACATAAATTCGTGACAGTCTACCTGGATGACGTCTGTATTTACAGTCGAACACTGGAGGAACACCTGGAGCACCTACGTCTAGTGCTACAGAGATTCAAGGAGGAAGGGCTGAAATTACGCCTTAAGAAATGCTTCTTCGGATTGCAAGAGATGGAGTACCTGGGATACACTGTGTCAGCCGGTAAAATTTCGGTTTCCACAAAGAAAGTCGAGGCCGTTGCAGACTGGCCGATGCCCAAGACGCAGAAGGAGGTTCGCAGTTTCGTACAGTTATGCAACTTCTATGCGAGATTTATACACCATTTTAGCGACCTTACGGCTCCATTGACGGACTTACTGCGGAAGGCCCAGCCACAGAAGGTTACGCTGACGCCTGCCTGTTTGGAAGCCTTCGAGACTCTCAAGTTACGGTTTATTTCCGCGCCATGCCTAATCCTTCCGGAGGTCGGCTCGGACGCGATGTTCACCGTGGCTACAGATGCTTCAACAGTGGGGATTGCATCAGTCATGTTGCAAGACCAAGGAGGAGGTCTTCAACCAGTCTCTTACTGGGCGCGTACGCTGAATCCAGCTGAGCGTGGTAACACTTACTCTGCGTGCGACTTAGAAGCTTTGGCCGTATGCGAAGCTGTCAAGCATTGGAGGTGCTATCTTGAAGGATGTTCTAAGTTCCTTGTCGTAACAGACCACGACACACTGCGACATCTGCTCAGGCAACCGAACAACAGGCTGAACAAGCGGCAAGCAAGATACCTGCGGGATTTGCAACCGTTTGTGGGCTCGATGACACTTGCATATCGCAAGGGAGCTCTGAACGAAGCTGACCCGTTAAGCCGGCGTCCGGACTTCGTACCTCAGGCCACAGTACCCTTATTTTGGGATGGCGAGGTTCCGTCAGATCGAGAATTACGACGGAAGTCCCAGCTGCTGTTTGAAGACGCACAGTTAAATTCACTGACTGTAGACGCGTTGCAGCTGAGCCCTGAGTTCGCTGATCTCATTCGCGAGGGGTTCTCACAAGATTCGTTTTATGGGGACGATGGTGAGTGGACAAGAGACAGTCGGATAGAAGCCAGAGACGGTTACTTTTGGCGTCTCAATCGCCTCTGTATTCCACAGAACTCTGAGCTCCGACTGAGATTGATCACAAAGCTGCACGAAAGTTCGTCAGCTGGTCACAGAGGAGTTGCTAGCACTCTTGCTAAAGCACTCGACAGATTCTGGTGGAAACGAATCCGCCAAGACGTGAAAGATTTCTGTGAGCGCTGCGTCGTGTGTCGACGAGCGAAGATTCGACCGCAGATGGCTGCGACTCTTTACCCATAACCTATTCCACCCAGGCCGTGGCACACAGTTGGTCTTGACTACCTGACACACTTGCCTGAGAGCAACGGCTTTAAGAGTGTGCTGATTGTGGTAGACCATCTAACTCGAATGGCCCATTTTCTGCCATGTACAGAGTCGATTACTGCCGAAGAAACTGCCACTTTGTTTTTACAGGGAGTCTACCGCTTACATGGACTGCCCCGTGTGCTAATCAGTGACCGCGACCCGAAATTTGTCAGCGCTTTCTGGCAGACACTCTGGAGACGCCTTGGAACGCGTCCGAACATGTCTTCCAGCCGACACCCAGAAACATACGGCTTGACAGAGCGCGTAAACAGCACATTTCATCAGCTTCTTCGTTGCTTCTGTTGCTATGATGGCTCTGATTGGTCGACACTTCTACCGCAAGTGGAGTTTGCATATAACGCTTCGCGTGCACTCGGAATTGAGCACACACCGTTCGAGGCTAACTTTGGATTCTCTCCTGAGGAGCCTCCTGACCTGCTGTTTAGCATGCGACCATCGATTCCAATTTCGCAAGACGCAACAGAACGGTTGAAATTGTTACAGGAAGTGCACACCCTGGTACGCTCTGTGATACAGCTACACAAGGATGAAATGCAAGCGCGGACATAATCGTCTACAACGCCCCACTTCACTAAAGGAGACAAAGTGTTTGTCGTCACAGCAACCCTTTTTCTACGAGGACAACCGAACCGGAAACTCAGAGACAGACAGCTTGGCCCTTTTCCAGTAGAGGAGCAGATTGGGAAACACAGTTACAGATTGAAACTACCAGCGACAGTACGCTTACATCTTGTGTGCCATGTTAACAACTTACGACCCGCTCTACCGCTCCGCTACGACCAGCTGTCCCAATAACTGTACCTGAAGGAGACGACGAGGAGTTTGACGTCTCACACATCTCTGCTGTGTGCATCAAGTCGCTACCTGGGCGACGAGGCAAATATCTGCTCTTCATGACGCACTTCAGTGATGACGACATACCACCTGTCTGGCACCGATTGAATGAGATGCACCGGACTATTGCGTTACAAGAATTCTTGGAGACGCCCCAATGGCATAAGTTTGCCAAGACTCAGGCGTACACTGACTTCATGCACGCTCACCCAGCGCGCATTCCTGAGTCCCAGTAACTGCTTCAATAAAGGAGCCAAGAACCACGGAGGTCTGCCTTGCGGCGGCCTCATTGATCTGTCAAGAGGGGGAGGGTGCGAGTGTGACGAGTATAGTCCTGCAACAGTACATTGCAGGACATTGTACAGGTACTCGTTACGGATTCCAATTCGTGCTTTTCCACAGGACGGACGTATACTCGTGGGTACGTCGCTACTGCAATATTGTAATGGTGCTGATGCTACAGTACGACCATTACCTCCCGGTACGTACATATATGCATAATTAATCTAACTAGCCAGATGACGCGCCAGAACGAGCTCTTCCATGCAGAAGGAGTCGCGTCGTGAAACCCAATGCTAGGCAAGCCGCGTCTCGAGGCAGATGACGACGGTTAGACAGCGCTAACGCTTGACACGTAAGCGTAGCTTGCAGGCGTAACTAGTCTGGGCTGAAACCTATTTAAGCAGTGCAGTAGAGGGAGGTGACAGAACCTTTTAACAATTCCTTTGTTCACTTACAACATCTATTGCCCAAGTACTGCAGTGAAACATCTTTGACCATTGCCTCTCGACAACATCATTTCTGCCATCTTGCAACAACAGAACTAGACAGACTAGAACAGATTTGTGCTAGCGTTTAGCTTTCAGAGGCTAACCGCCACAACTGGTTATCGCCGTAACTGTTCCGTTTGCGGGACTGTGACTGTAACTACGTTTGCGTACGTTATCTTCCACACTAACTATGTTTGCATGGTTCAATAGGTTATGGGCCCCCGCCTCACGTCACTCACGCGTGACAACCTGGTTCGGCGAGCTGCGATCGACAGCTCTCCCGCAGAAGGCAAGTTTCTATAGACAACTAGTACTTTCAACTTGTAGTCGGCGGTATCGCCAGTATAAACTGCGATTTAAAACCCGCCACCACCCCTCTTAAGTCAGCCACTCGACGGCGATAGCCAGCCACCCACACCGACGCACTCGTCGTGTGTGGACATGGTGCACACATGTCCAAGCTAGAGAACGGGGGGGCGCACTGTCGGGTGAATACGCATCCACAGGTTGCACGCCAACCGTAGCTAACCTTTTTTATTTTAATATTATCTTAGCGACTCAGCCGCCAGCGCAGCGCTCCACATGTCCTGGCCTTGGCCTCGACTTGTGCCCCACACTGGGTGGAGGATACATAGAAGGTGCTCTGAGACACCCCGGGGCTACAGGCCGAGGGGTCGGCGGGCATCAGACCGTCTCTTTGAAACCGCTGTTAGGCACGAGTCCGGCTAGCGGTTTTTACCGCTGCCTGTTTTTTATCCAGCTCTTTCTTTTTCGCCCTCTGTCGAAATGGCGCCGAAAACTCCGCTTGTTTCACCTCCTGATTCCCCTGACCCAGGCTCTCAGCAGAGCAATCTCGATACCACCCAGGGTATTCTCGCGCTGCTCCTTGAGCAAATGACGCGCCTTGAAGCGTACCTCGACTCGCGGTCGGCCGCCATTGCTGCTCGTCCTGCTGCGGGTGCTAATCCGCACCCCCTTGTCGCTAAGCGCCGCCACGATGCCCAGCTCGGACACTTTCGGGACAGCCACGACGTGCACACCCTCCCCCTGCTTGTGCATCCCCAGCATGGCTACGCCCCACCGGACGCACAGTCGGCCTTGTCTGCTGCTACCGCTGCAACTCCTGTTGGCGACCCCGCCGTCGCACAGCGCCGTCCCGATGCGCACCGCGAGCCCTCGCGTATCGAGCTCATGGTTGAACACCTCCAACCACACCCCCAATACCCCCCGGCTGATTCTGCCATACACCGCGACCCCTCGCGTCACGACATCGCGGTTGAACAACTCCCGCCACCCCCCCCCCCCCCCTACCCCCCCGCTGGATATGCCCTTCACCACCCCATACCTCTCATCCCGGAGGCGCCCTCTCACGGCGTCCCCCTCTCCCGCGACCACCCGCATCCGTACGCCCCGCCGCCTTCCATGGCCGGCCGCTCTCCCTTTCCCGGTGGCCCACATCTTCTCTTCCATGGACAACATTCTTCTCCAGCCCAGCGTGGCGACCACACCCCCCGTGGCCGTCGTCGCCCCACCTTTGACCCCATCGTCATCGGCCGACCGACACACGCAACCCCCGACTTTGACCCAGACGTCCACCCCAGTCTCTTGGGCAGCCCCCACTACGCCCCCGTATGCACGCGCCCCGCTGTTTCCACGGTCTTGCGCATCCTTGGCTCCGCCCAAGCCTCGCCCACGGAGGCACATTGGCACGCTCTGCAAAAGGTCCTCCGCTACCTTCATGGCACCATCGACATGCGCCTGACGTTGGGAAGGGGCTTGGACCGCAGCCTCCACCTCACAGGCTTTGCCGACGCTGACATGCTCACCAAACTCCTCCCATGACCTGCACTGGCAAGACACCGAAGTGCGATCCTTGGAGGACAAGACCCAATGCAACGCTTCATCCCGTAGCTACCTGAGGGGGAGTGTTGTAAGTAATACCTCATACGTATTAGTTGCAGATAGCTACTGTAAGCTACTCTAGATATGATTAGCACATGTCTAGATCGGACATACCGATAAACTGTTTGACTCGGTACAGAGCTGTCGCTAGGCTACAGCTCTCACACTTCTGTTGTCCCGACACCACGCATGTAGGCTGGTTGTCGCCGTAACTGTTCCGTTTGCGGGACTGTGACTGTAACTACGTTTGCGTAAGTTCTCTTCCACACTAACTATGTATGCATAGTTCAATAGTGCTTCGAAGTCTTGCATGTCATATTGTAGTCGGACCTATAGTTGCTGAGTTGGCGAAGGTCAATGATCAAGCGCCACTAGATAATGCATGGCTTCGGCACTAGCAACGTGCGGAGCACGAAGTGATAGGTGTGTCCTCGTTCACATGCCCTGCATGTCTCGGAGCGTGGCAATTCGGTTGTTAAGAGCGAGAGTTGGGAAGGGGTAGCGTCGAGCATGGAGACGCCATGGTTAAAAGGTAGGGGTCGTAGACCGCGTTTGATCTTGACAGGCACCCCATGGCGGATCAAATACACGACTTTTCCGCTCGCGCCGATTTGCTCCCATTCCCGCCATCTTTGCCGCACGCGGTGACGCACGTCGAAGATGTACGGGAACAAGGATCGCGCGGCGGGCCACATAATCATTTCTTGGATGGTGGCTTGGGTGCGTCAGTAGCTTTGTCACTTGGATTGGATCGGGATGCGGCAGCGGCAGCTGCGGCGGCTGCCTTACGGTGATAGGCATCCGCCTTCTTCGCCTTGGCATCCGGTCCGGGGGATTTGTCATGGGTGACTTTGGCGAACGCTCCTCCAACATCAGTCTAGCTAGCGGCATGTAGAGTGTCTTCACGCGTTCGATCGATGAAAGCTTGGCGTAGCGCGTTCAATACGCATGAGACCGTGGTAGGGCGGGGGCGGCAAAAACACCCGTGCGCGAGTTCGGCGAATACGCGGTCCGTATCCGTGCTCTCTTGTCCGTCCTTGGTGATGCGGAGGAAGCCCACTCGAGTACGGGCGGCCTCCTTCGTCGCTGCGTGGGTGCGATGACCCGCTCGGATAAGGGCAACGGCCGCCGCCTACCCCGGCGATCGAGTAGGTCCGGCCGACAGCGGGTCTAAGCCCTCGCTAATTGCCACGTTGGCGCAGCTATTGAAGAAGGCATAGCACCCGATGCGTAGGTACTCGTCCTAGGCTGCATGTGTCGTCTTCTCGCTGAGGGCGCGAGCTGTGTCGTCCGTAATAGTCCACATGTGGGGCTTGTCGATGTCGCGCGAGTGACGATCTAGACCGGAGGGGGTTACTTTGCCGTAGTAGGTGAAGTCGACCGACTCGGGCTCGGTAGAGTCTGGGTCGTCGTGCATCATCGACCGGTGGCTCTTGGGCCTCCTTACCATCCTCCGGCGCTGGTGTCCTGCCGGGGCAAATGGATTGATGTTGACTTGCAGTAGCGATGGTGGTTGCTCCTCCAAGGAGCTGAGCTAGTAAGGCAGCGGTACCCGCCAAAAACTGCCAAGCAATCCGTTGTTTGGACGCGGTCATTGTTGTACGGATCTGTTGTGTTGTTCGCTACGCGATTGAACCGGACGGAGCGTCGGCTCTTGGCGCGGAGGTCGAATGCTCGCGTTGTATAGTGCGAGGCCGCGTAGCTGAACAAGGGGAAGTGTCGCATGACGCTCGAGTGCGCATGGGACGATGATCTAAACTGACACCTTGCAAGAATGTTAGAGTCGAGAATGCTACTCGCGCAAAGCCTAGATTGGCTGAGCGCGAAAGCTTAGAGTGCCACGCTCGTCGCTAGTTCTGGCTCGTAAGGTTATTGCTAGCTAGAGTTGACCGTTGTGGAAGTCATCAAGTGGTTGGTTGCGACTTACTACGAGTACGGCTTGGGTGTCTTGGGGGTGCGCTGCGCCGTTGCTAACGGCTACATTAACCGCGGGGGTCACTGTCCCGTACACATGGGAGTTGGGTTTGCACACCTCTAGTTTTAAATCAATCACGCCAAAAATATGTATCCGGAATAAATGCCATACCCGTAGAATGAACTCCGATTACTAATACATTATTAATTAAAAACATGCATTACAAAAGAAGCAGGGGCATTTATCAGTTACAAGAAGCACTTTAGGAACGTGGACATGGAAAAAGGGGGGGGATCAAGAGAGCACGAGTGCCAAAAGCGTACTGGAACCCAAGGCGCGGCAAAGGGAAGCACTACATTTTGCACAAACCTAGCAAATGAAACACAAGAGAACACAAGAAACACTCACGCAACGCTGAAAACCACAACAAGTGGAGGCGACAAGCGGCTCCTCACGCGACGCGCGAGGAAGCACGGAGACGCAACGCGGGTGAAGAGCGCCGTGGCATGAGAAGGCATCCAAGCAGAGGAAGAAGCGGCCTCCACATCGACCGCGGCGGCGGGGACCCCACGCAAGACGTTGTCCGCGTGAGCGACATGGATGGCGAGAAAAGCCTCTCGGCATCAAGGGGCCAACAACTTGCCCACATGCATCCCTTTAGAGGCGGCTGCCTACCTCGCCAACTCAATAAAAAAGCTGTTGAGAGTGGCCGCCGAGAGCACAAAGTTCCGTGACCGGAAATGGAATAAAGCGGATGTCGGGGCGACCCCTCACCCGCTCCGAGTCTACTCGAACTTGGTCTTCTCAGCACGGGATAGAGCGACATCGGGAGACGGGGGACTACAAACGCCGAACAAACTGAAAACCACGGCATCAATAGCAATTTGAAATTATTTTTTACAAGTACCGATGAATCGGCTGCTGTCTAGGGCGTACCAAACACTGCCATCTAGGTCTTAGGGTTAGGGTTTTACGCCGGGGGATCTCCTTATCCATCCCTCTTCGTCGGCTGTAACAACACGATATAAATAAACAAGGGACACTTAATGTCTATCGCTACGATAGAAATATGAAAAATACCATGTCGCTATCTCCACGATGCGCGGCCCGCTCCCGCCGCTCGAGGGCGATGATCATCCTAGCTGATTAGCATGTGCTGGCCGAGTCGGGCATGCTTGACCTAGGCTCATGTGCGACTCCGATCGTGCCGGAGATTGGGGAGGGGGGGGGAGGGGGGGAAAGCTAGGCGAAAGCCTCCCTCGCTCACGTCTTCGAAGGCCCCAACTTGATTTACGCACACCCTCGTCCGATGGCCGCTCCTCGAGTCGCAGCCCTCCTCCTACCCTAGGCTTCTCCCTTCCTTCATGGTAGGGGGGAGAAAACCATAGCCACATCTAGTTGCCGCCTATCGCTCCTCCCGCCGCGTCTGTCTAAGCGTCTTGTCCCGGTCGGCTGCCAGTTGTTGCCGGCACAAGTTGATGCGGAAAATACCGCATGTGCCCTCCCCTTGTGGTTTGCGTTGCCATGGGGTCGCCAACTTGATATGCGTGCTGTCGCGATCACCCTTTCACACCGCCGAAGGCACTCCTATCCATGGTGGTTACCGATGAGGAGAGACATTGGGTGGGAAAGTAAGATCGGGGCCCCGATCTCAAAGGTGCCGGGTATGGACTTTGTAGCCAAAACCCTCCATTCATGGTTTTCCCGGCGGCGGCCGATCTAAAATCAGCACCGCCGGACCGTGCCGCTTATCTCGCCGCAGGTGTTTTCCTCGCTGTTGGTGTCGAGTTCCACACCTTTGATGGGTATGCTCGACCACAGGAGCGCTGGTCGACGTCGAGCGAGCGCCCTACCCTTGCGCTTCTTCCCGGTTCTCCGCCGCTAGCTCCACCACCCGCGTCCCACCGTTGATCCGTCCGTACCCTTCTTCGCCTAAAAACGATTTCACATGCACCGCACCCACCTCCTTAGCGGGAGAGTATGTAAGAGTATTCAGTCGCGGAAAACATATCGGACTAGCCGAGCGGGAGATCTTAGTGTTGAAGTACTGGTATTATGATTTCCAAAACCCTCCGTACATGGCTTCCCGAGAGTTGTTGATCACGCGGATCGCAGCTGCCGGTACCTCGTTTATCCCCCTACGATGCTAGGCATGACACGGCTATAGGGCTACCAACGCCCACCGTGTGGAGGTAGAGGTAAGTGCCGACGGGCATGCGAGCGCACCCCCTCCTTGGCCGCCGCCGCTGCGCCGCCGGCGGGCGCCATCAATAGTATTTTTTGAGCCTCGGATGCCGTGGTCGTGCAACACACCCACATCCACATTGAGGCCGTCGTTACCGTTGGGGAGTTAGACGACCATCGGGGATCCGTGAGAACCTCGACGCCAACTATGAGTGCGCCACGAACCTCGGAGATTATCTATGCAAGGGCCGTCACTAACCAAGATTGAGCGGTATGGACCGAAGCATCTTTGCCACATCGACCCAAGTGGTAAGCAAATGCCCACGCGTCATCAGACATGTCGACACTCGCCGACTCAAATGCAACCCACATAGCTTGAACCGAGAGATGGCAAGAAACACAAGCAGTGGGGGAGCGTAGAGTGGAGAGGATGCGGGAAGATGGCAGACATGAGATGCGACAGACCGCGACGCGGAAGACGGCGTCGTAGTGGTCATGGAACTTGTAACGGAGCTCTCTAAGGCGGCCCGTTGTAGGCGGGTCCGAAGTCAGAAACGCAAGGACGCCGTGGCCGAGACTACGGGATGCAAAACGCGTAGGCTCCGGCCGAGCGCGGTCAGAAAACGTGGGAGCGAGGTTAGCGACGCGAAGCAAGTTGACGCGCTCATTCATGCCGGCTTGTAGCATTGGAAAGATATTCGTGGAAAACGCGGAACGGGGTACGAGCGAGGGCAAGCCATCAAGGGACCGAATGATCATTTCGTTGTGGAATCATCAGAAAGCCGTAGAATCCATCAGGAACACAGGAGAATAACAACCAGGGGAGCAAAGAAGCCTAACAGTAAACTCTTATGTTAACAGAAAACTAATTCACAATATACTAAAATTGATGGGGCACTGAATTTTAAATAATCGAACAGCGGCATGCTGCGTCGGCGGCCGCCACTCCCGGCTCACCCCAACCGGTCGACAGCAGCGCCGTTCTCTCTCACACAGCACCCCAAAGGAGGATTCCAGGATAGGAAGGAACTCGCGGGACTCGGGAAGATTGTGGAGTTTCATTGTCAGCGGAGGAACGAAAGCGCAAGTTAGTTCGAGCTTTGAAAATGGGGGACGAGGAGGACGACGGGCTGATGCTCAACTTCACGGCGGACGACGGGTCGGCGGGGGGCGACGAACAGGCACCGACGGCCAAGGAAAAGAAGAAACGAATGCCGTTCTACGAGGCGAAAAAACTGCGAATAGCCGCAAAGGTAGGGTTCTCTAATAGTGCACAGCAATTCTCCTTGCTTGCCAGTGATTTGACTCCCCAGTCGACAATGCGGTTTCACTCGCGGAGGTCAGTGTTCCGATATTTAGCGACTGCTGCGACAGCGCGCCGGAAGGGGATCAGGTCGACCGACGATGGGTTCCAAGGGAGAAAATAATCAGCCGAGAGCGCAGCAAGGTAGGGAATATGCCACAATGAGTGTCAAGTGGGTCGATGGGTACTGCTGTGCCCTGAAAGATGCAAACTGTCAAGTACTCGTCACTCGTCGGAAACGAGATAGTAATTACTCCTTTTGTGCTCTGTCGACTGTGTGCGGACAGGTGGAAGGGCTCGCGTGTCTACCACTGGCGCCGTGAACAACAAAGCTATGCAGGAACTGCCTGATAATATCGACAAGGTCATGAAAGGCAAAGTGGTGGCCAGCATTGGCAAGGTCGATGATGGAATTGGCAAAGTGCACCCGTCCACGTCAACAGGAGAGGTCGGTGTGAAGGGATTACGAGAGGCGACAGGGCAGGCTCAGAATGTGCGTGGTGTAGCGGGGGATAAGGCAAGAAATGGTTGCGGACAAGAGGCGCCTGGTCCAGGCATTGAGGTGGTTGCAGCGCCAGAGGGTGGGATTGTGGAGGCGGAAGGGGAGGAGGACATCATGGCGGCGGTGAACTTTATGATGACGCATGAGAAGAACATCGAGAAGAAACTGAAGACAGAGGGTCTCCTGACGGCTGCTGGAAGCGATGAGGATAGTGGGGCGGATGACGATGATAGCCCTGGAGAGACAAAGACGGTCTCTTTCATGAGCAAACATGAGCAAGAGAACTTCAAGGTAGCGTCTACATTCTCCCACTCGTCTCTTACACTGAGTCAAGCCTGGATCCACTGACGATAGTAGCTGAGGATCTCTGACCCGCTGATATCATTTGCCTGTTATTCCAATGCTGGCAGCTGGCGAGCGGGCCGAAGCGAAAGCATTCCGCGGAGTCCACAAAAGAAGCACAGCCCAAGCGGACGAAACCAAAGAGCTCGGTGGGTTAAGTTTATTGGGGGGGATATAGTGAGCATGGGTGAAGGGCCTAAAGACGGTGCATGCTGGGGTTGCGTTTCTGTTCTGTGACATGCTTACGTATATGATATGTCATGGTTGACAGGGAATCGGCACAGTTCGCAGCCAGCAGGGTTTCCGCGAGGGTGAGCTGTTACACACTCGGCTGGATATGACGGATGAGGAGCGACAGGAGCTGTTTGGGGACATCGATGCCTCTAACTTCAGGTGATAAACGACAGCTCGCCCCGCTCCGCCCCGCCCCGCCCCCGTCCCCTCTCCCTCTACAACACACACGCACACACATACACACACACACACACACACACACACACACACACACAATCGCGTTCAGACACACACAACCACGCATGCGAACACACGCACACACACACACACATGCGCGCTCAGACACACACATAGGCACACACACACACACACACACACACACACACACACACACACAGCACGGACTTACCCACACGCACGGACTCTCGCGCACGCCATTACGGCCCCCTAATGTGAACGACAACACATTGTGGCTCGGTTACCCATGATTCATGGCGCGGATACGATCTTATTGTGGATTGGATACTGTGCGGCAGAGGTTTGGGGCTGGCAGAGTCTCTATGCGATCATCTGGAGGATATCAACTTCTCAGAGCCGACAAGGGTGCAGTCGGTGAGGGCTTTGCAGCAGCTCTACGTGATTCCTGGTGTCATCCTTGGGTCTCAGGCCATTTCGGGGGCTCTGACGTTGCTCGCCAAATTCCACAGGCAAGCATTCCGTGGCTGCTGAAGGGACGCGATGCGCTGGTCAATGCACCCACAGGTTTGGGATGAGCCATGTGTTTTGTTGACGCAGAGGGTATCCCTCCATCTCCGTCATTAAATTTTATGAGCTTGGAGCTGATTACGTGTCTCTGTGCGCCTCTGCCGGACCAGGATCCGGCAAAACTCTGGCGTATCTTGCACCAGTGGTTCATTTTCTGCAATCAAGTGAAGACCGACTGACTCGCGACCTCGGCACACACGCGATTGTGATCGCACCTACGAGGGAGCTGGTGGTGCAGATCCACGATGTGCTGATGATGATTCTTCGCCGCTATCATTGGCTTGTAAGGAAGACTCCTCGTCGATGTTTTTCCCTCTTAGGTTATCCTGGAGCTTATGTTATTTGTTTTAGGGTTTAAGGCTTCCTATTGTGCGTATGCTGCTTGCGATGGGCGGCCGAACGGCGGTTTGAGTTCTGCATTAAGATTAGTTGCGGGGACTGTCGCCTGTGTGGTGCGCATCAGGTGGGAGGGATGCTTATGGGTGGGGAGCAGCGGAGTAGGGAGAAGGCGAGGCTGCGCAAGGGTGTGATGGTGCTGGTGGCCACGCCGGGCCGACTGCTTGACCACCTGCAGAACACAGAGTCATTCAGAACAACCGAGCTGAAGTGGCTCATCATGGATGAGGTGCGCTCTTTTCCGACTCTGTTTTGAACGCATCGCTCCCAATTTTAGTGCGATTCGTTGAAAGAAGACTTTCTCTTTTGTCAGTGGCCAATGAATATCAAGTTTTATGTTTCTGCCCCGTAACTACTTCTGATTAAGATTGGCAGACAAATATAATGGCTTTTACATACAAATATACGTAATTATTTACGTGCCCACTTTTCTATTGCATTTCCATTCCATGTTTGAAATCAAAATAGGCCTCGTTTGATATACTCCTTGTTGGCTTTCTTACAAGAGTGGAAGCAATTCCTGTGAACTTCCACCTGGCTCCAGCCCCTCGCCATTGGAAGACTGTTTCCACGCGTTGGAACTGTCGGTGCGAATTCATATACTCTCAGAGTATACTGATCCGACACTTGTCAGTTTATATGGTTAGGGTCTTGAATCTGCTAATGAGTCTTAAATTATGATAGTCTTCATGTTAAGACTGTACACCTAAAAACTTGCATGCGCGCCATATCCGAGGCTTACTTACCTAGTTACAGTGCGGTTAGCGCTGCCGTGTTGCAGCTACCCGTAAAGTGGGCTTCTTAGCGTCCGCCTCCTCTCCCACGCGCCCCTTTTATGCGTGGCTTAGGCTGATCGCTTGCTGGACCTGGGGTTTGAGAAGAAAATGGAGGAAATTGTTGGGATACTGGACAAGCGACTAGAAGATGCGAGGACGGGGCCGCGGCAGACAGCGCTCTTCTCAGCGACGATGCACAGCAACCTTGGGAAGCTGGCCACGCTGAGCTTGAGGAACCCAGTGGCGGTGGGCTTTAGGTGCGACCACCTCGAGATGACTGGCGTTTCGGGACTTGTTTTCTGTGTTGTCCATGCATCATCCACTGTGGGAGGGTTGCGAGTGCACGAGGTGTGAACTCCCTCGGCTCGCGTTTCTCGCAGGGCGAAGGTCATCAATGGCGAGCTACAGGTTCAGGGTGCAGAGGGCAAAGACGGGACGGCTGCTGAGGGTGCAGGCGCGGATGGGGGCGAGGGGGATGGGGAGGACACCACGACGTACACGATTCCGAGCACACTGAAGCAGAGCTACGTGGAGGTTCCATGCAAACTGCGAGCAGCTGCTCTGCTTGCGTTTATTTCCTCACAGTACGCGTCCGCACAAGAGCTTGAGCATATGCGCATGACACAACTTCCAAACCCGTATCCTTTTTACATTCATCATATGTATCCCTCTACCCCCCCCTCCCCACACGCACAAAGTTTCTGTATGTTTGTCTCTCTCTCTCTCCCTCTCTCTCTCTCTCTCTCTCTATCTCACACACAAACACACACACACACACACACACACACACACACACGCGCGCGCGCGCGCGCGTGCGCCCACGCGTGTGCTCACAAGGTGGGTAGGGAAATGGTGAGAAGTCTCGCTGTGATGGAAGTTTCGTTTTTTTCATGCCAATCACGGCGCAATCTGCTGCTGTTGTGGATGTTATTGATATTGCTGAAACTAAAAAATTCTTCCGTATTGTCGCAGATGCCGCCCTGGCAAAAAGACAAAGATGGTCGTATTCCTGTCCAGCTGTGACACCGTCGATTTTGCTCACCATTTGGTGAATGAGGTTTTCCCGAGCACTCAGGGCGCAAAACTCACAAACGTCCCTGTTCTCAAGCTGCACGGGAATATGCGGCAGGTGAGTTGAGGAAGCCCCTTCATAGCCTTGCGCAATGCAGCGCGCTAATGATAAACATATGTCCCAGCCAGAACTGTGCTGACGGTAGTTTTGTCTGCGCTGTCTGTTTTCGCAGGATCAGCGCCTCACCTCTTTCCTTACGTTCACGAAACAGAGCGCCGCGGTGCTGCTGTGTACTGACGTCGCTGCCCGCGGGCTAGACTTTCCTGAGGTCACTTCAATCTTGCAGTTTGACCCACCAGGAGCCGTGTCAGAGTATGTGCACCGAGTCGGAAGGGCCGCCCGCATGGGAAGACAGGTGACTTGGGTCAGCCAGTATTATTGTACTGCCGGTGGATCGCCCGTGATGCGTCTATGCTGATGGAGTTAAACTGTGTGTCTTGGACAGGGTGAGGCCACATTGTTCTTAATGCCGAGCGAAATGGCGTACACATCCAAACTGAACGAGGTGGGGGCTGTTCTGGAGAAGGGAGACATTGGGAAGTACTTGGACTACCTCCCTTTGCATCCCGAAACACCAAAGGTCGGGAAGCGTGCTGGTCAGCCAGTTGAGAATCACCCGCTGGCTTGGGACCTGCAACAACGGCTAGTGGTGAGTGAGGGTTGGCTCGTTTCTGGGGGGAGTGTCCGTTGCAATGGGGTGAAGTGTCTGTGGCAGTGCTGCGGAGTTTGCGCTGCATGGCCTTGAAATTCGGTATGTTCTCTACAGAAATGTGTCGCGACAAACAGCAGGTCTAAGGAGATGGCGCAATGTGCCTTTCGCACATTTGTGCGCGCGTATAGCACACATCCTAGAGAACTCAAGTATGGTAGCTCTTCTCTACCTGCTTACTTGCGTTGCGTGCGTTATTATGCTCTCTTACGTATTTCGAAAATGTCTCCTTTATCAATTTCTTGACTAGTTTTTTCCCGTGCGTTTGGGTTTTGCTCATTTTGCAGGCCTATTTTCCACCCGAAGAGACTCCACCTTGGGCATCTTGCTCAGAGCTTCAATCTGAGGTATGTTGCGAAGGATGAACTACAAAAGATATGACACGGTTGAAATGCTAGCCGTCGTGTCTTTCAGAAAATATGAAATTGAAATAATTTGTCGCAGTTGGTGGATTTTGTCTGGTGCTTATAGTGCTTCGGCTTTGCTTCCTTTCCAAGGGATACACCCACGATGATGGGTCAGTCGGCATCAAAAGCAGAGAAAGTGCGTCGGCAGAAAGATGCACAGGTCGCAGCAAAGAACAACGAGAAGAAACGCTCAGGATCGAGGACCCTTCACACCGGGGCGTCAAAGCTGAAACTCATCCCCACAGTGAAGAAGCGTCGAATATGATTTTCCCTTGAATTGCTGATTTTTGCAGGTTGTGCAGAAACAACAAATTCTTCGTGGTAAACATAGGGTAAACTTAGGCACTGTAATAATGGCGCTACTGTTGTTTGTGCACTGCCTCTCGTCCGCTGCCGCACCAGATGCAGACATGATACAAAAGAAAGTCCATTCGATGTCAATGCAGCTTTCGGACATATTCGTCTTCAATTTGGGGATTTCTTGAGCAGATTCTGGCCATCTAATGTTTATTAATCACTGTGGTGGCACGCGTACCAAGAAGGAGAAGCACAGTAAATGAGGCACCTAGAATTGCGTGAATTTGAATTTGGTACGTACAGCAGCGCAGGCATTACGATATATACAGAATTGACGAGGTCCAAATGACAGAACATAATAATGTATCGCCAGCACCAAGTGGTGGCCACCGGACTCAGTGTCTGTTGTGCGTGGACCTAATCTTCATCAGTATTCAGGGGTTTCATCAGGTGTGCTGTCAGGGGTCTCTTCCGGTGTCTCTTCTGGAGTTTGCTGCAAGATATGTCTGGTCTGGCTTAAAGGTTGTGTATCCTGCGTATTCATTTGGGGCATGCCAGCTGGTGGGACAGCGCGCTGCAGTAACTTTCTGTTCCATTCAGCCTCATACGGTGTCTCTTCTGGTGTGGACTCGGGGGTCTCTTCCGGTGTCTCCTCTGGAGTTTGCTGCAGCATCTTCCGGGTCTGGCTGCTTGGCAAATTTGCTGAAGGCTGGTAGATTTTTGAAGGCCCTACAACGGCATCTCCACCACGAGCCTCGCTCAGGGAGCTGAACGAGGAGACAGTGACTATTATCAACAGGCAGGCCACTCCGAACTTCATAGAAATTTCTCCAGTAGAACTGTATTTCGTCATCTTGAAGCTCTGCTGACATGGGAAACAGAGTAAAAAATCACGTGGCATTCATTAGGAAGTTGCATGGCAAAAGAAATAAAAAGACAGAATATCGCTGGCTGGCAAGGGTATGGACGACGGCGCATTGACATGCTCATACAAGAGTACAGCGCATATTCTGAGCAGCCAAATTCCCGATTCATATACAAAAGCATGACGGTGCCCGCGATTTGACTTTGTGCGTGTCCGTATTACGTATTTATTTGCAACGGAGTATGCATCACACTTGACTAGTGACGAACGCGCCGGATGTAACATAGGACTGATTTACATACATGTAACTCAAAGAATACGTCGTAAAGCCAGCGTGCTGGTGAAGACACTGAAAAAAAAGAATTAATTCATCGGCCTTGAAGGGTTACAAGCCACTGTTGTTCAATAAATCATTGTTACATCAATAGGAACGGGGACAGGGAAAAAAGGGGGAGAACCATTGGGCAAGAGTGACAAGAGCGTCACGAAATCCATGCACGGCAATAAAGGGGAAGCACTAGAAAGAGCACAAACCCAGCTGGGAAAACACGAAAGAACTGCATACACCAAGTTACTCCCACACCACGCTGCGAACGCGACACGTGGAGGCGACAAGCAGCAGTTGTTGTTCAATGTTCAATAATAAATCGTACTTATTTATTTATTTCTCCCTCGATCGATATTTCATCTCACTTCCGAATTCATCTGCGTAGCGTTGTCTGCAAGTCTCGCAGACGACAATCAACAATATGATGACCGGTATGGCTGTAGCACGCGATTATCGCTACTGCCTAAAGCGATATCAAACGCAGAAACTCCGGAAGATTCGTAACCTTCAACAACTGCTCGAAGAGCAGGAAAATTTTCAGACAGCAAGTTATCGTGGCGCTTATATCATTCCATCAGAGCTTCTAATTCGCCAGGTGCTGAGCTTTCAATATATATGAGCTGATCCTGCAATACCGCCGGCATCGCGCTCGGTATGTGTTTAGCCACTCTTCTCGCGAACCACCGTGATAAACCATTTGTGTGCATTTAATACTAAGAACTCGAGCAGCAAGTGGAAACGATTATCGGGTAGTTCTGTTAGCTAGTTCTGGAGCTTCAAGAGAATAATATCCACAACAATAGACTTGAATCTAGGACCATATAAAAATTCGATGCATGAGCATACAGCAAGTAAGAGTCTGTCAAAGAGGTAGGTGCTACAATAACCAATGAAGTGTAGTGTCCGCTATAGGATGTTGGAAAACGCCACGGAGTTGCTTGCTAGTTGCTATACTCCTCAGCTCCTCATAATCGCAGCGTAAAATCAAGGCATATCTCATTTTCTGCGTCTACAGTAAACCCTTCACGTTTTTTATTCTAGCACGTGATACCGGCCTACTTCTGCGAAACATGAACATCCGACCGGTGTAGACTGGCAAGTAAAGAGCTACGTAAACAGCAAACAAGCAACGGCAAGACATCGAGTAGCGCTCGTATTGCGACAGGGGCTCTCACGATATAGTAGTTTCACGGACGAAGCACAGACGGGGAAGGATGTACACCGCCGGGAAAGTTGAAAAGAAAGTGAGGGTATGTGTTTTTCTGCAAGGGCTACTCTGGCTAGCGCCTTCTTATATTGATTAGCTCGTCGCAAGAACTGTCAGAGCGGTGCTACGTTCCCGACCGGCCGGTTTGCTTGATGTCGAATCGGTGACTGGTCAATAGCATGTCAGAACATCGTCGATAATATAATCGCAATATATAAATCGTGTCTCGCGCATTATTTACATATTTTTCATCGGTACAGTATTGATGTATAAAGTACTTAGCATATCGTACTAATACGAGCAGTACTTCAGTAGTAAATGAGACTGTCAATACGTTAAACCCCAATATTTTACCATTCTAAAATATTGGGTAAAATATTGGGGTTTTAACGTACCATGTTAAGTCCGCCGAGAAAGGCAACGCTCGGAGACAAAGCGTCACAAGCGTAGTAAATCGTCCGCGGTGGACGCCCACCTACTTTAAAGCAACGCCTCTACCTTGTAGCAACCACCTTCTGCCTTTGTGTGGAAGGTTGGGGCTCTTCTCGGGCCGTGACACGCCTACATACAATGATCGGACTCACCGGGTATCGAACCCGCGACCTTTTGCGTATTAGGCGTGCGCTTTACCGGCGCACCGAAAAAGCATAGTTGACATATGTGGCCACATACCACATATCTGCCAATCTACGACACTACCACGGCCCCCCCCCGGAGTCTCCCCGGACCGCAACCAGGCTCCGAAACCAGTGTGGCGGTTAGCCTCTGAAAGCTAAACGCTAGCACAAATCTGTTCTAGTCTGTCTAGTTCTGTTGTTGCAAGATGGCAAATGATGTTGTCGAGAGGCAATTGATGAGAGATGTTTTACTGCTGTACTTAGGCAGTAGATGTTGTAAGTGAACAAAGGAATTGTTAAAAGGTTCTGTCACCTCCCTCTACTGCATTGGGCTTAAATAGGTTTCAGCCCAGACTAGTTACGCCTGCAAGCTTCGCTTACGTGTCAGGCGTTAGTGTTGCTCAACCGTCGTCATCTGTCCTCGAGACACGGCTTGCCTAGCATTGGGTTTCACGACGCGGCTCCTTCTGCATTGAAGAGCTCGTTCTGGCGCGTCATCTGGCTGGTTAGATTAATTATGCATATCTGTACGTACCGGGAGGTACTGGTCGTACTGTAGCATCAGCACCATTACAATATTGCAGTAGCGACGTACCCACGAGTATACGTCCGTCCTGTGGAAAAGCACGAATTGAAATCCGTAACGAGTACATGTACAATGTCCTGCAATGTACTGTTGCAAGACTGTACTCGTCACACTCGTACCCTCCCCCTCTTGACAGATCAATGAGGCCGCCGCGAGGCAGACCTCCGTGGTTCTTGGCTCCTTTACTGAAGCAGTTACTGGGACTCAGGAATGCGCGCTGGGAAAGCGTGCATGAAGTCAATGTACGCCTGAGTCTTGGCGAACTTGCGCCATTGGGGCGTCTCCAAGAATTCTTGTAACGCAATTGTTCGATGCACCTCGTTCAAACGGTGCCAGACAGGTGGAATGTCGTCATCACTGAAGTGCGTCATGAAGAGCAAATATTTGCCTCGTCGGCCATGTAGCGACTTGATGCACACAGCAGAGATGTGCGACACGTCAAACTCCTCATCGTCTCCTTCAGGTACAGTTACTGGGACAGCTGGTCGTAGCGGAGCGGTAGAGCAGGGTCGTAAGTTGTTAACATGGAACACAGGATGTAAGCGTACTGTCGCTGGTAGTTTCAATCTGTAACTGTGTTTTCCAATCTGCTCCTCCACTGAAAAAGGGCCGAGCTGTCTGTCTCTGAGTTTCCTGTTCGGTTGTCCTCGCAGAAAAAGATTTGCTGTGACGACTGACACCTTGTCTCCCTTAGCGAAGTGTGGTGCCGTAGACGGTTCTGTGCTCGCCTGCATCTCGTCCTTATGTATCTGTAATACAGAGCGTACCAGGTTGTGCACTTCCTGTAACAATCTTAACCGTTCTGTTGCGTCTTGCGAAATTGGAATCGACGGTCGCATGCTGAAGAGCAGGTCAGGAGGCTCCTCAGGAGAAAAACCAAAGTTAGCCTCGAACGGTGTGTGCTCAATTCCGAGTGCACGCGAAGCGTTGTACGCAAACTCCACTTGCGGTAAAAGTGTCGACCAGTCAGAGCCATCATAGCAACAGAAGCAACGAAGAAGCTGCTGAAACGTGCTGTTCACGCGCTCTGTCAATCCGTCTGTTTCTGGGTGTCGGCTGGAAGACATGTTCAGACGCGTTCCAAGGCGTCGACATTTGCCCTCGCCCAATCGGCTCGCGCAACATGCATCGTGGCTCTTGTAGCTTCGCAAGGTGACGGCTTACACTCGGCCGCATCTAACACAGCCGAGACTCCTTACCCCGCTCTAACACGATGACCACAAATAGACAAGTCGTAGACGAAATTCGCGACGCGCCGGAATTTGTTACATCGTAAGAATTCAAACAACAAGAGCAACGCTTAATCGCGAACGCATCAACATCACAAGAGCGTCTAGATGGCCGATTTCGGCAAGCCTTTACCGAACTAATGGCTTAGCTTAGCTCGACCCCCATAACTCAACTAGCGGCAGCAAAGCAAGTCAACACATAGCCAACCATTCCCGTCGGTGTAGACGACACGCCGAAGGGTAGAATTATTGAGCACCACGCCCGTAGCGCATAGATGCCGACCGGTCGACCCTCGATTAACCCTACCGTGCGACCCATGGCCCCAGCCTCAGCGACGACGGTAACCCCAGTAGCCATGCCAGATGAGGACTGCCACATCCACACGGAACTGTGGGGATCCTACATTGCCCCGGGCCTCGAGCTACCCCCCACCCCCCCCCCCCACTCCCGACATCTCAACGGCCCACGAATCTGGAAACTTACATGTGACACATACCGCCACCTCTCCACCCGCCGGCACATCGTGACGCTCGAAGAAAACCGCGCTGCGGCGAGCATATCAGCTCTAGAATAGACAATAAGAATTACCTTAATTAAGGACTCACCGGAATTCAAGGCCGCGATCGTCACCATGCGTCAAAGCAACCTCACCGACACCGCGCTCGAGCAGGCCGCCCGTGTGCGGGTATCCCACATCCGACACACCAAGGGCGGAGGGTAGATGAGCAACTCGGACCGCGTTTTCGCGGAACTCACCTACGAGCGTGTCCTTAAACCCCGACCAGACGTTGCTTCCTCCGAGTACGATAAACTACACCGAGCCTTCATCGAAAAGACGCTCGAGTGCTCCCTACTCGCCATCGCCAAAGCCGCCGATGGAGGTACCTTCGCACGCAAGTCACCGGACCGACCTCCCCCCGACCGTCCGACCCCGGATCGCCCTAACCCAACCCCAAGACCCCATCCCAAGCCCAAGCTACCACTGAGAGACAATGCCGACCCCAAGGACTCGAAGCCCAGGAACCCCGACACGAACGCCTGATGGTGTGACCCGCCGCGCCAAGTCTTGCAAAGACATATCCAACTTCATGCGTCACCGCGTGCGGAATAGAGCGTCCGAGTGGAAACGATTAGGCGCTAGCGAGCAAGTTCTAGGATGGATTCGTCAAGGGGTTTGCATACCTTTCATCGGCGGCCGTCGGCCCCCACCGTTCAGCAACGGCACCTCTGTGCTAGACGCAACACGGCAGCAACTCGACTTCATGGACTCTGAGCTTCCATGACTCTTGCAATCAAGCGCATGGGAGCCGGGACATCGCTTATTATGGGTTTCCACAATGTTTTTAGTCCCGAGACCGAGCGAAAGCAAGTGGCGGCTTACAAACTAACTTATGAGACACTCAAGCACCTCAAGAGCCTGACGCGCGCCGGCGACTGGATGGTCTCGTTCGACCTCGCGGATGGCTGCTACACACTCGGCAAACGTGAGGAGGACCGATATTTAATTGAAATTGAAATTGTTTACAACAATACCAGTAAGAACCGGCTGTCGTCTCTTGGCCCCCCTTTTGCTATGCCATACAGGACTTAGAAGCGTGAGGTAGACCGTTAACCACTGATCCCAACCTCTCCAATGGCAGTAACAGCTAATAATTTTGTAATCAAGAAAACAGATCTAAAAATAAATCCACTTGTCGAGAAATGCAAAACTAAACTGCTGCTCGACCTTCACGATGCACGGCCCGCTCCCGCCGAACCGGGGTGTCGACCGGCCTAGGCCGGTCGGCGTTCGGGAGGGACGACGGGCCAGCCTAATCTAGCTCCCGCGTGACTTCGGTCTTGCCGAAGGTAGGAGGGGAAAGGCTGGCAAAAAACCCCTCCTCGCGCGGTCGCTCGTCGATCCCGCCGCTCCATCCCGTAAACCCCGCCCCAAGGTCTTGCCGCGTCCACCGACGCGGCGGTCCTCCGTGTCGAGGTCCCCCATCACCTCGAGGACAGGTGGGGGGGACCGAGACACACAGACATAGAAAAAACTAGCGCTCCTGCCTCCGCGCCTGAATTTTCCCCGCTCATTTCCCCGGCTTTTTCTCTGTCTGGTACCCGGGTACCTGTCGGTTTTCCGGCCTGTGGCCGTACCCTCCCCCCTCTGATCGCGCGTCCACCGAGCAGCCTTTTCTTGAGCGGGGGCCTCCGCGCTCACCCGGGCCCACGCTCAAGGACCCCTAGGAGTATGAAGGTCTGTCGGGGTAGTGGGTGTCGAAGAGGGGGGGGGGCAGGTCACCGTAGCCGGATCCGGCGGGCCGCGGGCGCCCGGAATTAAACAAAACCTTCCGTGCCGGGTTTTCCGGCGGCGCCGACCCAAAGGGTCGTCGCTGCCAGATCGTGTCGCTCCTCCCATCGCGACTGTCCTCCTTGCCGTCCCAGCTTACTCCTCCCCCCGGGAGATGACGCTGGACGACGTAGCGACGCGCTAGTGAGCGCCCTACCCTAGTGCTGCTCCCCAACTAGCTCGACGCCGGGTACGGACATTATTTTTAGTTCCCGAAAAAAGCCCTCCGTACAGAGCTTTCCGGCGGCGGCTGATCATGAGGATCGCCGCCGCCTCCTGTAGCCGCTCCTCCGTCTGCGACTAGCCACCGTCCTATGTCATGTCTTGCCTCACCCCTCGGTAAGGTTCGACCGGCACAGGGCTGGTCGACAGCTAGCGAGCGCCCTTTCCTGGCGCTGCTTCCCGGCTGGCCACCACCAGCTCCAACACCCGCCTCCCACCGCTGATCCGGCCGTACCCTCCTCGCCATCAAACACTGCCGTAGTACAGGCCCCACTCCTAAAAGTAAGCTTGTATCTAGGAGTCTCTGGAAGCGAAAAAATATATCGGACGGGCCGAGCGGGAGATCTTGGCGCCGGTAGTGCACAGAAATTATTTTTTCAAAAGCCCTCTGTACAGGGCTTTCCCGACAGCTGCTGATCCCACGGATCGAGCTGTCGGCCCTCTTAGCCCCCTACCGTGCCAGGCCTGGCACGGCTACGGGGTTTCCAGCGCCCACCACGAGGAGGTGAGGGGATGCCGACGGGCCTGCGAGCGCACCCCCCTCCGGGGCCGCCGCCGCTGCGCCGCCGGCGGGCGCCGACTGATATTTATTTACTGTAAATTGTTGCGGCACTTTGTACTGACTAGCCGGCCTCCAGATGGGCTTGAAGAGGAGCAACTACTATCTTTGCCGTCGTACCGAGGTTTTCAACCGCTGCCCAACCCCGCCGGGAATAACCCATGCGAGTGTACGTACCGGTCGCCCACGCGACCACGACCCTCCCGACGAAATCCGCGCAACTCGCGATGGAGAGGCGCCAAATTACTCCCGTACATGGACGACTTTTATATCTTGCCGACTGGAGAGACACATTTTTACCGCTCCCTACTCGACCGCCTCGCGTTAGGACGCAATCCCAAGAAAGACAATTGGGAGCCTACACAAGTCTGCGAGCACCTCGACATGCAGATCGACATTACAACCTCTACCTTCCGAGCCCCTCCTTCGAAACTACACGCCATTGCTACCCTCTCCCGGGCCCTATTGCAACGCTTTGCACGAGACGCCCGCTAGCTACCTGCCCGACAACTCGCCGTACTCGCCGGAAAAGCGTAGTACCTCTACCTCCGCGAACTCATCCCGGCGGCTCGCTTCTACCTCCACGGACTACACGACTTCCTCGCAACTCGGACATGATGGGGAAGACGGGTAAAACTCACCTATCAGTTGAAGCGGGACCTCCAGTGTTGGACAAAAGTCCCCTCCGCCAACAACGGTCGCTCCATCTTCTCCCCAATCGAGACCGCTTGCTACTTGCACTGCGACAGCTCAGGTTACGGCTAGGGGGTAGTGTTGAACGAGCAATTGGAAGCATGGGTTTTTTGTCAGCGAAAATCAATGGCAACACTTCACCACGAAAGAATTGAAGGCAGTGCGACTCGTAGTCCTTTCGTTCCTCCCGTTACTGCGCGGACGAAAAGTACTCATGCACGAAGACAATAAAGCAGTGGTGGTTGTACTCAGTCACCTTACGTCCCGGTCGCTAGCCATGATGGAATAACTTCGGAAACTCTAGGAACTCATCGACACCAAGAACATAAGCAATCGCGCGCGCTACAGTCGATCCGCGGCCAACGTATGGGCAAACACAATGAGCCGCGAAGCCGACATAGGAGGCTGGCATCTCAACCCCCGCATAGACTCACTATGGGGCCCCCACTCCATCGACAGATTTGCCGCGCACGGCAACACACAACACCCCCACTACAAAGCTCATTGGCGAGACCCAACCTCCGAAGCCGTGGACTGCCTCCATCTCCCTAATAGACTTTGGACCTCGGAAACCAATTGGTGCAACCCACCTTGGACGCTCTTTCCCGACCTCGTCCGAAAGTTACGTCAATCTGGCGCCGAAGCAACAGTCATCACGCCATATTGGCCCGCTAAACAGTGGTACCAACTACTAAGCGAACTATCCGACGAGCAAATAGTGTACCCCCCTCCTGAGATTTATTCTTTCCGGGCAAGCGCGGAGCGTACGAGGGCGTAGGACCGGCCAACTAGAGCGTCACGGCCTTCCACGTACCACACCGGCTTGGCTCTACCGAGCACGGGGAACTCTGAACCGAGCCCCGACCGCCCGGACGTCCGCGCCCATATCCAAACACGTCCGGACATCCGCGGCCAACGACCACCCCACCGCACAAGTAAAGCAGTGACTCGTCGAACCTTCAGCACACGCACCTTGGCACGCCTCGGTTCGCAGCCACGTCGGCGCACTCATCGGGACGGACGACATGGGCGACCTCGTGCTCGACCTCCTCACCGGATCCCTCGCCCCCATCATCTACAACATCTACGGCACCGGAATGCGACGTTTCACGTTTTTTTTTGCGACGAAGAGGGCATCACCTCACTACGATCTACCGCGGCAGTTATACATTAATTCATAGCATGGCTCGTCCGAGCTGGAACCCTCGCTGCGAGCAGCCTCCAACACTACTCCGCGATCAAGAAATTCTTTTGCGGCCACCTAGAGGAGCCGGTGGCGCTAGGACCACTCCTAACGGACGCACGTCAAGGACTCGCTATGCAGCAAGTCGCCGACCCCGACATTCGCGTCCCTATCCCAGCACCCATCGTAAAACAAATGCTACAATTCGCCCACCGACACGACCGCGCGCTAACCGGGCAGCCGAACAACCTCGTACACATCAAGACCTTCCGCGCGGTCTCGCAGTCTGTACTAACTATTGCTATTATTGCCGCTCGAAACCGGAGTACGCTTCCACATGGACGACATAGCGATCGACATGACGGGCGGTAACATACTATTATTCGTACGAAATGCAGAGGGAGATCAAAATAGAACAGTGGCCGACAAACCGGTACTACAACTCCCGATTGTTGCAGTCCGCTACTAGCGGACCTCCTTCAAACGTTTATCGCTAGACGTACCAGTTACTGCAAACAACTCGACAACGGACCCGAGCCCGCAAGCTTTTGGGCAGTCACATACGACGAGGCACTGCACGCCTGGACCGCATGGACCATCACCAAGTGGATTCGAGAGGCGTGCAACGCCATCGGCGAGTCACCCCCCGCATGGACATCGCATAGCTTATGGAAGGGCGCGGCGTCCGCCACCGCATGCATCGGCCCACCCCTCCCCAAGATTCGCTACATGGGTGGTTGGTCGAAAACCAGCGACGTCGTCACTAGCAAGTTTATCGACCCTACCATGAACGAAACCCCGGCGGCCTTGCTGTTCTTCGGCTGTCTACTCGCCACACACCCTTTATCAGTGCCTACGCCAACCTTCGGCCGGTATTCGATGGCATGATCTGACTCCCAATCGCTAAATTCTAATATTGGTTAAATACTGGGGTTTAACGGTTATTTAACGTACCATGCTGAGTCCGCCGAAGGTCCGTACCAACACGCGGAGACAGAGCGTCACAAGCCCAGTAAATCGTCCGCGGCGGACGCCCACCTGCTTTACTGCTAAAGTATCGCATCTAGTTGGTAGCAGCCACCTTTTTTCTTTGCGCTCGCCCAATCGGCTCGCGCAACCCACCCACCCTTCCCTAATCAAGCTCTAAATAGTGCATGTTTATCCAAAATGTAAGCAAGATGTCATGTTTGGCATAACCTGAATCCCATTCGCTTAATCGCTATATATAGAAATAATCTTACATTTTTTATAGTCAGATTCTTTTAAATCTAGAGGATTGCAAAACTTACATATGTAACAGAACGCACACCTTAGCAGTAAAGCGTTACCGTAAAGGCGGTGCGGCCTACCCAAACCTCGAGGTAACCCTCGATGACTAAGGAAACGCCGCGCGCAACGCCGCAAGCCATGCCCCCAACAACACTAGCTAGCAACAACCCTTACGCATGTGCAACCCCGAGCACCGGCACTCTCTGCTTTGCGCTCGCCCATCTTGCTCGCGCAATTGCAGTCTCGACTCTCGTAGTCGAGCAAGGTGTCTGTTTACATCGTCTCATGCGCACTCGAGCGTCACTATTAATATCCCTCCGTAGGGCTGCTAATGGACACATATGTACGTTGGACTCCGGGGGAGTCTTGGCCCTCCACACATAGGTGGTCGCAGTGTATGCACGATGCGTGGAATTCATATGCTTCATATGTTCCAATCGGGTACTAACTTTTGGGGCGGTACTTGGATAAGGCGTACAACTCCATTCCGGGAGGCGTGGGTGCTAACCCCCCTCATGGCATTTCTAACAGTCACAAGACACTTCCCCACGTTCCATGTCGCCGTTTACGAACATGCAACATGAGCAGTCTACATCCGCGCATGGACTCGACGCTCTATGAAATAAAATGAAATTGTTTCAACAATACCATAATTAACCGGCTGTTGTCTCTGAGCCCTCCGTGCTATGCCAAATTTTGGACTTATAAGCTTGGGCTAGACCGTGAACAACTAATCCCAACCTCTCCAATGGCAGTAGCAATACCGTCTAAAACATACACGTAAACAAGTACTGCCTCCATACAAGTGTGAAATATAAAATGTCGCTATTCTCCACGATACGAGGCCCGCTCCAGCCGCTGCGGGGACGCTGAATAGCAAGGCTGGTCAGCTTGAGCTGGTCGAGGCGAACTTGCCTGACCTCCGTCCTTGTGCGACTCCGGTCGTGCCGGAGCTAGGGGGGAAAGGCAAGTGAAAAACCCCCTCGCTTAGGGTGGCGTCGGTCCAGTCTCGATCCGTGCTCGTGCCCGCCCGAGGTAGCAATTGCTCCTCCCGACGCACCTCGCCTTCAAGCCGAGTCTTCCCTCCTCCTTCGGAGGCTGAGAAGAGAAAATAACTAGGCTGCAGACGATGTCCGGCTGGCTCTCCTGCCACCGTGCCAGATTTTCTCCTTTCCCTTGTCCTTGTTCCGTCTGTTTCCAACACCTATATGATCGCGTTGTGGCCGTCCGTACCCTCCCCCGGTGGTTTACGCTGTTAGGGGGGCGCCTTTATGAGCAGTGTGCCGATACGATAACCCTAGGCACACTGCATGAGGCAGCCTGTCGATAACCGGGTATCGACTAGGGGAGGGGCTGGTTGGACACAAGGATCGAGTCGCCGCGCCACAAAAGATGTTGGGCACGGGAATATTTATCCAAAAACCCCCCGTACCAGGTTTTTCCGGTGGCGATGATCCTCGGGACATTCACCGCCGGACCGTGCCGCTCCTCCGGCTGCGACTCTCCTCCAGCATGCGTAGCTTCGAGCCTCGCCCCGTGAGGACACATAAAACTCACGGGGCTGGCGCGACGGCCAGCGAGCGCCGTGCCCTAGCGCTGCTTCCCAGTTGTCCGCCGCTAGCTCCAACACCCTCGTCCCACCGCTGATCCGTCCTTGCCCTTCTTCGCCAAAAACATTCCGCAAACATCGTTCCCGTCAGGACGAGAGAGTATTTGTGAGTATTTAGTCGCTGAAAAAAATATCGGACTGGCCGAGCGGGAGAACCTTGTGCTGGTTGTACGGATATTATGCTTTTTCCAAAACCCTCCGTACATGGCTTCCCGACAGTTGTTGATACTGCGGATCGCAACTGTCGGTACCTCGTTCAGCCCCCTACCATGCCAAGCCTGGCACGGCTACGGGGTTACCATCGCCCACCGCGTGGAGGTAGAGGTAGGTGCCGACGAGCCTGCGAGCGCACCCCTCTCCGGGGCCGCCGCCGCTGCGCCGCCGGCGGGCGCCTCGACGCTCCACCCCTTGTCAGTGAACAACGTACTTCCGACCTGATTCAAATCGCAGTCTCGGCCCTCGAACTCCGGATTTCTGAGCAGATTCAGGCGTCTAACACCGCCTTACTAGCACAACTTCAGCGTTTAATATGCCCACATGTGCCCACGGATCAACAACACTCCATTCTCCCTCACGCGATCATTGCGACTAGGGGCGGTGAGGCAACCCAAGAGCTACCTATCGACATGCTGAACGACGATCCCGAGCTTCTCGAGCTCGAGTGCGTCGATTTCCCCGCATACGGAAAAGTCATTCCTGCCGGCTTGGAACGCTCCCCACGCGACACCGACGAGCCCCGCCTCTAGACGCTTACGGACGACACGGCGCGTTACCTTAACCACAAGAGATCACAAGCAGGGTACGACGAGTATCTCCACATAGGTTGTTATGCCTTCTTCGATAGCTGCGCCAACGGGTATGGACGCGTTGTCATCCGACCCTCCTTCATCGAAAGAGCAGAAGGTAGCCGTTGCCCTCATAAGAACGAGTCATCGCACCCACGCAGCGACGGAGGAGGCCGCCCGTACTAGATTGGGCTTCCTCCGCCTCTCTAAGGTCGGACAAACGAGCTTGGATTCGGACCGAGTGTTCGCCGAACTCGCACACGAACGTTTTTGCCGCCCACTCCCTACCGTGGTCTCCGGCCCACTAGACGAGCTACGCCAAGCGTTCATCGACGGAACGCTCGAAGTTAGCATGCACGCCGCCAACAAGGAAGCTGCTGGAGCACCGTTCGCGAAAACAACGCCAGACAAGCTACTCGGACTGGACACCAAGGCTAGGAAGGCGGCAGCCGACAAACGTAAAGCCGCAGCAGCGGCACCATTAGCAACGGCCGGAACTAAGCCCAGCGATGCGACCAAGCCACCATGTTAGCGTTGGGAACGGATAGTTACACGGAGGTCGTGCCGGCCCCACAAGGCCACAAGGGGGGCGGCTGTGGTGACTACACAAGCGAGTGGAGTGATATGGCGGCCGGCGAAGGCTACTAACATAGTATTGAACCATGCAAACACAGTTAGTGTGGAAGATAACGTACGCAAACGTAGTTACAGTCACAGTCCCGCAGACGGAACAGTTAAGGCGACAACCAGCCTACAGGCGTGGTGTCGGGACAACAGAAGTGTTAGAGCTGTAGCCTAGCGACAGCTCTGTACCGTGTCAAACAGTTTATCGGTATGTCCGATCTAGACATGTACTAATCATATCTAGAATAGCTTACAGTAGCTATCTGCAACTAATACGTATGCGGTATTACTTACAACACTCCCCCTGCAGGTAGCTACGGGATGAAGCGTTGCATTGGGTCTTGTCCTCCAATGATCGCACTTCGGTGTCTTGCAAGTGCCTGTCTTGGGAGGAGTTTGGTGAGCATGGCAGCGTCGGCAAAGCCTGTGAGTTGGAGGCTGTGGTCCAGGCCCCCCCCCAACGTCAGGCGCATGTGAATGGTGCCATGAAGGGAGCGGACGACCTTTTGCAGAGTGCGCCAATGTGCCTCTGTGGGTGAGGCTTGGGCGGAGCCAAGGATGCGCAAGACCGGGGAGACAGCGGGGCGCGTGCAGACGGGGGCGTAGTGGGGGCTGCCCAAGAGACGGGGGTGGACGTCTGGGTCAAAGTCGGGGGTTGCGTGTGTCGGTCGCCCGATGACTATGGGGTCAACGGTGGGGCGACGACGGCCACGGGAGGTGTGGTCGCCACGCTTGGCTTGGGAAGAGTGATGTCCATGGAAGGGTAGAGGTGGGCCACCCGGAAATGGAGAGCGGCCAGCCATTGGGGACGGCGGGGCGTACGAATTCGGGTGGTCACGGGAGGGGGGGACGCCGTGAAAGGGCGCCTCCGGGATGAGAGGTATGGGGTGGTGAGGGGCATATCCAACGGGGGGGTAGGGAGGGTGTGGCGAGAGTTGTTTAACCGCGATGTTGTGATGGGAGGGGTCGCTGTGTAGGATAGGATCAGCCGGGGGGTATTGGGGGGGTGGTTGCAAGTGTTCACCTACGAGTTCGAGGTGAGCATCATGGCGGCGCCGAGTGACAGGGGGGTGCGGAATAGCACTCGCAGCAGCAACAGCATCCTCGGCCAACTGCGAGTCGAACCGAGCTGTCAAGTGCGCCACTTGCGCAACAAGCAGCACGAGAGGATCCGGGGGGTGTTCGAGGGGGAGGGTGTGCACGTGGTGGCCCTCCGGAAAGTGTGCCAGGTGAGCGACGTGGCGGCGCTGAGCGACATGGGGGTGCGGATTAGCACCCGCAGCAGCAACAACACCCGTGGCCGACTGCAAGTCGAAACGAGCTGTCAAGCGCGCCACTTGTGCAAAGATCAGCGCGAGAGTATCCGGGGGGTGTTCGAGGGGGAGGGTGTGCACGTGGTGGCCCTCCGGAAAGTGTGCGAGGTGAGCATCGTGGCGGCGCTGAGCTACAGGGGGGTGCGATATAGCACCCGCAGCAATGGCGGCCGACCGCGAGTCGAGGTACGCGTCAAGGCGCGTCAGTTGCACACGTAGCAGCTCAAGAACACCCTGGGTAGTATGGACAGTGCTCTGCTGAGAGCCTGACTCAGGGGAACCAACAGGTGAAACAGGCGGGTTTTTCTGCGCCATTTCGACAGAGGGCAAAAAAAGAAAGAGCTGGAAGAAAAACAGGCAGCGGTAAAAACCGCTAGCCGGACTCGTGCCTAACAGCGGTATGCTAAGAGACGGCCTGATGCCCGCCGACCCCTCGGCCTGTAGCCCCGGGGTGTCTCAGAGCACCTTTTCTGTATCCTCCACCCAGTGTGGGGCACAAGTCGAGGCCAAGGCCAGGACAGGTGGAGCGCTGCGCTGGTGGCTGATGCGCGAGGCTAGTATAAAAATAAAAATAAAAGGTAAGCTACGGCTGGCGTGCGACCTGTGGATGCGTATTCACCCGACAGTGCACCCCCCCGTTCTCCAGCTTGGACCTGTGTGCACCCTGTCCACACACGACGAGTGCGTCGGTGTGGTTGGCTGGCTATCTCCGGCGGGTGGCTGGCTTAAGAGGGTGGTGGCGGGTTTTAAAAATCGCAGGTTATACTGGCGATACCGCCGACTACAGGTTGAAAGTACTAGGTGTCTATAGAAACTTGCCTTCTGCGGGAGAGCTGTCGATCGCAGCTCGCCGAACCAGGTTGTCGCGCGTGAGTGACGTGAGGCGGGGGCCCATAACCTATTGAACCATGCAAACACAGTTAGTGTGGAAGATAACGTACGCAAACGTAGTTACAGTCACAGTCCCGCAGACGGAACAGTTAAGGCGACAACCAGCCTACAGGCGTGGTGTCGGGACAACAGAAGTGTTAGAGCTGTAGCCTAGCGACAGCTCTGTACCGAGTCAAACAGTTTATCGGTATGTCCGATCTAGACATGTACTAATCATATCTAGAATAGCTTACAGTAGCTATCTGCAACTAATACGTATGCGGTATTACTTACAACACATAGGGAATAGATTACCGCTAATAGCATAACACTAAGTACTAGTATGACAAATAGCTACCTTGTACACAAGCACTAGGCAACGGGATGCTAGTGCTAACACCCCCCCTCAAGGTAGCCGAGGTCTTGACGTCGTCCTAGCTTGCGTCGACGAAGGTGCCACCTTGATCGAAGGTGTAGTGCTTGTAGCGTGTGTCTCAGGCCGGGTCGGTGTAGCTACATGCGCTCACAAGAACGTGCCGCTACCGGCGAGTTGCCGATAAGTCGGGGCCACGGGCAGTGCAGACGGAGAGATGCGCTGGCGGCTGAGTCGCTAATAAAATATATCAATATATTAAGCTAGGGCTGTCGTGCGCGCTTTGTATGCGCATTCACCCGATAGTGCGCCCCCCCATCTTGGACATGTGTGCACTCTATCCACACACGACGGGTGCGTCGGTGTGGGTGACTGTCTGGCGTCCTCGAGCGACTGCCTTAGGTGGGGTGGAGGGTGGGGTTTAAAGCGCAGAATATACTGGCGATAACGCCGACTACAAGGTGAAAGTACTAAGTAACTATATAAACTTGCCTTCTGCGGGAGAGGTGGCGATCACAGCTCGCCGAACTTGGTTGTCGAGCGTGAGTGACGTGAGGCGGGGGCCCATAACCTGTTGAACCGTGCATACACGATCAGAAAGGAATATAGCTAACTCGCACGTAGTTACAATCACAGTCACGCAAAGGGACAATCACAGAGACAACCAGCCCGAGGCGTGGTGTCGGGACAACAGAAGTGTTAGAGCTGTAGCCTAGCGACAGCTCTGTACCGAATAAAACAAGTTATCGGTATGTCCGATCTAGACATGTACTAATCATATCTAGACTAGCTTACATTAGCTATCTACAACTATTAACTAGGACCCCTCTCGCAAACAACCAAACACGGAGCCCTCCTCGCCCGCGCCGCGGAGGACGGCGCCGATTTCTCTTTCCACAAAAAACACTCAACCCTCACAAATATCCAATTCACCCACAAGCAAGAATTCATGTGGGGAGTCCACAACACCCGCCTTCTTACTCACAACCCCACCATGCGCTGCCCCCTATGTGGCCAATTCACTGGAACGGCCACATGGTCGGTAACTGCCCCACCATGTCTGGCCTAAGACAAGACCGACACAACAGCGCGCTACAACTCCTACTCTCCCTCATGGAACGCCACAACGGAGGACGCAGGGAAACCATCATTGCAGACTTCGGTAACAAACCCATCAAATCATTTGCTTCCCCCTCTCTTGCCCGCCCTCCACTTGACTCTCACCCACCTCACCCCACCCACATCCCCACCCGCCTTGTTGCTGCTGACGAAGGTCTCTCGCCCAACTCCCTAACCTCGTGTCCCGTCGTCATTCCACCTGAGATTCTCCCCCCCGCGCTACGACCCCCCGCACACAAACCCAACTTTATCCGCCTCCTCGAACCTCGATTTGTCGGTCACACAAACGGCCGCCGCCGTTACGCATCCATAAAAAATATTCAGATAGGGGAGTGGAAGTATTGAACGGACAATAACCTCTCCCATACAGCTCACCTCATACGCGCCAAATACACTCCCCTTGCAAACGCCATCCGCAGCCACTCGCCAGGCACATTGGTAGACATCCTTCCCATCGTCATGAGCCGCACAGGTACACCGCACTCCTCCACCATCACGAGTCTCACCTCCCTACTCACCGCCCGCACCGACCCTCCTGACAAACTCATCTCCAAAGCACGCCTCGACACGTCTCGCATCCTTGCACAACTCCTCACGCATACTGTCCAATGGCTGCATCATCTCCTACTCATATACCGCATCAAATCCCGCACGACATCTCGCCGCGCCTCTACACACCGCACCTTCGCACGCCCCTGAATGCACGCCGCCCTCGCCTCGTCTTGCACAACTCCCCGGGGGGGAGTAAAACCCCCGAACATCCCAGGAGAAGTTGGATTTAGGTGGTTCACGGTCTAAGTTCATGCCCTGACTTGTAAGTTCCATGTATGGCATAGTTGGGAGGGCCCAGAGACAGCAGCCGGCGCATACGGCTTTTGGTGTAAAACCGGCGCAAATGGTACATGTTGTAAACAATTTCAATTTCAATTTCAATAATAACTAGGAGGTGTTACTTACAACAGTTCCAAATATGCTGCGCAATGTATTGGTATGACATGTAGCGGAAAAAACTGTCCCCGGACGAATTAGCCCACTCGTGAGAGCGACCGGCGAGGAAGAAGCAAAGCCAACAAGGCCGTTAGGAGCGTGTAGGCACGCAAAAGCATAGACGGGCGCTCGTGTTGACTCCCCCCTTTCGCCGTGGGAAAGTTAAGCTCCTCGCGCTAAGTTAGTTGAGCGTCGCGGCGTTGCCTCGGGAAAAAACAATAATAATACTAATTAAAGTACGCACGGGCCGAATTTTCGCGGGTCGGTCTTAAAAAACCATATCCGGTCGAGAGCATCGGCAGGCAGCAGGCTAGGTGAGACTGAAAGCTAGGTGGGGGGAGCGTGGCGCCGGGCGCTTTACACACGCTCTCCTCCTTTTTACGTGGGAGATGGTAGGTTAGTCGCGGACAACTAGGTCGAAGGCGAAGCGTGGAGTCGGTCGGACGATGAATTACTAGCGTGGCGCCGAGCGCTTTACACACGCTCTACTCTTTTTTTTACGTGGGAGTAGGTAGGACTAGCGCGGCGCCAAGCGCTTTGCTCACGCTCTTCTCTAGTGTAACTTTGTGGAGGGCCCATACTCTTGCACACTGTTAAACCGTGGTGTCGTGACTGTGTGGCGTGGTGTCGGGACAACACAAGTGTGAGAGCTATAGTCTAGCGAAAGCTCTATACCGAATCAAACAGTTTATCGGTATGTCCGATTTAGACATGTACTAATCATATCTAGAATAGCTTACAATAGCTATCTGCAACTAATAACCAAAAGGTATTACTTACAATCCTCCCCCTGAAGGTAGTTACGGGATGAAGCGTTGCATTGGGTCTTCTCCTCGAATAAGGATTGCACTTCGGTGTCTTGTTAGTGCGGGTCATGGAAGAGGCTTGGTGAACATGTCGGCCACCATTTGATCAGTGGGGAGGTACCTCAACTTGATGGTTCCCTCCTCCACGTGGTCCTTGAGTAATTGCCACTTCAGACCGATGTGTTTGGTCTCCTCGCTGACCAAGGCATTTTGGGAGTACGCGATGGCGCTTTGGTTGTCCTCCTAGATGGTGGTGGTCTCTCAGTGATGGGGGCGTTGAAGATCTCCCCCATAAGTTGGAGGAGGCGGAGTCCCTCCTTGGTGGCGTCAGCCGCAGAGTAGTATTCGGCTTCACAAGTGGATTGGGCCACACAAGTCTGTTTTCGGACTTGTAGCTGATGGGTCTTCGTCCGAGAGTGAAAAGCTAGCCAGAGCGGAACTTGCGGGTGATGCTGTCGTTTGCCCTGTCAACGTCGGCAAAGCGTGTGAGTTGGAGACTGTGGTCCGTGCCCCCCCCCCCCCCCCAACGTCAGGCTCATGTCGATGGTGCCATGGAGGTATCGAAGGACCTTTTTGAGAGCCTCCAGGTGTGCGTCCGTGGGGGATGCTTGGGCGGAGCCGACGATGCTCAACGCCGTGGAGACATCGGGACGCGTGCAAACGGCCACGCACTGGAGACTTTCCAGGAGACTAGGGTAGACGTCCCTGGCCACCCCGGTGAGGGGCGGTGAGGTAATGTGCGCGAGTCCAGCGAGGAAGCCGGGGTCCATAGGGAAGGACGATGGCTTTGCGTCGGTAATGCCGTTCTTAGCGAGGATGTCGCGCATGTATTTGGATTGGTCCAAGGAGATGGTTCGGGCCGACCGATTGCAGGTGATGTGCATGCCGAGGAGTTGGGAGAGGTCGCCCAATTCCTTAATTTTGAACCGGGCACCAAGCTGAGCTTTGAAAGATGCAAGCGATGTGGCATCATTGCAGGCTGCGGGAATGTCATCCACGTACAATGCAACCATAGCGAACACGTGACCGGTGCGGAAGATGTAGATGCACGGGTCGGATACGCATTGTTGTTTTGTTGTCGACGAGCCATGCACGGAGCAGCTTGTTGAACTCGCGAGGTGAATGCTAAAGTCCGTAGAGGCAGCGCTTGAGATGACACACTTTGGACGTGCCATCACTGAAGCCGAGGGGCTGGCGGATATACACGTCCTCCTTAATAGGGACGTAGAGAAACGCAGTGTCGATGTCAAGTTGGCACAGCTCAAGGTCCCGGGCGGCTGCGATGGCAAGGAAGAGTCGAAGGCTAGCCATGCGGATTACATGGAAGAACGTCTCCGTATACTTTAGGCCTGCACGTTGGCTGCACCCTTTGGCGACGAACCGTGCTTTGAAGCGGGAGATATCGCAAGCGGTGTCGGACTTGACCTTGTAGATCAACATGTTGTTAACGAACAAGCGGTATGGGGGGAAGTTCGACGAATTCCCACGTGCCGTTGTCCATGAGGGAGGAATACTCATGATGCATAGCGGCTTGCCAATGGGGGGCATGGGCGCTGTCCAACGCAGCCCGGTACATTTTGTGTTCCACACACTCCCGGGCGGAAAGGAGAGCGACGGCAGTAGGTGACGTGCCGGCAGGGGTGTGGGGGGGACCAGTGATAAGGTCGGGCACGTGAGGTTGCTCGAAGATGTCCTCCTCTTGGGCTTTGCCGTGGTCAGGGTCACAACACGCCGTGACAAGTATCGGTGGGTAGTCGGACATGTGGGCAACAAGTTCGCCGTAGCGAAGTCGATGGGACCGGAGTCGAGCATGGCGAGGTGCTGGAGGAAGGGGTGGGGGGTCGGGTAGGGTGGTATCAATAGGGTGGGAGAGGGGTGAGATGTCCATCGGAGGATCGTCATCGGAACGGTCGGTGACGACCGAGTCGACGGAGAGTCGTGTGCCGAAGCCCGGAGTGGTTTCTTGGAAGACAACATAAACTGAAGTGCTAATGCGGCGAGTCTCGGGGTTGTACACGCGGTACCCGGGTGCGTCAGAGAGATAGCCAACCACGACGCCACAAAACGCTTTTTCATCGAGTTTCCGACGCAACTTGTCTGCCACTTTGGCGAAGACAGCGCACCCGAAGACGCGGAACTTGGACGCGTCAGGCACCGACGACGCAAGGAGAGTGAGAGGAACGCCACCAGTGAGGCCGACCGAACGGTTGTACGTGCGGTTGCGGAGGTACTCAACAATACCGACAACATATAACCACATGGAGTTGGGGACGGCCATTACGTGGAGCATCGCAGAAGCATTGTCCCGGATGGTGCGCCATGGGCGTTCAGCTTTGCCGAGCATGTGTCGGGCATATGGGGCAGAGAATTGAACCCCAACGCCGAGGTGGGCGCACATCTCGCGGGTGACAACAGATTCTAACACATTGTCCGAGTCGAATTTCATGACCGGTGCGAACGCGCTTGAGTGGGAGTGATGACGTGCATGCAAATGTATAATGTCCAACATGATAGTTTCCAGCTCAACGCATGCATTGTCTTTGGAATTGAGGAACCGCACCCACAAGTAATGGGCATGGTGGTCGATGACGAGCAAGCAATAACGGAGTCCATGCGGGGAGAGGACATTACCATGACCCCAAAGGTCAGAGGACATGTTGAGAAGGGGACTGGATGGTTTGCGCAAGCAACAGTGTTGCGTGGTGGAGCAGAGGCCTTGTGGAGCAAGCATGAATCGCAAGAACAGTTTTTTAAAGAGCCGGCTAATGCTGGGCTAGTTGGGACACCGTGGGTATGCTGGGCTTACAAGCTTTGCATGTTAAGGTGTCCAAACCGGCGGTGCCACAGTACATGGTCACACTGGGGAGTAAGGGCAACACGAGAACAAGGGTCACGCGCTTGTTCCGCGGAGGGTGTTGGGGGGAGCTCTGGTCGGTGGGGCATGAGGTAGAGACCGTTTTCGGAGGGCTCTAGCACCCCCATTCCTGTAGGCACCACGAGCAGACCATTGTCGGAGTCAGTGGGGGAAATGAATTCACAGCCGCTGTGGGACTGTAACCAACTGACACTAAGTAGTCTTTTGATGCGCCCAGTAGAGCGAGATGAGAGGTCGGGTGTGTACAACGCGTGAATCGTGCGGTGGATGACTTGGCCAGAGGCAAACCGAATGGACATGCGCACGGAACCACTGCCTTTGACATCGACACCAACTCCACCCACGCGAGAGCGCGTCGAGGGCGGGGTGAACGTGGAGAAATCACTTCGAAATGCGGTCAGATTGATCGAACAGACGGAATCAACTACATTGTATTGTGAAAGTCACGACCAAGGGTGATGGATGATGAGAAACCAACCGAGTTGAAGGGGACACTCACCTCGGTGTCATCATATTCATCCGTGCAGTCCTCAAGGGTGGGCAGACTGTCACGCTCGTCGGTGGGCACGTCGCTCTAGAGAGCAGCGTGTGTCGATGAAGAGCCACTAGGTGTACCATACTTCTAGACGATCATCTTCCGTTTGGCCATTGTCCACTTCAGAAGGACGTCATCTGGGGCAGTGCATGAGGACATGATGTGGTCCATACTGCCACATGCGCTGCACTTGTTCGGGAGGCCACGGCCGCCACGAGGATCACGTGGGTTGTGGCCTCGGCTGTTATGTGAACCGCGACCAACATCGACAAACGCAGAGATGGGAGGGGGCGATGTGTCAGGGGCCGGCATGCTCGGAGCACCGGCGTCCTCGTCCATATTATGCGCCGGTGGAGGATGATGGCCATCACCTCATCGGCGGACATGAGGTAGTATGTGTCGAAGGCATTAATCACACACGGCTTGGCCTGGCCGAAGGGGCCGGAGCTACATGAGGAGGCCAAGGTTGTGTGGGTGGATGGCTGCAGACCCATCTATGAGTTGACATGTTTCGTTGTACTCATCGAATGTCTGCCGGAGGAAGTGGATGTAGTCAGTCAGGGACTGGTCAAGGCGTTGTCGGAGCATGAGATTGTCCAAAAGGGAGAGAGAGCGCGCGAAGGATATACAGTCCAACCGTTCACACATGATGTCCCAGGCTGCAGTGGCGCAGTCGGGACGTGCGGGAGAAACGCACTTCAAGGCCTGGTCAGCGCGCTTGTTGGCGCTGGCTGCATGAACCAAGAGGGTGTATGCGTAGTGCTGCGCCTGCTCATGCAGTCAAGCACCTGACTCGCGGATGGACAGCTGTGGGATAAGGTACGTTGCCTTGATGGAGAGGAAGTTTAGAAAGTCCCTCTTCCACTGTTGGAAGTCCGAATTGGGTCCCATGGTGGGAACCGACATCTTCATGGACCGGTTGAGGGCGTCCTTGTCGAAGCCGGTCGCTTCGTGGGCGGCACGCCCGCCGACCACGGGGTCGATGGTGGGACGGCGTCCTCCACGACTATTGAGGGCACCACGTGCGGCTGGAGAGGAATGTTGGCAATAGTAGTGACGAGGTGGGCCACCAACGAAAGGGGACTGGCCGGGCATGGCTGGCGGCGGACCCACGTACGTGTGAGGGGGTCCATGGGAGGTAGGGGCGTGGTGCGGCCGTGCGTCCGGGAAGAGGGGTCCTTGGGTGGGAGGGGCGTAGCCAAGAAGGGAGTGTGGTGGAGGTGGGAGGGTGTCCATACAGTGGCCGTCGCGAGGGGGTAGCTGCGCATCGCGACTGCGCTCAGCGACACGGGGGTCGTCAAGAACATCAGCAGCATCAGCAGCGTCGGCCGACTGCGCGTCCAAGCGTGCGTTGATGAGTGCCATTTGCTCCACGACGAGCGCGAGGGTATCATGGGTTGGAACGACAGAGCTTTGTTGAGAGCCGAGGTAAGGGGAATCAAAAGGCCAAACATGTGGAGAGTCGGCAAAGCGAGTTTTCGGTCCCATCGCGGCAGAGGAGAGGCGATACAAAATAACAGGCGGCGGTAAGAACCGCTAGCCGGACCGGTGCCTAACAATGGTTTCAGAGAGACGGCCTGATGCCCGCCGACCCCTCGGCCTAATACCCCGGGGTGTCTATTGAACCATGCAAACACAGTTAGTGTGGAAGATAACGTACGCAAACGTAGTTACAGTCACAGTCCCGCAAACGGAACAATTAAGGCGACAACCAGCCTACAGGCGTGGTGTCGGGACAACAGAAGTGTTAGAGCTGTAGCCTAGCGACAGCTCTGTACCGAGTCAAACAGTTTATCGGTATGTCCGATCTAGACATGTACTAATCATATCTAGAGTAGCTTACAGTAGCTATCTGCGACTAATACGTATGCGGTATTACTTACAACACTCCCCCTGAAGGTAGCTACGGGATGAAGCGTTGCATTGGGTCTTGTCCTCCAAGGATCGCACTTCGGTGTCGTGCTAGTGCAGGTCCTGGGAGGGGTTTGGTGAGCATGTCAGCCACCATCTGGTCAGTGGGGAGGTACCTCAACTTGATGGTCCCTTGCTCCACGTGGTCTTTGAGAAAGTGCCACTTCAGGCCGATGTGTTTAGTCTTCTCGCTGACCAAGGCATTTTGGGAGTATGCAATGGCGCTTTGGTTGTCCTCCCAGATGGTGGTGGTTTCGGTGATGGGGGAGTCGAAGATTTCCCCCAGGAGTTGTCGGAGGTGGAGTCCCTCCTTGGTGGCGTCAGCTGCAGAGTAGTACTCGGCTTCACACGTGGATTGAGCCACACAAGTCTGTTGTTTGGACTTGTAACTGATTGGCCCGCGTCCGAGGGTGAAGAGATAGCCCGAGCGAGACTTGCGGGTGCTGCTGTCGTTGGCCCAATCAGCGTCGGCAAAGCCTGTGAGTTGGAGACTGTGGTCCATGCCCCCCCCCAACGTCAGGCGCATGTTGATGGTGCCATGGAGGTAGCGGAGGACCTTTTTCAGAGCCTGCAAGTGTGCCTCGGTGGGCGAGGCTTGGGCAGAGCCGAGGATGCTCAATGCCGTGGAGACATCGGGGCGTGTACAAACGGCGGCGTACTGAAGGCTGCCCAGGAGGCTTGGGTAGACGTCCTTGGCCACTCCTGTGAGAGAAGGCGAGTTCAAGTGTGTAAGGCCGGCGAGGAAGCCTGGGTCCATCGGAAGGGACGACGGCTTAGAGTCAGACATGCCGTATTTGGCGAGGATGTCGCGCAGGTACTTGGACTGGTCCAGCGAGATTGTGCGCGTGGAGCGATCGCGGGTAATGTGCATGCCGAGGAGTTGGGAGAGGTCGCCTAGGTCCTTGATTTTGAACCGTGCTCCGAGTTGGGCTTTGAACGATGCGAGCCAGGTGGCATCATTGCAGGCTGCGGGAATGTCATCGACGTACAGGGCGATCATGGCGAAGACGTGGCCGGCGCGGTAGATGTAGATGCACGGGTCGGAAACGCATTGTTGCCATCCATGGTCGACGAGCCACGCACGAAGTAGCATGTTGAACTCGCGGGGGGACTGCTTAAGGCCGTAGAGGCAACGCTTGAGGTGACAAACCTTGGACGTTCCATCGGTGAAGCCGAGGGGCTGGCGGATGTACACATCCTCCCGGATGGGGGCGTAGAGAAACGCTGTGTCGATGTCAAGTTGGCAGAGTTCAAGGTCGCGGGCGGCTGCAATGGTCAGGAAGAGACGCAGGCTGGCCATGCGGATGACCGGGGAGAAGGTCTCCGTGTAGTCCAGTCCAGCGCGTTGACTGCACCCCTTGGCGACGAACCGCGCTTTGAAGCGGGAGACGTCGCCGGCTGTATCCGACTTGACTTTAAAGATCCACATGCTGTTAACGACCATGCGGCCGGGGGGGAGGTCCACAAGGTCCCACGTGCCGTTGCTGATGAGGGAGGAATACTCCTGTTGCATAGCGGCTTGCCATTGGGGGGCTTGGGCGCTGTCCAGCGCAGCTCGGTAGGATTTTGGTTCCACACACTCTCGGGCGGAGAGGAGGGCGACGGCAGTAGGGGACGTGCCGGCAGGTGTGTGTGGGGGACCAGTGACAAGGTTGGGGACGTGAGGGTGCTCAAAGATGTCCTCTTGAGCTTTTCCTTGTTCAGGATCACAACACGCCGTGACGAGTGTGGGTGGGTAGTCGGACAGGTGGGCAACCATATCGCCGTAGCGAATGGGGTGGGAGCGGAGCCGAGCATGGCGAGGGGTTGGCGGGGGGGGCAGGGGTGTGGGTGATGTGAGGTCAATGGGGTGGGATAGGGGTGAGTCTGCGGGGACGTCGTCCGAAGAGTCGGTGATGGCCGAGTCGACGGAGGGTTGTGTGTCGAAGCCTGGGGTGTCTTCCTGAAAGACAACATGTACGGAAGTGGTGATGCGACGTGTTTCCGGATTGTAGACACGATACCCGGGTGCGTCAGGGGGATAGCCCACCATGACGCCGCGAAATGCTTTTTCACTGAGTTTCCGACGTTGTTTGTCGGGGACCTTGGCGAAAACGGCGCAGCCGAAGACGCGGAACTTGGAGGCGTTGGGCACTGACGACGTAAGGAGTGTGAGGGGGACGCCCCCATGAGGTCCGACCGAGCGACTATACGTGCGGTTGCGAAGGTACACAACTGTGCTGACAGCGCACGACCACATGGAGTTGGGAACGGCCATGTTGTGGAGCATCGCCGATGCATTGTCCCGGATGGTGCGCCAGGGACGTTCGGCCTTGCCGAGCATGTGGTGGGCGTATGGGGCAGAGAACTGTACCCCGACGCCGAGGTGTGCGCACATCTGGCGAGTGACAGCAGCTTCAAACACAGAGTCAGAGTCAAATTTGAGGACCGGTGCGAACGCGCCCGTCTGGGAGTGATGGCGGGCATGCAGGTGTTTGATGTCCAAGAGGATGGTTTCCAATTCCGAACATGCGTCGTCTTTAGACTTAAGGAACCGCACCCACATGTAGTTGGTGTGGTGGTCGATGACGAGCAAGCAGTAGCGGAGGCCATGTGGGGAGGGGACATTGACCGGGCCCCAGAGGTCAGCGGACAGGTTGAGGAGGGGGTGGGATGGCTTCGCGCAAGCGGCTGTGTTGCGTGGTGCAGCTGTGGCTTTGTGAAGGAGACAAGAGTCGCACGAAACTTTGGTTACAGCGCTAGTTAACACAGGGCTAGTCGGGACACCGTGAGTATGTTGGGCCTGAAGGCTTTGCATGTTGAGGTGGCCATATCGACGGTGCCATAGGACGGGATCACACTGGGCAGTAAGGGCAACCTGAGGTGAGGGGTCAAGTGCCGGCGGGGCGGATGGGCTGGAAGGGAGGGCCGGCTGGTGGGGAAGGAGGTAGAGACCGTTTCCGGACGGTTCTAGCATACCCATGCCTGTGGGTACCAAAAGCAAACCAGTGTCAGAGTTGGAGGGGAATATGAATTCACAACCGCTGTGAGTTTGCATCCAGCTGACACTAAGGAGTCTGCCGATACGCTGTGCTGAACGAGATGATAGGTCAGGGGTGTAGAGTGCATACACAGTGCGGTGAATTAGCTGGCCAGAGGCAAGTCTGACAGAAAGTCGCACTGAGCCACTGCCCTTAACGTCAACGCCGACACCGCCCACGCGAGAGGGAGTGGAGGGGGGCGTGAATTTCACGAAGTCATCTCGGAACGCAGTGAGGTTAATCGAGCAGGCGGAATCAACGACCCAAAACTTTGACAGATTACGACCCGGGGCGAGGGAAGAGGAGAATGCCACAGAGCTGAATGGGACACTCACCTCGTCGTCAGCGTCGTCATCAACGCAGTCCGCGAAGGTGGGTAGGCAATCGGTGTCATCGGCGGGGGCGTCGTCGGCAGGGACGTCGCTCAGCAGCGCAGCGTGAGCAGAGGGGGTGCCGTCGGCGGCGCCGTACTTCTGGACTGTCAGCCTACGCTTGGCAAGATTCCACTTAAGAATAGCGTCATCAGTGGCATTGCACGCGGACATGAGATGGTGGAGGCTGCCACAAACGCCACACTTGTTGGGTCGATGGCCGCGAGGGTTACGGTGTGGTGGGCCTCGACCGCTGTGCGAGCCGCGGCCCGCAGCGACGAACGCGGAGATGGGAGGAGGTGATATGTCCGGAGCGGTTGCGTCCGGAGCAGGGTGGTCTTCCATGTTGTGCGCAAGGTGTAGAATGCTCGCCATAACTTCATCAGCCGACATGATGTAGTCCGTGTCGAAGGCGTTGATGACGCATTGCTTCGCCTGACCGTGTGGGCCGCTGCTAGAAATGCCGCGCAGCATGAGGAGACCGAGGTGGTGGGGGTGGATGGCAACGGAGCCATCAGCCAACTGGCATGTGTCGTTGTACTCGTCAAAGGTCTGGCGCATGTAGTGGACATAGTCACTGAGTGACTGACCGGGGCGCTGTCTGACCGTGAGATTGTCCAAGAGGGACAAGGAGCGAGCAAAAGACCGACAGTCGAGGCGTTCACAAAGGATGTCCCACGCGGCAGCGGCGCAGTCTGGGCGTGCTGGAGAAACGCATTTCATGGCTTGGTCAGCGCGCTTATTCGCGCTGGCTGCATGGAGGAGCAGCGTGTAGGCGTAGTGTTGCGCTTGTTCGTCGAGCCAGACGCCGGAGTCGCGGATGGCCAGCTGAGGAATGAGGTATGCGGCCTTGATGGAGAGGAAATTAAGGAAGGTCCTCTTCCATTGCTTAAAGTCCGTGGTCGGGCACATGACGGGGACCGACATCTTCATGGACCGGTTGAGGGCGTCCTTGTCGAAGCCGGGGGCTTCGTGTGCCGCCCGGTTGATGACCACCGGGTCGATAGTGGGGCGACGACGGCCCCGGGGGTTGGGGTCGCCATGTTGGAGTGGGGGAGAGTGCCGGCCATGAAAGGGAGGAGGTGGGCCACCGGGAAAGGGAGAGCGGCCGGCCATGGGACGCGGCGGGCCGTACGAGTGCGGGTGGTCACGGTAGGGGGGGATGAGATGAGAGGGCGCCTCCGTGATATGGGGGCCGGGGTGGTGAAGGGCATATCCGGCGTGGGGGAAGGGGGGAGGTGGTGGGAGGTGATCAACCCGGATGGCGTGACGCGAGGGGTCGTAGTGCGCCTCGGCACGCGCGGGCTCGCGGGGCGCATCGTGGCGGCGCTGTGCGACTGTGGGGTCGCTAACAGGGGCTGCAGCAGGAAAGAGTGTTTCTGCGTCCGGGGTTACGAAACCAGGCTGGGTATGGTCACTCAGGTGGAGGGTGTGACCGTCGTGGCTGTGCCGGACGGGTTCGAGTGGGGCATGGTGGCGGCGCTGAGCTACAGGGGGGTGCGGATTAGCACCCGCAGCAGCGACAGCACCCTCGGCCGACTGCGAGTCGAAACGAGCAGTTAAGCTCGCCACTTGCGCAACGAGCAGCGCGAGAGTATCGGGGGGGTGATCGAGGGTGCTCTGGTGAGAGCCTGACTCAGGGGAATCAGCAGGTGAATCAGGCGGGTTTTTCTGCTCCATTTCGACAGAGGGAAAAAAAAGAAAGAGCTGAAGGAAAAAACAGGCAGCGGTAAAAACCGCTAGCCGGACTCGTGCCTAACAGCGGTATGCTAAGAGACGGCCTGATGCCCGCCGACCCCTCGGCCTGTAGCCCCGGGGTGTCTCAGAGCACCTTTTCTGTATCCTCCACCCAGTGTGGGGCACAAGTCGAGGCCAAGGCCAGGACAGGTGGAGCGCTGCGCTGGTGGCTGATGCGCGAGGCTAGTATAAAAATAAAAATAAAAGGTAAGCTACGGCTGGCGTGCGACCTGTGGATGCGTATTCACCCGACAGTGCACCCCCCCGTTCTCCAGCTTGGACCTGTGTGCACCCTGTCCACACACGACGAGTGCGTCGGTGTGGTTGGCTGGCTATCTCCGGCGGGTGGCTGGCTTAAGAGGGTGGTGGCGGGTTTTAAAAATCGCAGTTTATACTGGCGATACCGCCGACTACAGGTTGAAAGTACTAGGTGTCTATAGAAACTTGCCTTCTGCGGGAGAGCTGTCGATCGCAGCTCGCCGAACCAGGTTGTCGCGCGTGAGTGACGTGAGGCGGGGGCCCATAACCTATTGAACCATGCAAACACAGTTAGTGTGGAAGATAACGTACGCAAACGTAGTTACAGTCACAGTCCCGCAAACGGAACAGTTAAGGCGACAACCAGCCTACAGGCGTGGTGTCGGGACAACAGAAGTGTTAGAGCTGTAGCCTAGCGACAGCTCTGTACCGAGTCAAACAGTTTATCGGTATGTCCGATCTAGACATGTACTAATCATATCTAGAGTAGCTTACAGTAGCTATCTGCGACTAATACGTATGCGGTATTACTTACAACAGTGTCTCAAAGCACCTTTTTTGTATCCTCCGCCAAGTGTGGGGCACAATTCGGGGCCACGGCCAGTGCAAATGGAGAGATGCGCTGGCGGCTGAGTCGCTAAGTAAATACATTTATTTTAAGTTAACTAGAGCTGTCGTGCACTCTATGTATGCGTATTCACCCGATAGTGCGCCCTTCCGTTCTCTAGCTTGGACATGTGTGCACCATGTCCACATACGACGAGTGCGTCGGTGTGTGTGGCTGGCTGACGTCCGCGAGCAGCTGACCTAAGTAGGTGTGAGGGTAGGTTTTTAAGCGCAGTTTATACTGGCGATACCGCCGACTACAAGGTGAAAGTACTACGTTGCTATATACACTTGCCTTTTGCGGGAGAGGTGGGCATCGCAGCTCGCCGAACTAGGTTGCCGCGCGTGAGTGACGTGAGGCGAGGGCCCATAACCTGTCGGAATCGGGAACGGATAGTTACACGGAGGTCGTGCCAGCCCCACAAGGGGGCCGGATGTGGTGACTAAAGAAGTGAGTGGAGTGAGATGGCGGCCGGCGAAGGCACCGGCAAGGCCGGCCGATTGCTACTAATATAGGGAATAGAGTACCGCTAATAGCATTACACTAAGTACTAGAATAACAAATAGCTACCTTGTACATAAGCACTAGGCAACGGGATGCTAGTGCTAACACACCCATGAAGAAGTGATGGTGTAACCCGCAGCGCCGATTCTTGCTCCCCGTCATCCAACTACGCGTCACCGCGTGCGGCTAAGATGGCGGGAGTGGGAGCATATCGGCGCGAGCGATCAAGTCGTGAATTGAATCCACCATGGCGTGCGGGTCAAGTTCAAACACATCATGCGTCCCAAACCGTTCAGCCGCGGACTCTTCATGTAGGACGCCACCCAGCCCCAGCTAGACTTCCTCTCCACGGAAGTGCCACGCTTCGAAGCATGCGGAGCCCGGGAGCGCGCCTACAGCACACGCTACATCTCCCGCATGTTTCTCGTCCCCAAGCCATGAGTCAACACGTTGCGTTTGATAATCGACCTACGCGAACTCAACAACTACTGCACGGAGTTCAACGTATCGTGCGAGACCCTCAAGCACCGCCGCCACATGTCCCACCCGGGCGAATACTTCGTCTCGCTCAACCTAGCGGACGGCTAGTTCGCAATGGGCATCTGAGAGGAAGACAACGACTTTTTCACGGTAAACTACCACGGCGAACTCTGCTGCCTCGCGTGCTTCCCGATGGGTTGGTCCGGGTCCGCCTACTTCTTCTGCAAACTAACGCAGGCGTTCACAAACTACCCCCGGCTTCCAGCTACGCCCATGACCATAACTACGGCGGCACCCCACAAGCCCTCGTGAAGATTCTTGCGCAACATCCGCTGGCGCGGGATTCGATTCCTACCCTACATGGACGACTTCATGTTCATGGCCTACTCGCGCGAAGCTGTACTACTTCTACGCGACCGCGTCGAGGCGTGATTGCACCGACTCGGCCTTTAATGCAACCCCAAGAAAGGCCTGTGGGAACCCACACAGGTGGGCGCCCACCTCGGCCTCACGATCGACCTCCAAAACGGCGAATTTCGAGCCCGAATCGACAAACTGCTCACCCTCGCCAAACAAGCTTCCGCCCTACTCGGCCGCGCAGCGAGCACCGCCCGCAAGATACCCGCAAGACAACTCGCGGCTTTCGCTGGGAAAAAGCAGTTCCTCTACCTCGCCATCGCGCCAACATGGTTTTTCCTCCGCGAACTGCACTCCGTGTTAAGTACGCGACATGGATGGGGCGGCCGAGTCCGCGTGACACACCAACTCAAGCGAGACCTCGAATGGTGGCGGACAGTGCCCGACAAGCACAACGGACGCTCAATATGCAAACCGATCGAGACGGCGTATCTACACGCCGACTCAAGTGGTTACGGATGAGGAGCCGGGTTAAACGATAACCCCAAATTTCAGGCGCGTGGTTTCTAGTACGACGACGACCGGCACCAACACATCACATGGAAGGAGCTACGAGCCGTGCGACTCGCGATCGAGTCTTTTTTTCCTCAGCTACGGGGACGCAACATCTTACTGCACGAGGACAGCACCGCAGTCGTGCTACGCTGTCCAAACTAACCACTCGCTCCTCCGCTATGATGGCCAGATTAGGGAGGCTTTGGCACTTACATGACGTCAACGATAACAACATCCGACCCATGTACATTCGCTCGGCAACGAACATTTGGGCCGACAGCCTCAGCCGGGAGCTTGACCGCGACGACTGGCAGCTAAACCCTCGAATTTTCTGCTATCTACAAGCGGAATGGGGTCCCCACTCTATCGACCGCTTCGCATCGATGGAAAACGCACATCTCCCTCGCTTCAACGCCAAGTGGCGCGACCCCAAGTGCGAGGACGTCGACTGTCTACATCTTCCGGACGCCGCATGGTAACGCGAGGCCAACTAATGCAACCCCCCATGGGACGCACTGCCCTCCCTCTGCGCAAAGCTACACCTGTCGGGCGAAGCGGCCACCGTCATCGCACCCTACTGGCCCCACAAACCATAGTTTCAACAGCTACACATAATGGTCACTGCGACCATCCACTACCCCGCCTCACGCGACGTATTCTTCCCCGGACGGCACGGCTCGCGCGAGGGGGTCTGACGACCACGATGGAACGTCGAGGCCTTTTGACTGCCACGCCGGCCGGGCTACACACTCGCAGAGGCGCAATATGCCGCACCTTACGGACTACTAGCCCGAGCATCGCGGACCTACGCTCCGTCACCTCCCGCCCACCGGTGCAACCACGACCAACCCGCTACTAGCTCCGCGAACCCGACGCGCACGCGTTGTGAACGTCTACTATGACTGCCAAGCTCCGCACTTTGCTAGGAACCGGCCATATCGGAACCACAACGCTCAGCATGATGAGCAGCTCACTCACACCGATAACCTACGCGAACTACGGCAGCGGTATGCGCCAGTTCGCCGCGTTCTGCCACGAGGAAGGCATTCACCCTTTGTAAGCAACTACGCAGTCAATCGTCCGCTACACAACATGGCTCGGACTGCAAGGCACCGTCGCCACAGCCTCATTGCAACAGTACTACTCGGAAATTTATAAGTTCTTCCGCGACCACCAACAACAGCCAATTTCCGTCGGCGAAATCCTAGCGGACGCACGCCGCGGACTGCTCGAAATGTAGCTACTCGCCGCGCCGCGGACTGCTCGAAACGACTACTCGCCGCGGACTCCCGCCTGCCAGAACGTGCCCTCGGTTAAATATATATGCATACACATATACATGTATACATATATATTGAACGTATAAAAACCCCTAAAACCCTATATGTATTATACGGTCTTCCCATTCAGTTTGTTACTAGCGGCACGCATGTAATTACCCGCCACGCACTGCCGCGATGGCCATGCAACTCAATTGGGAAGTAGAATACCGATTTTCGAACAACACACCACGCCGCTTTGTTCACTGATGTGGGCACCTTTGCCGGCACGCCCCAATCATTGTGGGCACACACGTTGGATTTGCGGCCCTTATTTTGCGGGCCAAAATTCGTGCATGTGCAGGTTATGCACGCCTCTGTGCGTGGCTCGGCACACGTATTGTCGCGAAAAGCCGGGAGACTACTCGACATTGGGTTCTAAGCATTTTTGCACAATTGCACTAGTATCAGCCGAGTGTGTTGCGCCCGGCCGTCTACATAACATCTACAAAGCGACGACACCGAGAATGACATGTCGTGCGCACTAGGTTTTTTGCCAATTGCCCGAAAATACAACCAATGAGCACGGGCTAGGGACCTATTGGGCTTGAGGGGCGGCTGGCTGGGAGTGTAAGCACCCAAGCGCGCGGATCGTTGGCCTTTGGAGCCCGCGAATCGCCGGGCGTGATAAATGGGGGGGAGCTTTCAAAGTACCCTTGCATGGACCTTTAGTAGTTTATTTGGCCTGCGGCAAATGGAACAGCACCATGTCATCATGGGGCATGAAATGGGCAACGCCGTGAATAGAGGAAATATAGAGCGATGATTGTTGAACGTATTTGTGGAGCGGGTCTACGGTTACCACATGTCCATGGGTTGCTAGTCCCGCGCCAATGTGGCAGATTTTGTAACCCTAAAAGCTTTAGTTAAATGTACGGTGGACTTGATGAAATCAGACGTCGGATTTGACGCGAAAACCGGCCGGTAGGCAAAAGTTAAGTTATAACGTTTGAAATTTATGCTAATTGGGGAAAGGGCTCCCATTTGCAACTTGGTTTGCTTGAATCAGGGCGCCCGCCGGCGGCGCAGCGGCGGCGGCCCCGGAGGGGGGTGCGCTCGCAGGCCCGTCGGCACCTACCTCTACCTCCACGCGGTGGGCGTTGGTAACCCCGTAGCCGTGCCAGGCCTGGCACGGTCGGGGGCTGAACGAGGTACCGACAGCTGCGATCCGCGGGATCAGCAACTATCGGGAAGCCCGGTACGGAGGGTTTTTGGAAAAACATAATATCCGTACACCAACATAGGGATCTCCCGCTCGGCCTGTCCGATATGTTCTTTCAACGACTAAATACTCACAAATTCTCTCCCGCCCTGACGAGTACGAGGACTGCGGAATGTTTTTTGGCAAGGACGGGTACGGATGGATCAGCGGTGGGACGAGTACGGTGGAGCTGGCGGCGGACAGCTGGGAAGAAGCGCTAGGGCACGGCGCTCGCTAGCAACCGCCAGCCCTGCGAGACCTTTTGGTCTCCCTTGGGGGAGAGGCCCGAAGATACGCAGGACGGAGGTGGGTCGCAGCCGGAGGAGCGGCACGGTTTGGCGGCGGAGGTCGGGAGGATCGCCCGCCGCCGGAAAAACCCGGTACGGGGGGGTTTCGGTTAAATATTCCCGTACCCACCATCTTTTGAGGATAGCCGATCCCTGGGCATTATCCGTTCCCCTCCCCTAGTCGGTACCCGGTTATCGACAGGCTGCCTTAGGCAGTGTGCCCCGGGTTATCGCAACGGCACACTGCTCGTATAGGCGGTCCCCTAACAACGTAAACTACCGGGGGAGGGTGCGGCCAACACAGCGCGATCATATGGGTGGCGGAAATAGACGGCAAACGGATAGGGGACAGGAGAAATCTGGCTCGGAGGCAGGAGAGCCAGCCGGACACCGTCTGCAACCTAGCTATTTTCTCCTCCCAGCCCCCGCAGGAGGGGAGAAGGCTAGACTAGGTGGAGGGTCGCGCCGAGAAGAGCGACTACAATCTCCAATATCTCGGACGGTGTTGAGCACGGATCGAGACGGGTCCGACGACGACATGAGCGAGGGGGGTTTTCCACCTGCCTTTCCCCCTACCTCCGGCACGACCGGAGTCGCACAGGAGCCGAGGTCAGGCAGGTTCGACTCGACCAGCTCAGGATGACCAACCTTGCTTATCAACGACCCCGTCGCGGCTGGAGCAGGCGCGTATCGTGGAGACTTGCGACATCTTATATTTCATACTGTTTTCAAAGAAAAATACGTATAGATCAAGAAATAATAAATACCTGGATACGGGTATATTTTAGACGGTATCGTTACTGCCATTGGAGAGGTTGGGATTAGTGGTTCACGGTCTACTCATGCTTATAAGTCCAGTTAGGCATAGTACAAGGGGGGGCCAGAGACAGCAGCCGGTTTATATTGGTATTGTTGTAAACAATTACATTTCAATTTCATTACTTGAATCAGAGACCGAACGGCTTTTTTTAACCTCCAAAGCTGTGGTTTTCCGGCCCCAATCCCACCCACGTCAAGCATCGTAACGGCACATGCCATCACACCCACATGCTCCCATGTTTGCGGACAACATGCTGGAATCATAAAACCCGCATTTCGGGAGCATTCACCAACGAAAGTGTGGAAAATCCGAATCCCGGGGCGCCCGAATTAGGGTATGCCCCGAGATCGGGATTGGGCCGCAAACCCCAAAACGTCAGATCGTAGGCGTGACGGGCCCCATTTGTGCCCCACTTTTCTCTTTACTTCACTGTCATCACAAGTTTCAGTCCGCCTTTTCAACGAGCTAAAGTACAGTTTGACCCTACAAACCGTACATGGTAAACATCCGCTCTACGCGAAAGGCCCAATACTTTAAGGGAATATTGTCGTAGTGTAACGGTAGCATGTTAGTTAGGCTCGACGACTAGTGCTGCTCGTCCAACTAATAGTAGCACCGTCCAAGGTAGTGATTGTTCGTATCTGTGACAACTGATAAATGAGAATCACGTATCATATGTCATAGTGCTCTACCCGTGTGATGTAAAAACGTACTAGTGGTGTGTGTGCATATAGATGTACTCCAACACCGTCTGCCTCGCTACTCCCCCTTGTATAGTCAACGTGCGGTCAAAATGTCACATGGCAATGTGCCGGTGAGACGAAGAGGTTTTGGTTGATTACAAGTGAGTAGCCACAAGCAAGTAGAGGTTACATGGAATGAGAAACGAAGACCAGACTAGCATGTATGGGTAGAGGTGTACTAACAAATATACGGGTACATGTACCAATTGTAAAATTTGGTATTGATGGCCCTTGGGCCACCCTACACGCAATGTGAGAGGGAATCGGGTGGGTGGGTTTGCGTGAGCGATAGCTCTCGCAAATGGCAGAAGGTGGACATACAATCGCTGCTGGTGCGTCATTTAGTCTGCGGACATTTTACTGTCCGTGCGTGCGTGGGCGCTTGAACCGTTACGGGAGATGCAACGTCGGAGGTAACGCATGTTACTGAGTAATTCTAGCCATGCAATTCAAACCTTTATATGACCAATATGGCCATTTAAGCTGTGTTGGGGCTCACTTATGCCATCTGTCGCCGACTGGCGTGTGACGTTGGGTGGGGCGCCGCCAGGGGTCATCCAACCAAATAGTTGCCAAGCTCCTGGCGCCCGCCAGCGGCGCATCGGCGGCGGCCCCGGATGGGGGTGCGCTCGCAAGCCCGTCGGCATCCCCTCACCTCCCCGTGGTGGGCGCTGGAAATCCCGTAGCCGTGCCATGCCTGGCACGGTAGGGGGCTAATAGGGCCGACAACTCGATCCACAGGATCAGTGGATGTCGGGACAGCCATGTACATAGGGCTTTTGAAAAAATAATTTCTGTGCAATACCGGCAATAAATTGAAATTGAAATTGTTTACAACATGTACCGTATGCGCCGGTTTCCACCAAAACCGTATGCGCCGGTTGTTGTCTCTGGGCCCTCCCAACTATGCCATACATGAACTTACAAGTTAGGGCTAGACCGTTTACCACCTAAATCCAACCTCTCCAGGGAAGTTCGGGGGTTTTACCCCCCCCCCGGGGAGTGTGCAATGTTGGGTGAGGGCAGCGTGCGTTCATGGGCGTGTGAAGGTGCGGTGTGTGGAGGCGCGGCGAGAGGAAGTGCGGGACTTGATGCGGTATATGAGGAGGAGATGGTGAAGCCATTGGACAATATGCGTGTGTAGCTGTGCAAGGATGCGAGACGTGTCGAGGCGTGCTTTGGAGATGATTTTGTCAGGGGGGTCAGTGCGGGCGGTAAGTAAGGAGGTGAGACTTGCGATGGTGGATGTGTGCGGTGTACCCGTGCGGCTCATGACGGTGGGGAGGATGTCGACCTCGGTACATGGCCAGTGGTTGCGGATGGCATTTGCGAGGGGTGTGTATTTTGCTCGAATCATGTGGGTTGTTTGGGAGAGGTTGTGGTCGGGGCAGTACTTCCACTCCCCTATCTGAATGTTTTTGATAGACGAGTAACGGCGGCGACTGTTTGTGGTGTGGCCGATGAATCGAGGAGGCGGATGAAATCGGGTTTGTGTGCCGGGGGTCGTAGCGAAGGGGGGAGAATCTCAGGTGGGAGGACGGCGGGACACGAGGTTAGGGAGTCGGGCGATAGACCTTCGGCAGCAGCGACAACGCGGGTGGGCATGTGGGTGGGGTGAGGTGGGTGACAGTCAAGTGGAGTGTGGGCAGTAGTGGGGGAGGCAAATAATATTATGGGCTTCTTACCGAAGTCTGCAGTGATGGTTTCCCAGCGGCCTCCGGTGTGGCGTTCAAGGAGGGAGAGTAGGAGTTGCAGCGCGCTGTTGTTTCGGTCATGTCTTAGGCCAGACATGGTGGGGCAGTTACCGGCCATGTGTTCATTGCTAGTGAATTGGCCGCACATGCGGCAGCGCAGGGTGGGGTTGTGTGTGAGGAGGCGGGTGTTGTGAACCCCCCACATGAATTCTTGTTTGTGGGTGAATTGTATGTTGGTGAGTGATGTATCTTTTTTGTGGAAAGAGAAGTCGGCGCCGTTCTCCGCGGCGCGGGCTAGTAGGGCACTGTGTTTGGATGTATGTGAGAGGGGTGTGTGTGTGTGTGTTTGGTGCTGTAGGTGTGGGCATCTGCTTTGAGGTTGGTGTATCTGTGGGGTACAGGTTCCCCTAGGGTATGTGGAATGAGGGTGTATGGCCAGGTCCAATGGCCTATCGACACTTCTGAACTTGTGGTGTGTGTTGTGTCCTGTGGGTGTCCATCTGCAACTTGATTGGCTAATGTGCAAGGTTGTTACCTAGGGAGTTGTTGTGCGCCTTGATTTTGCCTAGGTGTGTGTGGATGCCTGCGTCGCAGCGGGTTTGGAGGGTGTGTGTGATGGAGAGGAGTGTGTCGCGGTGGATGTTGTGTTTGTAGGCGGATGGGCAGTTTAAGTGGAGGGAGCACGCACTGTCTGAGGCGGAGGGAGCACGCACTGTCTGTGAGGAGGTGGGTATGGCCAATTTGGAGGCCTATATCAATCCCTGCTAATTCGGCGCGATTGATAGTGTGGGAGGGAGGGGTAGAGATCACCAGAATTTTGATGCGGGTGTCCGAGGCGGGGTGTGTGGCGGCTGCTCCGAGGGGGGAGTTGCCTCCCTTTTTGGAGCCGTATGTGTAAACGAAGTCCTGCCGGTTCCAAGCAAGAGTACCTCTGGTGGGGGGGTATGTTAGTTGCATGCGTTCATGGAGTGGGTAGGTAAGGGGGTGAGTGGGGTTTGGGGGGAGATGGTAGATGCCGGCTGAGTGAGGTGAGTAGGTGTCGAAGAGGTGTGAAGGAGGGATGGTGATGGTGGGGTTGGGGAGGTGAGTGTCGTAGATAGACTCGATAGTGTTGTGTAGTGCGGTCATGGCTGCGTGTGAGGGTAGGGTGGAGAGTGCGAGGGGGTTAGCGACGAGGTATATGTCGACCATCCAGCGTGTGCCGAATGGGGTAGGAGTGGGTATGCCAGTGTGTTGGTCGGGGGGTAGGAAGGTGTTTGCGTCATTGGGAAGGGTGTAGAGGTGGTGGGTGTATGGGGAGTCAATGTATTTGAAGTGGCGGTATGGTGTGTGTTCCCATCGGGGGAGTATGAGTATGGTTGCACTGAGTGTGAGAGAGGCTGTGAGGTGTGCGCTAGTGTTGGCGTGTTCCATGGCGCGGCGCATGCATTCGTGGTCGTATTCTGGGTTGGCGATGTTGGTGCCGTGCCGCGTGTGTGGGGCATTGCTGCCGCTAGATGAGAAGACTATGTCTTCGGGGTAAAGGGAGTGGTAGGTGTGGGACTGAAGGGATTTATTGAGGGGGTCGGAGTAGAGTTCTGTCTGTATGTGGAATGTGTGGCGGAGAGTTGTGAGGAGGTCTTCTCTAGTGGCCCATCGGTTACGGGTGGTGGTGGCGGGTGTGCGTGAGTGGATTTCTGAGCGGGAGCCTAGGCGAGTGAGGAGGTGGTAGACCTCCTCTTCGAACGTGTGCTGCGAGAGGTCGGGGCGGAAGAGTTGAAAGAGGCGGCGGACGCGGGGGCCGTTAAGGGTGGTGACCAAGCGGCCGTCGGGAGTGCATAGTACGGTGGTGTCGTGTAGTGATGGGTGTGTGTGGATGGCAAATTTACCGGTAGGGAGCATGTCGAGATCGGGGTGGATGGCGTCGTGGCTGAAGGTGATTAAGGGGTGTGACCAGGGAGGGGGTCCGGGTTCTGGCAGAATGGGTGTGGTGGAGGGGACAAAGCCGGAGTTAAATGCGGTGAGGGCGGTGGGGCCGGAGGGGGTCTCACTGATGGTGTCGTGTAGTTGTAGGCATGGAGCCCACTGGACCTCGTGGAGGCGGGTGAGGTTGTGTTGTTGGCCGCGAGCACACCAATCGCACTGCCATGTGGCGGATCCCTGAGCTGGGCGGCATTGGGAATGGACGGCAAAGTGCGGGCATGTGCAGCAGGTGGAGGTGGGTTCTGTGTGCAGTGGGTCGTGACATATGGAGCAGTCGGCGGGGGAAGGGGTGGGGAGGCATACCGATGTGGGGGTGGAGGAGATGAGGCGGGAGCCGTCGTCGAGCTGTAGTTGTATGTCCCATTCCGTGAGGTGCTCCGGGGCCCATTCAACCATGTACTGTGTTTGGCCGTATTCTGTGTCCTTGTGTTTGGAAATGATGCGCGTGACGTCGCATGGGGGTTAGTGGTGGTCTGAGGGGGTGAGGTATTCTGTGTCTATATGTGTGGTGGGTGCAGTGGGGGGGAAGGTTCGGGTGCGGGAGGTGTAGATGCCGGAAGAGAGGGTGGGGGGAGAGCGGGGGAGGTGTGGGGAGAGGAGGGGAATCCAGGAGGGGTGGATAGTGGTGGAAGGGATGCTTGTTTGGGAGTGAGGCTTGTGATGGGGAGGCGGTTGTGGATAGTATTGGAGGGTTCGGTAAGGATTGCTGCGAGGAGGCGAATGGGGACTGAAATTGGGGTGGTGGTCCCCGTGAGTTTGGAGATGGATTTGCATGATTTGAGGATCAAGTAGGAGGGGGAGGCGCGGAGGAGGACTTGGGGCCATGTGGTTATGTTATTTTTCCAGAGTGGAGTGAGACGGGGGAGGAGGGAAGCGTGTGTTTTGCGGGGGGAGAATTCGCAGTATGCCTGTTTGTATGTGTGGGGGTCTGTGATGTGTGTGGCTCTTTCTCTGAGTGATGCGAGGAGGGTGTTGTCTTGTCTGGTGAAGTGGGCGCGGATTGTGGAAGCAATAGGGTTGGTGAGGGAGAGAGGAGGGATGTTGTGAAACATAGTGCCGGCGTCGCGTTGAGCTCTTACTAAGCATTTGAGTGTGGGTGGGGTGTAGCGGGCTGATATGTTGGATTCAGTGGGCCAGTGGGAGTATGCGGTGGAGATGGTGCGGATGTGTGCGCGGGCCATGTGGCCTCGATATCCTGAGTTGTTCATGATTTTATGTAGGTGGCAAGCAGTGAGTTGGGCTGCGTGGGCATTGAGTGAGGGGAGGCCGTAGCCGAGGTCGGAGGGAGGGCGGTGGAGGGCGGTGCGGGGGAAATTGAAATTGTTAACAACAATACCGGTATAAACCGGATGCTGTCACTGGGCCCCCCCTTTTGCTATGCTCAACTTGTTGTTGGACTTCTAAGCGTGAGGTAGACCGTGAACCACTAATCCCAAACTCTCCAATGGCAGTAACGATACCATCTAAAACATACCCGTATCCAGGTATTTAATATTTTCTGATCTATACGTTTTTGTTTTTGGATACCGTATGAAATAAAAAATGTCGCTAGTCTCCACGATACGCGGCCTGCTCCAGCCGCGGCGGGGTTGCCGATCAGCAAGGCTGGTCAGCATGAGCTGGTCGAGTCGAACCTGCTTGACCTCGGCTCCTGTGCGACTCCGGTCGTGCCGGAGGTAGGGGGAAAGGCAGGTGGAAAACCCCCCTCGCTCAGGTCGTCGTCGGACTCGTCTCGATCCGTGCTCGACCCCGTCCGAGATATTGGAGATAGTAGTCGCTCTTCTCGGCGCGACTCTCCACTTAGTCTAGCCTTCTCCCCCCCCCGCGGGGGCTGGGAGGAGAAAACAGCCAGGCTGAAGACGGTGTCCGGCTGGCTCTCCTGCCTCCGAGCCAGATGTCTCATGTCCCCTGCCCGTTTGCCGTTTGTTTCCACCACCCATATGATCGCGGTGTTCTGGCCGCACTTGTCTCCCCCGGTGATTTACATTGCTAAGGGGCCGCCTATACGAGCAGTGTGCCGTTGCGATAACCCGGGACACACTGCCTGAGGCAGCATGTCGATAACCGGGTACCGACTAGGGGAGTGGGAACGGATAATGCCCAGGGATCGGCTATCCTCAAAAGATGGTGGGTACGGGAATATTTAACCGAAAACCCCCCGTACCGGGTTTTTCCGGCGGCGGATGATCCTCCCGACCTCCGCCGCCAGACCGTGCCGCTCCTCCGGCTGCGACCCGCCTCCGTCCTGCGTATCTTCGGGCCTCTCCCCCAAGGGAGACCAGAAGGTTTCGCAGGGCTGGCGGCTGCTAGCGAGCGCCGTGCCCTAGCGCTGCTTCCCAGCTGTCCGCCGCCAGCTCCACCGTACTCGTCCCACCGCTGATCCATCCGTACCCGTCCTTGCCAAAAAACATTCCGCAGTCCTCGTACTCGTCAGGGCGGGAGAGTATTTGTGAGTATTTAGTCGTTGAAAGAACATATCGGACAGGCCGAGCGGGAGATCCCTATGTTGGTGTACGGATATTATGTTTTTCCAAAAACCCTCCGTACCGGGCTTCCCGATAGTTGCTGATCCCGCGGATCGCAGCTGTCGGTACCTCGTTCAGCCCCCTACCGTGCCAAGCATGGCACGGCTACGGGGTTACCAGCGCCCACCGCGTGGAGGTAGAGGTAGGTGCCGACGGGCCTGCGAATGCACCCCCCTCCGGGGCCGCCGCCGCTGCGCCGCCGGCGGGCGCCCGGTGCGGGGGAGGTTACGTACCGAGGAGACGGCGGAGCGGAGTGCGCGGCATATTTGTCCTTCGAGGGTGTCGAGTTGGGAGCCGGTGAAGAGGCCGAGCTGGAGGGTGAAGTGTTTGCCGATAAGGAGTCCACGGATGACCCTGATTCTGGGGGATTGTGTTAGTGGGGAGGTGGATAGGGCGGTAATGAGGGATGCGGTATTACGTTTTAGTTCGTTCTAGTGTTTGGTGAAGGTGAGGGAGGTGTTAAGTTCTACCTCGAGGACGCGGTATGTGTCCGAGGGGCCTATGGAGGGGATGGGGGCCGGGGCGGAGTTGAAGGTGATGAACTGAGTTTGGAGGCGGGATGCGAGGAGGGCTATGTTGGCGAGGGAGAGGGCGTTGCCTGAGCGCCAAAGGGCGCCGGTGATGCAGCATTTCCGGATGTTGACGGTCATACCTGTGTATGCGCTGAAGAGGGACAGTTTTCTGAGTTGGATGGCCATGTTGGGGGTCGAGCATGTGCCGAGGCTGAGGTCGTCGGCGAAGCCGTGTCTTGGGTATGTGGCTGTGGGTTCCGTGGGGTCGATGTTAGTGGCATGGGGGCCCGGGCGATAGCCCCGGCTGCCCACCGTGAGCCATCGAAGGAAGGGTTCCAGGAAGAGGGTGAATAGAAATGGGGAGAGGGTGTCTCCCTGTAGGGTTCCTCGATTAATATCGATGGAGGGGGTAAGGCCGTGTGGGGTAATGTAGTCGGTGGTTGAGACCCCGTAGAGGTGCTCGCATGTGTCGACAAAGGTGGGGGGCATACCGAGTTGGCGCATGTGTTTGAACATGATGCGGTAAAAAAATTCCGCGGCATTGAACGCGCCTTTGAAGTCCGCGTACAGGACGTAGATGTCTTTGTTGAGGAGTTTCGCGTCCTCCATCGTCATGATGATGGATGAAAGTGCGTCGTGGATGCTGCGGTGTTGTCGGAATCCGTCTTGTTGGTCGCTGAGGATGCCGTGGGTTTCGGCGTTTGTCGGACCTGCATCTTTGATTAGTGCGGTCCATAGCTTAAGGAGGTGATTCATGAGGGCGATAGGGCGGTAGTTGTCGAGGAGGGTGGGGTCACCTTTTTTATGTAGCACGCATGTTGTGCTGTGGCACCATTCAGGAGGGGTGTAGGTTTTACGGGCGAGGAGGGATAGGAGAGAGTAGAGGGCGGAGCGGGTCGCCGGTGGCAAGAATTTGATTATTTCGTTGGGGATGCCGTCGGGGCCGGGGGCTTTGCCTGTGCCTAGTAAGTTAAGGGTTTTATTGAACGTGTCGCTGGTGATCATGTCGGCGAGGGTGAGAGAGGGGTCCCCGCGGGGTTCGATGGTAAAGTTGTCGGGGTTGTCTGGGAGTTCCCATGGGGGGTGGGCAATTCGTGTGGGGTGGCGCGGCTGAGTTCGGTGGCGAAGTGAGAGTGCACCGCTTCTAGGACGGCGGAGGGGGAGGTTGCGGTAGTTTTATCGGGTTTGGTAATGCGGTGGAGGGTCGAGGTGGCGCTGTTGGGGGGGAGGAGGCCGCTTTTAATTTTCAAGCGGCGGTGGGAGGATTTAGGGCATGTGTCGTAGCCCGTATTGGCGCGGGTTTTAATTTTTCTCAGTTTATCCCTGGTGGTGGCTCGTAGTAGGTGGTGTATGCGTGCTTGACATTGTTGTTTGATGGCGTCGGGGATGCGATATTCGGTTGTATTTAAGAGGGCTTGGGCGAGGGGGAGGGGGCCGTTATTCTTGCTATAGTTGCGGAGTCTTAGAATGTGTTTGCGTGTTTTTTTAGTAAGCCAAGTGGGGTCGAGGGACGCCGGGGGTGGACGGGGTTTTTTGGCGGGGAGGAGGGGCCATACTGTGGCAGCGTGGTCCATGTCTTGGGAGAGGAGTGTAGTGAATTCTGAGGCGAGGGTGTCAAGGGTGTCGGGGGAGGCCGAGGTGTGCGGGGTGCTAATTATGGCGGCGTGGAGGGAGGCCGTTTGGTTGATTAGGTCGGGTGTCCTAATTTGATATGACTGTATGTGGTCGGGTGTGAGGGGAAGTTTAAAGTTGAGCTTGCGTGTGGTGTGGTGGGCGTGGGGGTGGGTATGGGGTGGGGGGGATAGGCTATGAGTGAGAAGGGGGCAGGGATTACGAGGTGGATTGCGGAGTGGTATGTGAAGTGTGAGGGGGAGGGGAAGACCGAACAAGAGGATGGTGGAAGGGCGAGAGGAGATGGGGGCTTGGTGAGCCGATGGTCGAGGCATCCACCGCATCGGGGGAAGGTAGGGACGGGGGGTGTAGGGGGTGGAGGTGGGATTCGAGTAGTGAGGTGAAGGCGGGATTACCGGTACCTTTTGTGGTGGTCGATTGGAAGTCCCCTCCCCAAAGGATGCGGTGGTTTGGGTGGTCGTCAGCCATGCGGAGTCCCCACGCTGCAACTTCAGCGTATGAGCGGGTCGGCTCGGGGGTGTGGAGCTGGGGCATGTATGCTCCCAGGAGGAGGTAGGGGGTGCCTGAGTGTGGGACGAGGGTGAGGCCAGCTATGTGGGGGATGAGGTTGGGGGGAGGGGTTAGGACAGTGGCGGATTGGAATGAGGATTGGGGATTGGAAAGAAGCCCTGCGGACCGCGAAGAGAACGCATGCGTTGGGTAGGGGCACATGCGAGTAGTATGGTCGAGAGCTTTTGAGGAGGTATTGGGGGAGGGCGATACGGCAGCGGGATTTGTGGGCGGCGTGGTGGGTTTCGGTGAGGAGGAGGACGTCGGGTTGGTGCGAGGTAATGAGGTGTTCGACGTCCATGATGGAGGTGTGGAGGCCGCGGGTGTTGAGGGTGATGAGATGGAGTGGTTGGGATGTGTGGTTTGGAAGGATGGGGGAGGGGAGGGGAGGGAGACGGGGGGTCGGGGGGTCTTTTGGGGGGCAGGCGACATGAGGAGGGTTGAAGGGAGGGGGAAGGGAAGGAGGGGAAGGGGGGAGGGTGTGGGGGGGGGGAGGTGATGGGGTAAGGGTGGGGGTGGGAGTTGAGGAGGGGGGGAGAGGTTGGGGGGGTGGAGGGCGGTGAGTAATTGAGGTCGTCCAACTGGGACGGTAGTGGAGCGGAAGGTGTGGTTCCAGAGGAGTGAGTGTAGGGAGTAGACGGTGGTACGGGGGTCGAAGTAAGGGGGGTTGTACGCTTGGTTGGGGGGAGCTGTGGTGATAAAGTAGGTGTGCAGAAAGGGCGTGGGTTCCGCACGGCCATGCGTTGGCTGTGTCGTTCTGGCGAGGGGGGTGAAGTATGCGTAGGTCGTCGACGGACGGGGGGGGGGGCGTTCCAAGAGGTTAAAAGAGCAAGCGAGCGAGTGAGGAGGTTGGGAGGAGGAGCGTGGTGGAGGGAGTCAATCCAGGTAGCCGAGAACTAGGTTAAGTGGAGGAGGCCGAAGTGGGAGTGCTGCCAAGTAAGGATGAGTAGGGGGTGAATGGGCTTGCCCGGGTGTGGGGGTGAGCTTCTGTTAAAGAGGTTAGTCCATTGGCTAGGGTATTGCGAGTGGTGGTGGAAATCATCAACCTCGTTGTTGGTGATGACGGTATAAGAGGCAGAGTCGGTGGAGTGGAGTTTCGCTAATGAGTTAGCAAGGCAGTATAGGTTCGAGAGGTCATGGTAGTGCCTCCATTGGAAGGAAAGCACCGCAAAGGAGTCGAGGAAGCCTATGGGGGTAGGTAGGCTTTGTTCGAGATTTAAGTCAAAGAGGTAGTTATGTAATTTGATACTGCAAGAGCGTGAGGTAAAGTGGGCCGGGAGAGCTGTCTAAAGCGAGGTGTTTACAGTGTGGCTGCGGATATCTAGCTAAGGGGGAGGGTGTAGGTAGTGGGGTCTAACCTCCGGGTTGTCAAGGGTGGAGTTAGGGATGATGGTGGGCCTTGTTGGCCGGAGATGACCCGTGGGGTCTGGTGGGACGGTCAGAGGGGGACAAGACTGGGGAGGTGGTGCGGGTTTCCTCTAGGTCGTCCTCCAGCAGGTCTTCAAGGTCGTCGAGCGTGTAGTCGGCGTATGTTTGTAAGGCAGGCGGAAGGGGAACGAAGGTGGGGTGGAGAGGGGGGGGGAGTGGAGGGAAGAGGACATGGGGGGGGGAGTGTGGGTGGGGTGGGGAGGGTGGAGGGTGGTCGGAATGTGGGGTGGTAGAGTGGAGGGGTGCCCGGGAATGGGGGACAGGGGGAGGTCTTCTTTCTGGAGTGACGTGAGGGTTTGGTGACGCGGGCAGGTGGCACCTCTTTGAGGGAGGGGTGAGTGGGTGGCTTGTCGGTTGGGGAGGTGTCCATGTGCTCGAGCTGAGGGGCGGTGGGGGAGTGGGTGGGGGAGGTGAGTGGGAGGGTCGGGGGGGGGAGGGGGTGAGCAGGTGTGGGGGGGAGCGGGTCAGGGGGAGGGGTGGAGAGGGGTTGGGGAGGGTGGCGGTCGATGTGAGGAAGTGGTGAGGTAGAAGAGTCCATTGGGTCGGAAGAGTTTTTTGTGACAGTGGGGAGTGAGGTGGGGAGGGTCTGGTCGGGATGAGGTGCGGTGGAGAGGCCTGCTGAGGTGGTGGGGGGGGTCGTGCGGGGAGGGGAGAGGGGGGTTGAGCGGCGTTTTTTGGAGTGGTGGGGGTGTCGTGCTGAGTGTGGTGTGCAGGGGAGGAGGCTGAGGAGAGCTGGGTGTCGGGGAGGGTGTCGAGGTCGAGAGGAGAGTCGTCCTCGGCGGCCTGCATGAGGATATCGGAAGTCTCGAGGGGACACTGGTCAAATATATTGCAGACTTGGAGGTGATGGGTCCATTGGAGGAGGAGGGCGGGAGGGTTGCGGTAGAGGGTGTAGTTTTTGGTGTGAGTGAGAGGTGGTGGGGAGGGGGTCGTGGTGAAGACAAGGTCCGTGAGTCGGGCTCTGCCAAAGGTGGAGTAGTGGTGGGGGGTGATGGTGAGGGTGCACGTGGACTGGGTGAGGGTACCTTTGTGGATGAATGTGTGATTCAAGGGGATTGTGACTGTGCCATTGGTGGATATGAGTATCTAGTACATTTCTGTGCTGAGGGAGACTTGAGTGCTGGTGGTGACGGTGGGGAAGGTGGAGGGGTGGGAGCGGAAGTATGAGCCATCTGGAAATTTTTGGAGGGTTGTGTAGTGAGAGGGGTCGAATGGGGTGTGGGGTGTGGAGGACGGTGAGGGGGTGTGATGTGTTGTGTATTCGTTTGCGGTTTGGTGTAGCAGGGTGTATAACCAGTGGGTGGGTAAAAATGATGCCGTCAGCGTTGATGCAAGGGAGGGAGAGGGAGTGGCGGGACTGGATGAGGACTGTAGTGAGGCAAGTGGCCGCCCAAGAGGTGCCTGAGACGTGTCCAATGACTGGGGGGGGAGTGATGGTGATGGTGTGAAGATGATGGTTGGGGGGTACATGTTCGTGAAGTGAATATGAAAATATATGTATTGATACTGGACCAGATTGTGAATGAATGGGGTTATTGGGCAGGTGGAGGATATTCACCCACAGGGAGGAGGGGTCACCCTCGATATGGGTGGGAACGTCGACAGGTTGGAGGGCGTCAACGAACTGGAGGATGAATTGGGCAGGTTCTCGGAGGTCCTCGATCTGGCTTGGGGGAGGGGTCGAGGGGGCTTGTCCGGCGGATGTGAGCGCGATCGCGAGGTTGGACGTGAGTATGTCCTGTAAGAGGGCGATAGTTTTTTGGCCGGTGATATCAGTAAAGAGGGGGGATCGGATCTTTACCCGACGGCTGAGATTGCGGGGCCGGTGCAGCTCGTAGGAACTGGACCTTCTGTTGTCGTAGTCTGGCCAGTAGGGAGGGAGAGGAAGTAGCGAAGGAGGCTGCCGGACCGGCCGATCGGAGTTCACGCTGGCGTATAGCGAGTTGGTACAAGAGGCCAACCGCTACGCAGGAGGTGGGGATATCCAGTCGAATCTCATGAAAGCTCGATATGAGGTCGACCGGCATGGGAGTGGTGTCGGAGGTTGGTGGTGCTCTCGGATGGTGGGTGCGGGTGGCGTTCGCAGTCCAGCGCGAGTGGTGGACGAGTTCTCGGCCGATTATATTTTTGACACGGGTGGTAAGGTCGTCGAGTTGGTTAATGCTTTCGAGCAGCCAGCGGCGGGCAACCGAGCAGGCCGAGATCACCGAGGTCGAGGAGTGGGTCGGTTCCGGGAGGAAGACCCCGTGTATCCAGAAGCGAGTGAGGTGGGAGGGGGTGGTGGAGTACTGGCATGTGAGAAGGTAGAGTCGATCATACGAGTAGAGAAGTCGTCGGCCGACCCGAGGTCCGTGGTTGACCGAGGGGCCGCGAGGACCAGTGGTGTTTGGAGTCCACAACGGATGGGGAAGGGGTCCGTAGCGGTGCCCGGGTTCTGTGCAGCAGGGGGCGGTTGCGGGACAGTGAGGAACATGGCTAGTGGGTGGCCCACGAGTTGGTTTCTGGGGTTGGAGAGGTCCACATGTCGCGCATGCTCCGGGCGGTCCCGCAGGAGCACCTGCCTGTAAGTGGGGGGGGGGTTAGAGGTCGAGGACATGTTGACCGAGCGTGAAACGCAGTGGGGGGAAGATACAGAGGGGTTCGAGGAGAGTTTTCGGTTTGGATTTCGAGTGGATTGCGTGTGTTGGCGGCACACGACCAGACCCCATGGGACTTGGGTTTGGTGGAGGTTGGCGGCGGACGGGAACGTCCGGACGCTCGGTGGGGCTCGGTGTGGCGCGCCGCCCCCTAGGCGGGGGTTTTTGTAAGCAAGGGTTGTTTTTGTCCGATCTTAGTATTGAGGCGGGTACATGTGTGGAATTCGAAGTGGGTGGCGCGAGAGCTGTCGGAGAGACGAAATTCAAAACTCTGTAAGCTGCGCCTTGCTGTGTGTACCGTCTGATGTCGCGACGGATCCACTGACTTGGGTGAGCTAGGGTCGGGTGGGGAGAGGTGGACGGTGCATGTTGTTCAACGAGCCCTGTGTCAACTAGTCTATCGCTAAATGGGAGGCCAGGCCCAGAGCGAAGACGATCGACGTTGCTCATTAGAGCTACCGACCCATCCCCGTAATGAGTGTATGTAGTACTTTAGTAGTACTTTGGATCTATTTACTGTCTTTAGTGACGGTAGGATGCGTTTTTCGCAATACCGGCACCAAGATCTCCCGCTCGGGCCGTCCGATATGTTTTTTTCACGGTCTAATACTCCTGAAAACATTCCTACTTCAAGGGAGTGGGGCATGTACAACAAGCGTTTGATGGCGAGGAGGGTACGGCCGGATTAGCGGTGGGAGACGGGCGTTGGAGCTAGTGGTGGCCAGCCGGGAAGCAACGCTAGGAAAGGGCGCTCGCTAGCCGTCGACCAACCATGTGCCAGTCGAACCTTCCCGGGGGGTGAGGCAAGACATGGCACACGCCGGTGGCCGGTCGCAGACGGAGGAGCGGCTATGTGAGGCGGTGGCGATCCTTAGGATCAGCCGCCGCCGGAAAGCCCTATACGGAGGGCTTTTTTCGGAAACTAAAAGAATGTCCGTACCCGGCGTCGAGCTAGTTGGGGAGGAGCACTAGGGTAGGGCGCTCACTAGTGAGCCGCCTCGTCGACCACCTACATCTCCCGGGGGGAGGAGTCAGCTTAGACGGCAAGGAGGACGGTCGCGACGGAAGAGCGACACGATCTGGCGGCGACGACCCTTTGGGTCGGCGCGGCCGGAAAACCCCGCACGGAGGGTTTTGAATAATTCCCGTGTGCCCGCGGCCCGCCGGATCCGACTACGGTGACTCCCCCCCCCCCCCTCTTCGACACCCACTACCCCGACAGACCTACACCTTCTTGAGCGTGGGCCCGGGTGAGCGCGGAGGCCCCCGCCCAACAAAGGCTGCTCGGTGGACGCGCGATTAGAGGGGGGAGGGTAGGGACACATGCCGGGCTATCTGACAGGTACCCGGGTACCATACACAGAAAAATCGAGGAAATGAGAGGGGGAAATTCAGGCGCGGAGGCAGGAGCGCCCATTTTTTCTATTTCTGTGTGTCTCGGTCCTCCCACATGTCCTCGAGGTGACGGGGGACCTCGAAAAGGAGGACCGCCGCGTCGGTGGACGCGGCTACGACCTTGGGGCGGGGTTTACGGGATGCGGCGGCGGGATCGACGAGCGACCACGCGAGGAGGGTCTTTTTGCAAACCTTTCCCCTCCTATCTTCGGCAAGACCGAAGTCACGCGGGAGCTAGATTCGGCTGGCCCGTCGTCCCTCCCGAACGCCGACCGGCCTAGGCCGGTCGGCACCCCGGTTCGGTGGGAGCGGGCCGTACATCGTGAAGGTCGAGCAGCATTTTAGTTTTGCATTTCTCGACAAGTGGATTTATTTTCAGATCTGTTTTTCTTGATTACAAAATTATTACGCCGTTACTGCTTAGGCGGTGGGGCTGTGGCAATTGCTGTGATTGCTTACAGTTTTTTAACTCCCGAGGAACGTCGACACACACTGAAGCTAGGTGTGTCGATAGGTGTACCTGGTCGAAGAGACCCGGGCTAAACTCACCCACAAGTCATGAATGGCTAGAAATAGAGGCCCGAGAGACATCAGCCGGTCGAGTTTGCCGGTATTGTTATAGATAATTTCAATTTCAATTTAAATTTTTGCCAAGCTCCAGGGCACGGGAGTACCGTTGGGTCGATGTAGTCGAGGACTACGTCCGACTCTCGCGCCTAACCGCCGAAGAACTTGATCTCTACATCGGGGCACCGATAATGTACGATGCAGTAGCTGCACCCTTTCGTAAGGAGTGCGAAATCCACGCGAAACCCTCCGGAGGTTGTTCGTGTACTGCACGAAGTACCCGTTGTAGCCATGCTGTTAGGGTGTCCGCCGTCCAATTTGTCGTAGGTTCGTGTAGACTAATGGCCCACCGTCTGTCCGGAATCTTCCCGGCGGAGAGCTTGGTACGGGCAGCGTCGAAGTACCTTAGTAGTTCCGCTATGTCAAGGTGGGCCGAGTCCGGTAGTTCACATAGGAGTTTTCGCTCCGTGGAAGTACCACGTTGACCTTTTCTCGTTCCGTGGTAGAGGAGGATTCCACCGGTTGGAGTACACAACAGGTCTCCAGACCGGCACTCAACTCCCGCTCCCCCGCGACAAAAAAATTGTGGACAAGAGCACCGTCGCCAAACACGCTCTAAATAGTAGAATGAGGTCCGACTGGGCTTGAGTCCAAGTTTCTTCGAGCTGCGTGCGGAGGTCCTTGGACATGCCTAGCGATGACACAAGAATCCGGGCTGGCATGTACATGCGTGTGCGGCTAGGCTGGAGGGAAACTTGGGACGCTGCGAGACCCCGCCGGACTTTTGCTACTAAGTCGCCATGTGCGACTGTTTCGGCGCCGTGGTCCTTGAAGAAACCGTTCACGGCTGAGAGGTAATGCTGCAGACTAGTTGCCTTGATGGTGCCACGTTCCCCGATCCATGCGATGTAGCGGGCCATGGTAGCGGCTGTCGCGGCTAGCGGTGGCAGTCCTTGTTCCTCGTAGATCTGGAAGTATGGTTTATTGATCGCGCTGTTGTACGTGTCGGACGTGCTTTTCGCCCAAGCCGCGGTCAGTATCCCGAGCGTTTTTGCTCAAAGGTAGTTTGTGCCTAGTAGGCGTTGCATGTAGGGGCGCATCGAGGCGGCCCATGAGCTGTTGCAGCCGGCCACCTCGATCTTGTAACGTACTTTTCCTGCTCGGGTGGGGTACGTCTGGATTGCTGGCCTGATTTGTCGTGTGTTGAACATGGTCAGGGTAGCATTGACTTCGCCCCGGCGGAAGTACAACCATGCCGGGAGGGAATCCAGAAGACAGTGGCGGGCCAGTGAGGCTTGCCGATTGTACCGCGTCCGTGCCGCCGCCCGGGACGGAACAAGTGCGCGCGGGCTGGCAAGACCGTCTCGTGGCACGCCAACTCGGTAAGTGCCTTGTGCCACGTGCCTTGCCAACGGGGGGCGACTACTGTGGGGGTTGCGCCGCTCTCTTGTAGCTTATGGGCGAGGTCGGGTAACATGGGCCATGGTGGGTTGCACATGTTGTCTCTCGCCATGACGAATCGGCGAGGTGAAGGGAGTCCACTGCTTCGCACGACGGGTCGAGCCAGTTTACGTTGTACCGGGAAAGTAGGGTGTTGAGAGCCGACGCAAACCGGTCGATAGTATGCGGGCCGAATTGAGTGTCCATTTCGTGGAACACTGAGGGGTCTAGCTGCCAGTCGTCGCTGTCGAGGTGGCGGCTGAGCTTGTCTGCCCATGTGTTCGCCGCGGAACGGATGTACCGGGGTCTGATGTGGATGTTGTTGGTGTCCAACAGGTACCCAAGTCGGCGTTATTCGTTCATCATTTCCGGGGAGCGGGACGTAAGGCCGGCCAAGACGTAGTAGGCCGCCTAGTTGTCCTCGTGGAGGAGGATGTTGCGGCCATCGAGATTTGACAAGAATCTGAGGACGGCCATACGGACGGCCGTCAGTTCCTTCCATGTAATGTGTTGGTGTTCGTCCTCTCGTCCTCAGAAGCCGCGTGCTTCGAGTCTGCCGTTCAATAATGCCCCCCAACCATACCCCGAACTGTCTCAATGTATGTATGCCGACTCGACCGGGCGGTGGACGTTCTTGCCATTTGCGTGGCTGGGTACCTGTGTCCACCAATGTAGATCGCGACGGAGCTGAGGGGTGAGGCGGACTCGGCCTCTCCACTTGTCGCCGAGTACGGAGGGTAGTTCGCGCAGGAAGAATCTTGCAGTCGGGATAGCGAGAAAAAGGTACTGCGCCTGACCAGCGAATGATTGGAGTTCCTTGACAGGGAGCCATATGTTGGCTCGTGCAGCACGTTGCAGTAGTTGCCGGGCTTGTTTGGCGAGCGTCTAAAGCTTTGCTTATGGGGCAAAGAAGTAACCTATTGCTATGTCGATGTCGATGCCCAGGTGGTGGCCGTATTGCGTCGGCTCCCAAAAACCTTTGGAGGGGTGGCGGAGAAGGCCGAGACTGGTGAGGAGGCGGTCGGCGCACTGACGGAGCGCTAGAGTGAGAGCCCGGGTGGCTGCGAAGAGGAGGAAGTCGTCGACGTAAGGTAAGATTTTTGCTCCGCGTCACCGCGTGTGTCGGAGGAAGCGCTTGCTCGGTCTATCGCCGTCGGGCTGCGTAGGCCTCCCCTGGTGTGTCGTAAACCCACCGGGGTCGGGTTGTCGGAGGTGTCGTACGAATGTGTCCGTAAACGCGCAGAAGTGGTAGGGGCTGAGCGACCACCCCATCGGTAGGCCAGCTAGCCGTTACAATTGGCCGCGCACGTTTATTGTTAGGAAGTCGCGATGCTCTGGCACGGTGCCTAGCGCGTTGAACCCGTCCTTTAGATCGAACGAGAACATGTAGTCGCCCTTCCGTGTGAGATGTCGAACGCCTAGCGGAGACTCCATCCGTAGTCGCTTTTTGACGCAGAAGCTATTCATGTGTCGTAGGTCGACGATAAATCGCCATTGATTGTTGCCGGGCTTGGCGACTAAGTACAATCTGGATACGTATTTGCTTCATGTGGTGGGATCCCATGCTCCCGTCTCCAAGAAGCGCGCGAGTTCGGCCTCGACGAAGGTGAGTTGCTAGCGTTGGGGTAGCGTCTAGTAGGGGTACGCCGTGGTTGAACGGGGGTGGGGGTCGATTGTTTAGGAAGGGAATAGTAACGCCCTCCCGGATCCAACTCAAGACTCGACCGCTCGCGCCGATATCTTTCATGCTTGCCAGTTTCGCCGCACGCGGTGACGCATGTAGTTTGAATCTGGTGTGCAGGAATCGGCGCGGCGGGTCACCCCGTTATTCCTCCTTGTCGGCCTCGATCTTCTTGTGTGCCTTGTCAATAGCGGGGAGGGAGCGGCCTCCCGTGCGGTCCTTAGGCTTGGCCTTGTGTTTGTCCGGCTTGTCCGGCTTGTCGTTCGGCTTGTCCGGTATGTATGGTCGAGGCTTGTCGGCCTTGAATTGGCAGTTGCTTGCGCCTTTGGAGCTGCTGTGATGTTGACTTCGAGTCGCTTATCCTCTAGGGCTGACAAGAGTCCGTCGACGACGTTGCCTCCACGGTCAGAGGCGATGGTGTCGAAGCAGCGAGTGCAGACGAGCCGCTCGGCGACTCGTCCTTCGCCGGTGAGGATCTTCTTGGCCTTGAAGCGCCTGATGTAGGTGAGTCGCGTTTCCCCCGCTGAGGCCAGTGCTTGATGTGTACGTAGCGCCGCGTCGACGACTGAGTAGGCGTAGGCTGTTTCGTCGGGGGTAGAGGTGACCGCGCGAATCGTTTCCATAACAATTTCGAGTGCCGAGTTAGCGGCGGCCGTAAATACACCATAGCGGAGCAAGTGTCGATACTCGTCGCGGGAGGAGATTCTCGCGTTATCAGTAAAAAAATTGTCGGCCTCGTCGTGTCGAGGGTTCCACAGGCACGGGACTGTTGTACCTGAGAGGGGTAGGCACTCCGCGAACGTACGAGACGCGAAGTCTGTCCACTCTCTAGGGTCGATGTACTCTAGAGGGGTGTCTTTACTATCAACTGGTAGAGCGTCGTGCTCGCGTCGTCCACCCGCAGCTCTGTCGAAATCGGTTGTGGGGATGGCTGAAGTAGTGTGTTTTGTTGGCGCGGCTGCGATGGATAGAGTTTCGACATGGGCTGCTAGCTGATGTACAATGTTTAGTAGCCCTACGGAGGGATATGTTAACAGTTCCGGCGCGTTACCAAGCGCAACGGGGTAGAGGTCCGTAGGCAATTCCATGCGGTATGTCATATGAACTCATGGAGTGTGTTTTCGTGCGTCGTGCATGAGACTTAAGTGATCAACACCTTGCGTGGTTAGCAAGAGCCACGATGCCGTTTGCGTGAGCGATAGCTCTCGCAAATGGCAGAAGGTGGACACACAATCGCTGTTGGTGCGTCATATAGTGTGCGGACATTTTACTGTCCGTGTGCGCGTGGGCGCTTGAACCGTTAGGGGAGATGTAACGTCGGAGGTAACGCATGTTACTGCGTAATTCTAGCCCTATAATTCAAGCCTCCATATTTCCAATATGACCAAAAAATACGCCCGCGCGCCCACCTACAGGTATATTATTACAGCATCATCAGCATAAACACGGGTACCGCAAAACAAACGGGTACCTTCCCGTGTACTCGACGAGTACAGGTACGCTACGGCGCTCGTGCTGTGTTGCGAAAGCTATGGCTCATCAGCAGCGCGGCCGTCAACAGCTTGACGCGGGCCGGTACACGTACCTGGCACTTGACACGGACCTGTCCTGCACAGATCTTCGCAACCCAGTTGAGCATAGCGGACACGGTAGCGGCTCACTGTGGCTTGCGTTGCGAGCCCAACTGTCGGCGACGTCTCCACCAACGTTGCACTGACTAGACTCACTGCGCAAACCGAGCGTCTAGCCCGACTGTCCGAGTTTAGGGTCCCCACTGTCCCAGTCGTACGGTACGTGACCTCTTTTTTTGCCCCAGACCATTCGGAACCCCTTGGCACGCAAGCACTGTATCCACATTCATGCACTCGCTGGTGGTTTCCTTGTTACTACTGCACATCAATTTGAGGCACACGTAGACGGTGCGTGTTTGGCACCCCGACTTTACGCCGGGAACTCAGCGGCGGAGTTGAGAACCGCTCATTAGTTGTCCTTTTCGTTTTTCCTAGCGTCGTTTGAAAGCCACACAAACTCGTTCGGCGTGTTTTGGATGTATGAGGGCTATTCCTACGCTAATATAGCCTCAGTGCAACTGCCGCGAGGCTTTCGCAGCGCCTTATCTCTATTTCCCCCCTTCTTATTTCAGTATCGTGCGCAGGCTTGGGTGAGTTCGCCAAAAGCTTGCGTTCAACAGGTCGTAGCGCCTTATCATGTATATTGTTAATATTGCCTGTTTGCCCTCCGTGCGCACCCACACCGACAACACCCAAGCACCAACACCCAAGCGCGCGCGCGCGCACACACACACACACACACACACACACACACACACACACACACACACACACACACACACGTACGAACACACACACACACACACACATCCTAACACGCAAATAAAAGTAAACATATACACAACCTCACACTCGCACAGTCACATGCACGCACACACGCACGCACTCACTGAAAACCGAGTTGGAAAACGCACACGCGCACTCCCACTCTCTCATACGCATACGCATCCATTCACATAGACTCGCACCCAGCAACCTTAGTAGTACGAGCTTTTGGCTCTTTCTCCATTGGCATGTCACAGAACTGTATTCACCTGTTCAGAGATAGTAAACCCTGATAAATTGCAATGAGAGCTGACTATCAGCATGAGAGCTGACTATTTAATTTTTTTAAATGTAGAGGGTTTTCACACCTAGACGGATCCATGAAACGCCTATTCGGAACCAAAAAGGAAGCTGCACCGGCCCCAACACTTCAAGATGCAACGTCAAGCCTCGGGAACCGCGGAGATGTGTAAGCTAGCTATTCCACAGTCTGATTGTTACCTTACACCCCAGTATGAGTTTTAGTTAGCACTGCAAAGCTTGCAATATGCTTTGTATCATATGTATTTCTTCAGTTTCTTTCTTTTTTGGTCTCCGCAGGCTGGACGAGAAGATTCGGAAGCTCGATCAGCAACTCCGTGAACACAGAAACACCATTAAGAAAACAAGGGGGCCGGCACAGGAGGCAGCAAAGCGGCGAGCGATGAATGTGTGTCTCAGGAAATTATCAGAGAACATTTATTAGCTGATGGGAATCTGTCGATAATGAAGTGGTTTCATGTGATCACACTCATGTTTAGTTTGCAAGTGGGGAAAGTGCTTCTGCTGAGCAGGTGTCACGCTGCTAAGCATGTGTTCATAACTCCGAAGGTGCTGAAGCAGAAGAGGATGTACGAGGGACAACGGGAGCGGCTCTATCAGCAGCAATTCAACCTGGAGAATGCCGCGTTTACGACCCAGGCAATCCAGGATAGCGTCGTGCAAGTGCAGGCCATGCAAGCGGCTGGTACAGAGTTGAAGGTGAATACAGGAGTCATTTTCTTCATTTGGATAGCCATTTGCAAGTGCGGAGCATTCGTGGTTTTGGAATTACGCGCCTCACTCGCTTCTTGGGTGATCCTCTTTCCTCAGAAAGCGTTCAAGGCGAAGGAGTTGGACATTAACGCCATTGAGAAACTGCAGGATGAGATGTCAGATTTGATGGTCTGAGCACCAAGTGTATCCGTTGACTTTCCGCCCTGATGTGGCAGTAAACCTCGTCTATGGCGAGTCCGGGCATGAGCTGATTGCTGTGCTTTGAAACTGCAGGATATTAGCAACGAGATCAACGAAACGCTTGGGCAATCATACGGCGTCCCCGATGAAATTGACGAGTCTGAGCTCATGGGCGAGCTCGATGCCTTGGAGGTGCCGACACTCGTCCGTCGTTCATAATTGCACTACAATGGTGAAATTGCACTCTCAGCGCTGATTGTTTTCCACGCAGGATGAGCTAGCAAATGAGGCAACGGAGTCAGAGGTCCCATCCTACTTACAGGAACCGGATATGGGTCTGCCGGATGCACCACAGGCGCGGTCTCGCTGTTGACTTGTCCAAAAACCTTTCACTCATTTTTGGTGTCCATTGAACTAGCAGTGATAAGCATATTCCAGGGACCTGTTGGAATTGGGTCGCAGGGTAGCTCGAACTATAACATTATTTTGTTTCCATGGTGGCATTGCAGGCTACACCCGCACAGGACGAATACGGTCTTCCAATGAAGGCTTAATCTGCTTCCGTGATGCCAATGTATCTGTAGTGTTGCGCCGCTTGTACTGCAAAAGTTCACTGTGCATGTGGCGGCTTTGATGTGGCGGTTGATGTAATTTGCTGCTTGGATTTGGCATGTAACGGCTCAGGGTCTGGCATCGGGGTTTATTGTACGTAATCATGGTATTGCGTTGTCAATATTGGATGTGAATGTAGCGGATTTTGTCTGATTGAGCTCTGCCATTTCCTTCCACAACATATGTCTCGCAGGGCTCGTAGCACCTGTCTCACTGATATATTCTTTTCACGGCGTACAAATCGCAGGCGAGGAAGGGTAACCGAACACACCTTCTCAAAACACAGAAATTACAAATGGAGCCCTGCGTTGCTTAGACAGTCTGTGCTCACAATATCTGTCAGTGAAAACCTCGGTGAACGCCCACCAACATAGGATCCCAGCCGTGCGGATTCAGCCTCCATGTCAGGATGCCCAATGCAGATGACGAAAGGCACGCGATATCGCGAACCTGACGCGCCGATGACCTTCAGCATTGCCTGTTCGTCTTCGATGCCTTCAAGCTGAGGAGAAAACATATGAATGTTAGTAGAGGTAGGGAACAAGGCAGACCAATGAGCGGTGCAATACAGCCATCATATGCAATATGAACAGCTTACAATGGCAGTAGCAAGTCCATGAGAGGTAGCCGCATCCAGGAGACGCATGCCAATCAGCCCAGCATTCTTGAATGCCCATTCTGTTGTGGTATTTTTGCTCTCGTCCCCAACAAACACGGGCAGCATATTGGGAATCATCTCGGCATAGGGTGCCAAGTGAGGTGATGCGTCCTTAATGAGCTCTGTGGTGCGCGACCCGTCCACTTCCAGGTCAGACAGGACCACCACCGTCACGGCCGCGTTCAGTACTTTCTCCCTATTGGTCTTCATCATTGTCGGCGCGAGGGAAGCTTTAGCCTGACCATTATTACGAGGCATTTCCTTCGCTCAGGTTCAGTGAATATCATTCGTTTTTCATAAAAAGCGACACATATTGCGGCTGCAAGACCATGAATACCGAACACGGGCGACAACCCACCACACCTCTCTCGAGGACACCAGCACCAGCCGGTATGGCTGGGTATTGAAGGAAGTCGGTACTCTCTGTGCGGCCCGAAGCACTCTTTCGAGGACATCTGTTTCCACCGGCTTGTCGATAAACGTTTTGCAGCTCACTCTGGCGTTGCTGATGCGCATCATCGCTTCCTCCTCCCCTCCTCGAAGTACCTCCAGACCACTGGACGTCGCCACTGCACGGGGAAGACTCCTGGTGGAGTGTATGCGGGGAGCCCTGAGCGCCAACTTATCTGTAGCACCCGGAATTATCCGGCCGAAGGCCGTTCCAGAGGAAAATACGTGACTCGCTACGAAAGTCTGCATCATGCAGAAGTCGAAAACGAATAAGGTTGTGAAACAAAGGAATACTCTTATTTGTCTTATTTGCTTATAACCCAGTTACACGTTTTACAAATGACCAGGGGCAGCGAATGCGATTTACTAGTTATCTGAGAGTAGAACTCTGGCCGACGGAAGACCGACGTCGGAAATTATGTCGCACCTCTCTGTCATGCCCTGTGTTTGGGCGTGGGCGGTGTGGCTGCAACACAACGCAGTCCATCGTCCCCTGCTGTCGCAGAGGTACGCGTATCAGTGCCTGCATATGAAAATATAAAAACTTTCTTACAAGAAAAAGCAGTGGAGGCCACCAAGCAAAGAGAAGAAAAGAGGAAAAAACCCAAGCCCGAGGAACAGGAAGGCATGCCACAGCACCAGCAGTGCCCTCCTGAAAAGCGTCGCGGAGATAGGAACCCAGAGTGCCATGAAGAGCAGCAGAAAGACGTTGCATGAATTCACGTCGCACATCCCCCCAAAAACGCCGAAACGGAACATAAGTACACTCTTCCCATAAAGTCCGTTACTAGCGGCACGCATTTAATTACCCGCCACGCACAGCCGCGATGGCCATGCAATTCGATTGGGGGGTAGAGTAATGACTTTTGAACAACACACCACGGCGCGTTGTTCACTGACGTGAGCACCTCTATCGGCACGCTCCGATTATTGTGGGCACACACGTTGGATTTGCGGCCGAAATTTTGCATGCCGAAATTTGTGGATGTGCAGGTTATGCACGCCTCTATGCTTGGCTCGATGCACGTAGTGTCGCGATAAGCCGGGAGACTACTCGACATTGGGCTTTCAACATGTTTGCAGAATTGCACGAGTATCCGCCGAGTGTGTTGCGCCCGGCCGCCTACAGAGCGGCAATAGCGGGAATGGCATATCGTGTGCACTAGGTTTTCTTGCCAAGTGCCCGAAAATACAGCCAAGGAGCACGGGCTAAGGACCTATTGGGCTTGAGGGACGGTTGACTTGGAGTGTAAGCACCCTAGCGCGCGGATCGCTGGCCTTTCAAGCTTTCGCATCGCCGGGCGTGAAATATGGCGGGGAGCTTTCAATGTACCCTAGCACGGGCCTTGGTTTGGCATGCGGCAAATGGCACGGCACCATGCCAACATGGGGCATGAAATGGGTGACGCCGTGAATAGAAGAAGTATAGAGCGCTGATTGTTGAGCGTATTGGCGGAGCGGGTGTGCGGGTACCACCTGTCCAAGGGTTGCTAGCCCCGCGCGAATGTGGCAGATTTTGAAACCCTAAAACTTTAGTTGGCTATACGAGGGGCTGGATGGCATCGGAGGGCGGATTTGACGCGAAAACCGGCCGGTAGGCGTAGTTGAAAATCTACATTTACTTGGGGGAAGGGCTTCCATTTGCAACTTGGTTTGCTCGAATCGGACACCGTACGGCGAAGTTAGGCTTTTTTAAGCCTCCCAAGCTGTGGGTTTCCGGCCCCTATCCCACCCACGTCAAGCATCTTAACGGCACATGCCATCACACCCACGTGCTCCCATGTTTGCGGACAGCATGTTGGGATCATAAAAACCGCGTGTTGTCTCGCCGATTTCGGGAGTTTTCACGAGCCAAAGTGTGGAAAATCCGAATAATTCCGGGGCGCCCGAATCAGGGTATGCCCCGAAATCGGGGTTGACCCGCAAACCCTAATACGTCAGTTCGTAGCCGTGATGGGCCCCATTTGTGCCCCGCTTCCCCCTCCACTTCGCCGTCAACACAAGTTTCGGTCCGCCTTTTCAACGAGCTAAAGTACAGTTAAACCCTAGAAACCCTACATGACAAACACCCGCCCTACGCGAAAGGCCCTATTTCACTAGTAACGGACTTTATGGGAAGAGTGTAGATCGACGAACAAAATGCTGCATACGGACATAACTGTCAGAGCGCAAGAAACGAGAGTCAGCGGCACCCATGCTAGGGAAGCCACCAAAATAGACAAGCGATCGACCAACTCAGCCGCCATTGGCGCCAACCGGCCCCCATCCTCCATGGCGAAGGGATAATAGTCATGGACCGGCTGAACCGAAGGCGTGCCAAGCAAAGCGGAAGTGCGGAAGTCCGCATCAAGTTTGCATTGCTGAGCTCCCAATGCAAGGCTGCCAGGGAGTGGGAGGCGAGCACCTATACGAGGAACATTGGTGTTCGTGCGAGCACTTGTAACCGTCACATCAATAACAAGATGACGGTGCGGAGCCATGAAGTCTAACCAAACCACATCCCCAGGACGATCACGTGAAGCTCCCGACCGAATACGGCGGACCTCCAACCGCAAGTCCCGGCCCTTAGTAGCCCCCGCTTCAAGCATGAACTCTTCAAGCACGTGGACAATACGGTCGTGGAGTTGAATGATATACCAAGAGCACGGGCACCGGCGGATATGGTCCATGAGCATAGCGGTTGTTGAGCGCTCACCCGACATAAAGATGCTCGATACCGTCGACGAAGATCCATACCCGCGAGATTCTGAAGGGGCCTCATTGCACCGAGGGCATTTTCGAACATGAGAGGCGCGCTCCGCAGTCAAGCCAAGCACCCGGTGGGCTGCCATCGTATAGCAATCGGATGGCACCTTGAAACTGGACTCATGTGAAGCGAAAAAGAGAGCCAAAGCCCCGCGACCCGTACCCGAAATCACCCTCATATAGTCCGGTGGGGAAGGTCTGCAAAACGCCAAGAGGTCAAGGTAGGCCCGGGCACGAAGAATGCGCGAAATGCCCCGTTGAATGTGGCCCCCGGAATCTCCCAAGCGAGTGAGAGCATCGAGAGTCGGAAGTTGTAGGTTAGTCAGTTGGGTAGCGGGTGCCACCGCATTATTGAACGTAGATACCACCTAATCGACATCGGGCCCGGCATAATCGGAAAGGTTTTGGTTCAGTGCGTTAGTCAACACCACAAGCTCCGATTCCGAAAACCCGCCCATAGTGGAGATAGAATCATACGAATTGCGCAATTGGACCGCCCACGGTAAAGTAGAAGTGGCAACATTTACTAGTTCCTGTCGGATGAGACCGTACAAAGGACCTAGCGACTCGGACTCGTAATCAATAATCAGGTTGGCGAGGGTCGCAGTGAATGAAGCATAGTGAGCAGGTTCGGCGTCGAGCTCGAGGGACGGTACATTAAGCCCCCAAAACTCCGCAGGGAGGGAGAGCTGTCGTTTAGCACAATTCAGTTGATCGAGTGTTTGTGCGTCCAAAGAAACGCCCAAGATTCGATAAACTGTTGCACGAACGGCCCTATTTGCAGTAGCAAGGTACGGTCGGCATATATATGGGGGGAGGGTGCGGAGCAAGAAACCATAGCGGCGTACCGCACACGTGATCATCAAGCGGAAAGCGGCGTGTGTCCCTCCGAAGTCCGACATAGCAAAGCAAACGATCTTGTCCAAGAGGAGTTGATGAGCCTCAACGGTGTCTTGCAGCCAAGAGTGAACATAGTTCTCATTATGAGACGCTGGAGGGCCGTTTGCCATCGAGAAGTCCATCGCCAGAGGGGCTCCAAGGTTACTAGTACCCGTAACAACGGGGACCATCGCCCGTATCACCTCGACAAGTTCAAGGGCCGTATCCGGAGGTACCATGCACGAAGATTTGATTGGTTGAACATTCGAGCAGACTTTCCCCATTTCCTCCGTAGCCACCGTAATCACAGTCGGGACGAAAGGCGTTTTGATCAAATACTTGCCATCATCAGAAAAGGCTTGGATCGCCGCTGAATCCTTGCACCGTTCTCCAATACTCCGGAGGGGGGTGCTTATCGCCAGATTGAACAAAAGCGGGCCAAGAGGATATTCTTGTCGGACACCCGTACGAGATTGAACCGTGCCGTGTAGGAGCGAAGCATCGTTGGGGTCGAGGTAATACACCGTGGAGTCCCGTGAATATATCATCTCAACCAACGGGATAATGGGATGCAAGTCATGGTTCTTGTACAGCTCCGCAAGGAAACTCCGGCGGGAAATGGTGTTGAAGGCGTTCTCCATGTCCAAGCTTAGAAGGCTACAACCAGGAATAGCTTGTAGGCCAATGCGAGTGGTATGAATGGCTCGCTCGATACCCGCTTTGGTGAAAACCGATCGTTGTGCATGGCCCAGGTGGTCGGCCGCGACAGTCGCTATCCGTGCTATGGCGTGACAATGAGCTAACCGCGACAAAACGCTGCCAGCGACAAGCGGCCGGACTTTTGGAGCCTCACCCCGAAGGCGAGTGGCGTCGCGGTCGATCCCGGTTTGCTTGTGAAGAGCCCACCCGGTCGCACTCGCCAGAAAGTCCGCCGCAGCCTCGGGAATGTTTCCTGCCGAGTAGCGGTTAACCCACTTACGCCATGCCGGAACATTCAAGTCACGGACATGTTCCCATCGCCAGCCATCAACGTGGGGGGCTGACAGGCGAGGTGCTTTTCTCAAGATAAGGAGCATAGACTCCTCCCATATTTTGAGGTTGTCACTGTCATCTAAATACGTGAGGTGTGGGCGCGCTGGGGGGGGCAGAGGGTCGCGGAGATCACAGTCTGGGTGGGGGGTACCGGGCGGAGGATGCAACCGCTGAAGAGCGGCAAGAGCGGCGTCCGCGTCCTCCGCCATTCCGAAGTCGGCTCCGTCTCGGGCTATACGGGCCCGTCGCAACTGGCCAATTTCCAATAGCTCACGGGCCCGACGGAAGGCAGCACGGCGTCGGAGGTCACCTTCAGAGAGGCGAGTCGGTGGGTGGTGCTGCTCCCGTTGAGTGTTATGGGCCCGGCGACGGCGAGAGCCCCCCTCCACCCCGGCCCCGACCGCCGGGGCGTCTAGGCGCGGAAGCCCCCGGGCACGCACGTACAAGCTCACCTCCATCTCGACTATCACGTAGAAGGGTGTCAATGCATGTGAGTCCGTCCTCTCCGGACGTAGAGAACTAGAGACGGACTCGACGTTGGACCAGGGAGCGGATGCGAGCACCGGCCGCCGCCGGGAACGGTCGGAGGAGGAGGCCGCCAAAGAGGTGAAGTGCCAAAAAAGCTCCAGCAGCCCGAGGGTCCGTTGAGGGAAGGGAGGTCGCATATTCGAGGGTGTCTTGTAGGGCAGAACGTAGGTCGTCTGTCGCTGTCGCACAAACCCCTCGGGCCGCAATGATAGGTCTGAACTCAAGTAGACAAGCGACCGGGTCGTTGTCAGAGCACCATGAGGCGGGAGTAGCAGCCCGAGGGGGGATCGGAGAGCAGCCTCTCGGCGGAGTGCAGCGGCAGATGAGGGCATAAAAGCTTGTCCATGAGCCAAGGGGGGGAGGCCACCCCAAGCAGGGGGGGGAGGGGTGACAGCTATTTGGAGGGGGTATGGTCCAATGAGCGGCGGCCGGGAGCTGCCAGCATAGTCGTGAGGCAACATTGGAGAGACGGAAGCGGCCACACAGTGTAGGCATGGAGCGGTAAGAGGGCGAGCTTGGGTGGCAGATAGAAGGTGGTCGCCCGAGGCACAAAGGGAAAACAAGGCCGGAGAGGAGGTCGCAAGGTGGCGAGCTTGGCCACGGTGTGCGGAAGTAGAGGGGCCATTGCCAGTTATGAACATGTTCGTGAGTCTGGCGAAAATAGAACGCCATTTACGCCCATATGAAAATCCAATCGTAATATATTGATATACATTAGATACGGGTACTGCTTGAAACCCGTGTGTACGTTTGTGTTTGTTTCCGTCCGTACTATACCTTCGTTTCGGTCTATCTCTCCTGCGTCGGTCGGTCCCTTATCACGAGCTCGATTGGATTGTATTGTACTTTATTTGATATTAAAATTTGGAAAATAGACATGTATTGTGTGTGCATAGTCAGATTGATTTACATCTATAGATTTGCAAAACTAACTGCCATGTGCACGGGACAGTAGCCTTTTGGGTTAGTGCCATTGAATTTAGCGGCGCGTCACCACCCCACACACAACCACCTTGCTTGTGCTCGAAGGGCGGCGCGACCAACCACCTAACTACCTTCACCAACGGACAACTCTATGTGGCGATTAGCCTTCTTCACCTAATTGCTAGCACAAATCTTTTCGGTTCTCATCTGTTCTGTCGCTGCTTGAAGACAGTGTGATGGTGCAGATGGGAGAAGATGAGAATATGTCTTACTGCTTGTACTTTAGCAGTATATGTTCGTAAGTGAACAATATCCATCTTTGGCTTCTATCCGGTTGTCTTTTGTCCACTCACCCTCGTCCCCATAAAACGAGTCTTGGGAGTACCCCTCGCGAATGGGGTCAACGAACTCAGGGCGCAGATGCAACGCGCTAACTATCACGAAGTTTAACTGTGCGTCTTCAAACAGCAGCTAGGACTTTCGTTATAATTCTCGATATGACGGAACTTCGCCATCCCAAAATAATGGAACTGTGGCATGAGGTACGAAGTCTAGACGCCGGCTCAACGGGTCAGCTTCGTTCAGAGCTCCCTTGCGATATGCAAGTGCCATCGAGCCCACAAGCGATTGCAAATCCCGCAGGTATCTTGCTTGCCGCTTGTTCAGCCTGTTGTTCGGTTGCCTGAGCGGATGTCGCAGTGTGTCGTGGTCTGTTACGACAAGGCCTTCAAGATAGCACCTCCGATGCTTGACAGCTTCGCATGCGGCCAAAGCTTCTAAGTCGTACGCAGAGTAAGTGTTACCACGCTCAGCTGGATTCATCTTACGCGCCCAGTAAGATAGTGGTTGAAGGCCTCCTCCTTGGTCTTGCAACATGACTGCTGCTATCCCCACTGTTGAAGCATGTGTAGCCACGGTGAACGTCTCGTCCGAGCTGACCTCCGGAAGGATGATGCATGGCGCGGAAATGAGCCGTAACTTGAGAGTCTCGAAGGCTTCCAAAGAGGCAAGCGTCAGCGTAACCTTCTGTGGCTAGGACTTCCGTAGTAAGTCCGTCAATGGAGCTGTAAGGTCGCTGAAATGATGAATAAATCTAGCATAGAAGTTGCGGAACTATACGAAACTGCGAATCTCCTTCTGTGTCGTAGGCACTGGCTAGTCTACAACGGCCTCGACTTTCTTTGCGGAAACCAAAGTTTTACCAGCTGACACAGTATAGCCCAAACATTCCATCTCACGAAGGCCGAAGAAGCATTTCTTAAGGCGTAGCTTCAGGCCCTCCTCCTTAAATCGTTGCAACACAAGACGCATGTGCTCCAAGTGTTCCTCCAGAGTGCGACTTTAACACTGGCCCTCGGAATCTATCATGTCAACCTGTTACACCCCACCCACACTCAAGTGCTTAGTCAGAGCTCAGCGCGATGCGGGCACCCTATTCCACAACATCCCTCCACTCTCCCTCACCAACCCTATCGCCTCCACAATCCGCGCCCACTTCACCACTCAAGACGACGCCCTCCTCGCCTCACTCCGGGATAAAGCCACACACATCACCGACCCTCACACATATAAGCAAGCCTACTACGATTTCTCTCCCCGCAAAACACACGCCTCCCTCCTCCCCCGCCTCACCCCCCTCTGGAAGAGTAACATCACCACGTGGCCGCAAGTCCTCCTCAGAGCCACCACATCCTCCTTCATCCTCAAATCATGCAAATCCATCACCACACTCACCGGGTCCACCACCCCACTCTCAGTTCCCATCCGCCTCCTCGCCGCAATCCTCACCGAACCCCTCGATACTATCCACAACCGCCTCCCCCTCACAAGCCTCACTACCAAACAAGCATCCCCCCCCACCACTATACACCCCTCATGGATTCCCCTCCTCTCCCCACACCTCCCTCGCTCACCCCCCACCCTCTCATCCGGCATCCATACCCCCCATACCACTCACCCCACCCCCACCGCACCCACCACACACTTAGACACAGAATACCTCACCCCCTCAGACCACCACTACCCCCCTGCGACGTTACACGCATCATTTCCAAACACAAGGACACAGAATACGGCCAAACGCAGTACATGGTTGAATGGGCCCCGGAACACCTCACGGAATGGGACATTCAGTTACAACTCGACGACGGCTTCCGCCTCATCTCCTCCACCCCCACATCGGTATGCCTCCCCACCCCCTCCCCCACCGCCTGCTCCATCTGTCATGACCCACTGCACACAGAACCCACCTCCACCTGCTGCACATGCCCGCACTTTGCCATACATTCCCAATGCCGCCCAGCTCAGGGACCCGCCACATGGCAGTGCGAGTGGTGTGCTCGCGGCCAACAACATGACCTCACCCACCTCCACGAGGTCCAGTGGGCCCCATGCCTACAACTACACGACACAATCAGTGAGACCCCCTCCGGCCCCACCGCCCTCACCGCATTTAACTCCGGCTTTGTCCCCTCCACCACACCCATTCTGCCAGAACCCGGACCCCCTCCGTGGTCACACCCCCTAATCACATTCAACCATGACCCCATCCACCCCGACCTCGACATGCTCCCTACCGGTAAATTCGCCATCCACGCACACCCATCACTCCACGACACCACCGTACTGTGCACTCCCGACGGCCGCACGGTCACCACCCTCAACGGCCCCTGCGTCCGCCACCTCTACCAACTCTTCCGCCCCGACCTCTCGCAGCATACGTTCGAAGAGGAGGTCTACCACCTCCTCACTCGCCTAGGTTCCCGCTCTGAAATCCACTCACCCACACCCGCCACCACCACCCGTAAGAGATGGGCCACTAGCGAAGATCTACTCACAGCTCTCCGCCACACATTCCACATACACACAGAACTCTACTCCGACCCCCTCAATAAGTCCCTTCACTCCCACACCTACCACTCCCTCTACCCCGAAGACATAGTCTTCTCATCTAGTGGCAGCAATGCCCCACACACATGGCAAGGCACCAACATCGCCAACCCCGAATATGACCACGAATGCATGCGACGCGCCATGGAACACGCAATCACCAGCGCACACCTCACAGCCCCTCACACACCCAGCGCAACCATCTTCATACTCCCCCGATGGGAACACACACCCTACCGCCACTCCAAATACATCAACCCCCCATACACCCACCACCTTTACACCCTCCCCAATGACGCAAACACCTTCCTACCCCCCGACCAACACACTGGCACACCCACCCCTACCCCATTCGGCACACGATGGATGGTCGACATATACCTCGTCGCCAACCCCCTCGCACTCTCCACCCTCCCATCACCCACAGCCATGACCGCACTTCACAACACTCTCGAATCCATCTACGACACTCACCTCCCCAACCCCGCCATCACCCCCCCTCCTCCCCACCTCTTCGACACCCCACTCAGCAGGCATATACCACCTCCCCCCATACCCAACTCACCCCATCACATACCCCCACCCGGACCGAGTGCAACTAACATACCCCCCCCCACCAGAGGTACTCTTGCTTGGAACTGGCAAGACTTTGTCTACACAAACGGCTCGAAAAAAGGAAGCTCGTCCCCCCTCGGAGGAGCAGCTACCCACCCCGCCTCGGACACCAAAATCAAAATCCTGGTGACCTCTACCCCTCCCTCCCACACAATAAATCGCGCTGAATTAGCTGGCATAGATATAGGTCTCCAACTTGGTCGCACCCACCTCCTCACAGACAGTGCGTGCTCCCTCCGCCTTATACAAGGATACTTACACTGCCCTTCCGCTTACAGACACAACATCCACCGCGACACCCTCCTATCCATCACACACACCCTTAAAACCCGCTGCGACGCAGGCATCCATACACACCTCGGCAAAATCAAGGCACACAACCACTCCCTAGGTAACGACCTCGCAGACACCCTCGCCAACCAAGTCGCGGATGGTCACCCGCCCGACACTACATACACCACAGATTCAGAGGTCACGATAGGCCACTGGACATGGCCATACACCCTCATTCCACAAATCCTAGGGGACCCATTACCCTACAGATACACCAACCTCAAAGTCGACGCACACACCTACAACACCAAACACACACACACACACCCCTCTCGCAAACCACCAAACACGGTGCCCTCCTCACCCCCGCCGCGGAGGACGGCGCCGACTTCTCTTTCCACAAAAAACACTCAACCCTCACAAATATCCAGTTCACACACAAGCAAGAATTCATGTGGGGAGTCCACAACACCCGCCTTCTTACTCATAACCCCACCCTGCGCTTCCCCCTATGTGGCCAATTCACTAGCAACGGCCACATTGCCGGTAACTGCCCCACCATGTCTGGCCTAAGACATGACCGACACAACAGCGCGCTACAACTCCTACTCTCCCTACTGGAGCGCCACAACGGAGGACGCTGGGAAACCATCACTGCAGACTTCGGTAACAAACCCATAAAATCATTTGCTCCCCCCACTCCTACCCACACTCCACTTGACTGCCACCCACCTCACCCCACCCACATGCCCACCCGCCTTGTTGCAGCTGACGAAGGTCTCTCGCCCGATTCCCTAACCTCGTGTCCCGCCGTCCTCCCACCTGAGATCCCCCCCCCCCGCGCTACGACCCCCCGCACACAAACCCGACTTCATCCGCCTCCTCGAACCCCGATTCGTTGGTCACTCAAACGGTCGCCGACGTTACGCATCCATCAAAAAGATTCAGATAGGGGAATGGAAGTATTGCACGGACAATAACCTCTCCCACACAGCTAACCTCATACGTGCCAAATACACACCCCTTGCAAACGCCATCCGCAGCCACTGGCCGGGCACAGTGGTAGACATCCTTCCCATCGTCATGAGCCGCACAGGTACACCGCACTCCTCCACCATCACGAGTCTCACCTCCCTACTCACCGCCCGCACCGACCCCCCTGACAAACTCATCTCCAAAGCACGCATCGACACGTCTCGCATCCTTGCACAACTCCACACGCATATTGTCCAATGGCTGCATCGTCTCCTACTCATATACCGCATCAAATCCCGCACGACCTCCCGCCGCGCCTCCGCACATTGCCCCTTCGCACGCCCCTGAATGCACGCCGCCCTCGCCTCGTCTTGCACAACTCCCCGGGGGGGAGTAAAACCCCCGAACATCCCTCGAGAGGTTGGATTTAGGTGGTTAACGGTCTAGCCCTGACTTGCTGTAAGTTCCATGTATGGCATAGTTGGGAGGGCCCAGAGACAACACCCGGCGCATACGGCTTTTGGTGTAAAACCGGCGCATACGGTACATGTTGTAAACAATTTCAATTTCAATTTTGCGACTGTAGATACAAACGTCGTCGAGGTAAACAGTAACGAACTTATGTAAAAAGTCGCGAAGTATGTCAATCATCATCCTCTCGAACGTGACTTGTGCATTGCACAATCCAAACGGCATGGCGACCCATTCCAATAAGCCATTAGGGGTTTGAAACGCCGTCTTATGGATGTCCTGGTCACGCACCCGAACTTGCCAGAAGCCGGAGGCAAGGTCGAGGTGTGTGTAGAAGTTCGCGTCCTTAAGCTCATCAAGGGTGTCGTCCACACGCGGAAGTGGGTAAGCATCCTTACGCGTAACTTCGTTAAGGCCACGGTAGTCAATGCACAGACGAAGCGAGCCATCAGCCTTGCGCACAAAAAGAATTGGCGAGCCGAACTCACTGTAGCTGGGACGTATTAAACCATCGTCCACTGCGTCTTTCAGCTGTCGATTTAGCTCAGCGCGCTGTGCATGTGACAATCTGTTCATCCGTTGACGTTTCATTGGGCCAGTTGTTTCAATGGGATGATCCCACTGTCGGGTTACATGTGGACAGTTGCAATAACTCCGGGAAGTCATCGTAGAGTAACGACCGGAAGTTGTCACGTTGATCTGCGGTTAGCTCCTCTAGAGTGTGAAAGTCAGTTGGTTGGTCAGTGGCTGGCGTAAGTTCAATTACGTAAAATTCAGCATTACGTCCCCTGCTGCGGCGCGTCTTGCGCATGAGTTTCTGAACTTTGGTCGAGGACATCAAGAGACATTCAGGACGTCGTTCCTCGAGCTGAGTCTACACTGTTGTGCCGTCCATTAGAGTAAAAACCGTGGTTGAACCAAACTATGAGAGGCATGTTCGTCATCAAGCCATGGTAACCCCATCATTAAATCAGCAGCACGTAAATCACGTAAGACGTAAAAAGTCTGTTGAAATTCGTGGCGAGCTAGCTCAAAAGTAACATCACAGACCGTCGACGAATGCACACGCTGTCCGTTGGTGAGGCAAACATGTGTCTTGGTCAAATCTCTACAGCCGGACACAATCCACTAATTTTAGTCGGTTGTGCACCTTGTGTAGTTAACGTTAGTACTCACGCTAGAATTTGAAAACACGACAATGCTCATAACATGTTGCGACCAAGACTCCAAACTATGCCTTCCATGAAAATCACGCCCAAACAAGCTCGTATAGTTGGACTTTTGATGACCTAAATATAACCCTTCCGATCGGAAAATGACCGCCCGCAAAGACAAAATATGAAAATCTAAGTTCCAGTACTTTACTCTATTGCTACCAGCATATAAACTAGCAACTGTTGCAACGGTGCGTTCCACTGACCTCAGCAATGGGTTGGGTGTGCATCTTGAGCACATTGAGACTTTTTGTGTAGATGTTGCTCATCTAATGACCCAAAAGCACAGCCGACTAAAATTAGTCGATTGTGCTAAACAGGGATTTTCAGTCCACATTTTAATCAGAAATATCGTGATTGTTGCACTGCATCGCCTCAAACTCAATCCCATTGCCCACCAGTTGCTAGAAAACGCATAACACAACATTAAGCTTCTATCATATATCCCAAAAGTTTATACTCTACCTCATCGCAGTGAGATTTGTCCATGTGATTTGATGCAACACATCACTCACAAGTTGGTGGGAACACAACTGTATGCAACACCACTTATGATTTGCCCAATATGGGACATGCAAATGCACGCGAGAGTGGTGATGTTGCTGCTACATGACCATGAAAAGTAAATTATGCATCCCTTGTTCATACATGAACATTTAAAGACGACTCTTATTCATTTCCTGCTCTTACGCCATAAACCTAGTTGGGTACCCATGTGAACACATTTGCTATGCACGCGTTTCACATCTGTCGCTAGCTTCTAGCAAATTCCGCTTCCCTCCCCGCCAATATGTGCATCTAGCGCGTCACAATTAATGACCATATTCAGGAGAGTTGCCATGCGAAATCCAGCTTACCTTGTCTATGCATTAGCGTCTTCGTCATTCACATTTCTGGCCAATCATGTCACATAGTGAAACATCACTCACATCCCCCAAACGCTGACAGCAAAGCTCAACGAATAGAAATTCGTCAGCTTCAACACACCTAGCATTAATATAGACCTCGCTGCTGCGGGCTGCGGCTAAGAATTAAAACACATGTGATATTTAAGGGCCGAAAGGGTAGACATGGCTGGCGGCATCCGACGTTGCTGCCGGTCCTGCGAGAGTTTGTACCGCCACCGAGAACAACACAGCAGGTCGACGTTGTAGGGTGCTGAACGACCTACAAAAATGCAACGACACACCACCGAATGCTATTTGAGGTTCGATAGAGGGATCGGGAAGGCTATAGAGATATAGCACGCGAAGTGCTGACCTCATCTCGCCGGTGGGGTTGCATATACTGTGTGGGTGGCGCTTACATGTTGCCGTACTGAGGTTGTATGTCTCTTCCACGGCCACGCTTTACATGCTGCCGCGGCTGGCCCGTGAAATAAGATTTTAACCTCCCATGGAAAGTTTGTGCCCGCTTTGGGGTCGTGAGGTAGTCTCACTGCGCTGGACCTCCGGTGCGAGTCCGCGGGTGCGCTCTCAGCCGGGAAATGCAACACCCGCGAATCACCAACCGACTCAGGGCGCGGCATACCACCGCCCGTGTTGTACACCACTTGGCGCCATACTGCGGCCAATAAAAGCTAGGGACCTCCTCTTTATCGAGGTGCATAGCTTTGGGTAGAACAACGAACTCCGGGGAAGTGGTAAAGAAGATACGGGAACCTCTTCCCGTGAGGATCGGCAGAAACGGTTTGCACAATCAGCGCCCGACATTGCACAGATCAGCTGTAGAAATCGCGCTGTCCTGGACTCTCAACTCAGCCAATCCAAGAAAAATAAATTTTCCCGAACTACAAATTCTCTTAGGTATCCGTAGGTGCTTTGTGGTCTGGAAACAATGCTTGCTACCTATGGAAAAAGACCAAAAGCACAACCGACTAATTTTAGTCGTTGTGTCACAAACGACTAAAATTAGTCGGTTCTGGCTGTAGAGACAAAGACGTTCGAGTCTATAAAGCAAAAAGTCTTACGAAGTCGGCGCCCGCCGGCGGCGCAGCGGCGGCGGCCCCGGAGGGGGGTGCGCTCGCAGGCCCGTCGGCATCCCCTCACCTCCCCGTGGTGGGCGCTGGAAACCCCGTAGCCGTGCCAGGCCTAGCACGGTAGGGGGCTAAGAGGGCCGACAGCTCGATCCGCGGGATCAGCAGCTGTCGGGAAAGCCCTGTACAGAGGGCTTTTGAAAAAATGATTTCTGTGCAATACCAGCGCCAAAATCTCCCGCTCGGCCCGTCCGATATGTTTTTTCGCGTACAGATACTCCTGACTACAACCTTACTTTGAGGGGTGGGGCCTGTACTACGGTAGCGTTTGATGGCGAGGAGGGTACGGCCGGATCAGCGGTGGGAGGCGGGTGTTGGAGCTGGTGGTGGCCACCCGGGAAGCAGCGCCAGGGAAGGGCGCTCGCTAGCCGTCGACCAGCCCTGTGCCAGTCGAACCTTGCCGAGGGGTGAGGCAAGACATGGCACATACCGGTGGCTAGTCGCAGACGGAGGAGCGGCTATATGAGGCGGCAGCGATCCTCAGGATCAGCCGCCGCCGGAAAGCCCTGTACGGAGGGCTTTTTTCGGAAACTAAAACAATGTCCGTACCCGGCGTCGAGCTAGTTGGGGAGCAGCACTAGGGTAGGGCGCTCACTAGCGAGCCGCTACGTCGTCCAGCGACATCTCCCGGGGGGAGGAGTTAACTAGGGCGGCAAGGAGGACGGTCGCGACGGGAGGAGCGACACGATCTGGCGGCAACGACCCTTTGAGTCGGCGCCGCCGGAAAACCCGGCACGGAGGGTTATGTTTAATTCCGGGCGCCCGCGGCCCGCCGGATCCGGCTACGGTGACCTCCCCCCCCCCCCCCCCCCCCCCCCCCCCTCCTCGACACCCACTACCCCGACAGACCTTCATAATCCTAGGATTCCTTGAGCGTGGGCCCGGGTGAGCGCGGACGCCCCCGCTCGAGAACATGATGCTCGGTGGACGCGCGATCAGAGGGGGGAAGGTACGGCCACATGCCGGAAAACCGACAGGTACCCGGGTACCAGACAGAGAAAAAACCGGGGAAATGAGCGGGGAAAATTCAGGCGCGGAGGCACGAGCGCTAGTTTTTTCTATGTCTGTGTGTCTCGGTCCCCCCCACATGTCCTCGAGGTGACGGGGGACCTCGACAAGGAGGACCGCCGCGTCGGTGGACGCGGCAAGACCTTGGGGCGGGGGTTACGGGATGGAGCGGCGGGATCGACGAGCGACCGCGCGAGGAGGGGTTTTTTGCCAGCCTTTCCCCTCCTACCTTTCAGTAAGACCGAAGTCACGCGGGAGCTAGATTAGGCTGGCCCGTCGTCCCTCCCGAACGCCGACCGGCCTAGGCCGGTCGACACCCCGGTTCGGTGGGAGCGGGCCGTGCATCGTGAAGGTCGAGCAGCAGTTTAGTTTTGCATTTCTCGACAAGTGGATTTATTTTTAGATCTGTTTTTCTTGATTACAAAATTAGTACGCTGTTACTGCTTAGGCGGGGGGACTGTGGCAATTACTGCGGTTGCTTACAGTTTTTTAACTCCCGAGGAACGTCGACACACATTGCAGATAGGTGTGTCGATAGGTGTACCTGGTCGAAGAGACCCGGGCCCAACTTGCTAATAAGTCATGTATGGCGAAGTAGAGTGGCCCGAGAGATAGCAGTCGGTCCAGTTTGCCGGCACATGCTGTAAACAATTTCCAATTTCTTACGAAGTCCTCAGAAACGAAGTCAAGAGTCGCTGCACAATCCATCAAGCTAGTAATATGGTGTCCACCATCAGGAGTTTTCACGGTCAGCTCGGTGCGAATTAACGGTCGAGCTTCCGTGAGGTCAGTCAGTAGAGCTGTAGCTGGCGGACGAAATTGTTGCAACGTAGCGATGGACTTTTCCGTGTCGACATGAGGTACAAGTACTGAGATGGGTTATTGGTCAGGCCTTGTAGACGAAGCCATATCGTAAAAAGCACAATCGGCGTCGACTAACCACAGTTGTACATGCCAAGGAGCCGGAGCAACCACTTCATGTTGAGCTTGGTTCGCCAGTGAGTGACGAGTAAACATTTGTGTTCGAGCTGGGAATTCCAAGTAGAGTTTCCAGTGTTTAGTGAGCTAGTTGAACTTTTCCCACTTCGGTAGAACAAAAACAGCCATCGTAGATGTTGGAGCTGTTCGACGACAGCTCTCAAAATGCTGTCCTATCTGTTCAGCCAACTCCCAGGGTGGATTGATGAACACCCGTTCTCTTGACAAGTCCCTCTCAAGAATCGAGTCACTCGGCGAACGGTGAGGTAAGTCACCGTGCGAGTTTAATCCATCATAATCAGCACAGCCTTCCAAAGTAAAATCAAATCGTGCGTGCACAGGTTCGAAAACATAGTAAACTAGCTTTCAACCAATCGAACGTCTGGTTACACGTTTACGACTTTGTCTCTGCTTTGTCTGACGACGACGACCTACTACTAAAGTTACAAGTGTCGCGACTGTAGGCGATGGAGATGTCGAGCGTGTGTCAACGACCTCTGTCGCCAATGGTGTCTCAGGACGAACATTATATGTAGCCGGCTGCTCCAGTTCGTTAGTAGAACAACCGTGCCACCATCATTGTTTCTTAGACGGCGGTACTCCAACTGCCGCTTTGCCCTTCAGTTCGGGGCACTGAAATAGTCGGTGTCCCTTCTTGTGACACTTGAAACAAAGTCCCTCCTCAATGTGCTTCTTGCGCTCCTCATGAGTCAACGCATTTACAATAGCGCTGAAGTCAATTCGGCCAGAGTCGATTCGCACTAGAATGACCTGTGCATGCCAAAAATGTCACACACTCAGTAGCACGCGTCACGCACTCAATCCCGTATCAAGTCATTGATCAACATGCACGCCGGCCGGGAGTCGTGCAATCCACCAAGTATGCTACCCCTGGAGTGTCTGATCTGAACGGCGATAACCTCAGGGCCACGAGTTCCATCTCCTACCCCTAGAGTAAATAGATGACCCCAACCCCTGAGTGTTACTACCAACGATCCGACTTGTCGCTATGCCGACCACCTGCAGTTACTGGCATAAAAATGAAATGGCGCCTCATCAATTGACTGCAATATCGGATAATGCGCCGTGTTGGGACCACCCCCGGAGTAGTATCGGGATTATTTTTGTAATAAACGCTTGTTTCGCTCTCATCGCTATTAAAAGATAACCCCCTGTAGTATCCCTGCCCGCCCTGTTGCACAGCTTGACGCAGATTAATCACCAATAGCGGTAGTGCCAGTACCCCGTATCGGTGAAAATACAAAATTAGCCACCCTTGGAGTTTTATTTCATTAATAATCACCATTCCCTAATTTCTTTCTGGCGAAAATATTCAACACTTTCTGTACCATTCCAAGTATGCCAACCGCTCATGCCGTGTCAGCCAGTCATACCGTGGCCGAAAAATACCCGCAGATGGGGCGGCCCCCCGAGTAGATCGCCGTGGAAGTGGGCACTCCGATCACTACCCCTCGAGTACTCTCAGTACCGGTTAATAACTAGCTATATACACTCACCCCCTCCGACCCCCGCCCACGACATACACTCCAGGGGCACGCGCCACAACAACACACACACAGCGCTAAGCCCTCACCCCCCGTACCAACTACCCCACGAGTTACCAGCCGGTAATTAGGTTTTGTAAAGAGGGGGGGACCGGATATCAGATAGCCACTCTACTGCTTACAATACCCCATTCGAATTAAGTCGTCTGCAGAAGGTCGGCCACGACCACCACCTTGATTGCCGCCTCGTCCACGGCCACGACCACGGCCAACATCTCTCCTTACTTGCAATCGAAATCAATTGTCACGCAATATCCTCTCAAGCAAGCTGCCGCGGTAGTCCGTCCGATTGCCGTGTCCTCCATGTAATGACACTTTTGTCCCTCTTTCCCTCGTAGTCATTTCTCCTAATTTTCTTTTCCTCGTGTTTGTGGTACGTCATGCCGTGCACCAGTACAGTTATTGACACCATCGCATCATTGAGGGTTTCTTTGAATGCCTTAGAAATACAGTACGGCCATGCAATTCCGAAATGAACACAACGCATTTTTTTGCACATGCTCACCCTATGAAACAAGCAACTAGAGTAAAGCTTGTTCGAAAGTTCTTGTCGTTGTGCCGTCGGCACCCTCATTGCAACGTGTTGAGACACATATTGGGACATGGAAATTGATCTATCAATCTGCCAGTAAAGCCGGGTGGTCTGTTTATAATCAAACTACTCTCTTGTCTCGCGCTCCACTCCCATTCTTGTAAACAAACGTGTATGTTAACGCTGAATAGCCACTACATGTGAATGTTTTTACAAAAAAATGCAAAGCAATGAAGTCACGAACACGGCGAATGCCTGTCTTCTACGACAAGTAATACATAAATTGAACGCAAGGAAACTGGCGGCGCCGAAATTTAACCAAAGCAATAACACAGCTGCTTTGGCACGTTTGACGCATCTGCTTTCTAAAAAGGCAGAAAAGCGAATTTCAAAGCAACGCCACCTGACCTACTTAAGACAGAATACATCGCATATCCTGAACCTCCACGCCAACCGAAGAGCAATGGCGACGGTACATCGAAGAAGGCGTCAAAATTAGATTAACGACTGACCACGCCCTATCTCGTCGCTTGCCTGCACAGTATGCTGTTGGCCGACGTGATACCAGATCATGGACAGTGAATGTCACCTACAGCTACAGCACCGATGAGCTCTTTCCGAAACCGACATGCTGAAACTAAAATCCGCCGAGCAAGGTGTTGCCCTCTCCCTGAAGACTGGATGAGTTGTTAATCGAAACACCTGTATGTTATGAGCGATCTATAAATATATCCCTAGCCCTTACAACAATGACAGCCAGCAACCTCCTGGACTCGCAGATATCTATCCGTGTCTTACTCAACTATGGATCGAAGTTTGACACCACTGATAAGCTCTCACCGTTCGCAATTAACCCACCGCCGCCCCCCCTCTTCTTCCTTCTTGCACGAACGCAACCACGTCTGCATACCATATTGTATGCACGGCCAATTCGATGCTGTGCCTTCCTGTCCTGGCCACGGCTGGCTCTATCAGCTACAAATGGACTAGCATTGAGCAGCAAACAGTTTGAGACAGCGCCCAAAGGAGCAACATGGGTTTGCTGACTCGTGCAACAGCTCATCAGTGGCGACCGCACACTCCGCCCCCACGAGATGGTTAAGGCTGAAGAGAGACACGCGAGGGATGTCACTGTCATCTAATCTCAGCCACAGACCCCTTCATCTCTCTCACAACGAGGGGGCTAGTAGCGCCAAAGTCTCAATGGGGCACAGGGAGAAAACGGACAAGAAACCAAATTCTGGCTGTTCCCAAACCTTGACGAAACGTAATATCTATATCAGCCATCAGTAAGGCGAGTTAGGAAGGCAACTATCACACCTTGTGATTATTTTTCCAAATTAGACAGATAGAATGCTTTCCATCCTCCGGTCATGGCCTTCACTCTCCTGAACCTGTTCCAGAAGCTGCCTTGGGAGGGGGCAGAGAAGAAACCGGGAAATATGGTGCTCATTTCCCACATTTGGTGGCGGTAGTGGGGAAAGCGTAGCCACACGTGAGGAAATAAGTCGACAAAGGCAGCCTCCAGCCGCAAGCAAGAAGTTCAGGATATAGTTAATTGGCGTTCCACCGCAGTATTTGCATAGCTACCAATACTGCAGTGATGGCACAAGGCCGCAGACATTGCTACAGACGCTGCACTGCGCCTCCCTGATTCACCTTTGGAAGAATTTCTGATGCACATCATTCTCAATCTGCTAGACAACACTACTATCAATGCACTGCTTCCGTAAATGAATCATACTTCCATTTGGCCAGGTGACAAGGAGGTACCTTGCTCATTCCCGGAGTGCCTGCTAACAAGAATGCAAGTCCCGCCTGCTGACCCAAGCTCCACCTCCTCTCTACGTTCATGAGTCAGACCAGTATGCTTGGATGTGTTCAAATGCGGTCCTTCCACAGGCAGTGATTCTCAGACAGCTCGTCGTGTCCCTTGTCTGAGTTCGATATCAGCTCCTCTAGAATATTCCTCACGTCCTTTGGTGGGCTCAACCCCAGTTCGCTCGCCCGCTCCCATCGCTCGAGACGCGTCATGCCAATGCACGGCCCATATTTTGTAGCTAGGTCGAACTTCTTCAGCGTAAGGTCGCGTTCCTCGAGCAGTTTCGCGTCATTTTTGGCGTCATCCGCTCTCTCCGTCGACAAATTTTCCTTTTTGCTGACGCCACCCTTGTGGACGGAGAGGTCTGTTGCTTTCTTCTGCTGATTGTAAAGGGAACTAATCCGCTTCGTCGACATCCTGATGAAGCAAAGTGACCAACTTCTGGGCTTATTCGGGGTCTTCACTGTCTTTGTTCTCGCGCTGTGCTGTGCGCTGTAGTTTGCGTCGGCGCCGTGCAATTGTTTCGGTTTCGGCTGTTGCGCCGGGAATGGGACCAGTACCGAGAAGCGAAAAAAACAGTGAAGACTCGTGTCGCCTCTCGGAAACAGTCGATATTACCGAGCTAGATATCAGCAAGGAATTTCCAAAGCGGAAATAATCACTGAGAAGATGTCGAGTGCGGGGAGCTGGCGGACCAGTTCCTGTGCTTTGAGCAGCTGGAGAGTCCGGGGCGGATGGTGGAGCACACCGTTCCATCACTGTTTTTGCCGCTACCGGTACCCGTACGCTGTCACGTTTGCCATGCCCCGCGCCCTGGAGTGATAGATAGTATATAATCCTTATATTATATGGGATGTGATTCGTAATGTGAAATTTTTGGCACGCGTGCCAAAAATCAGACGCGGGAAATAAAATAATAATTGATGTAAGGATTTAATATGTGTAAAGCTGATTATTTGATTGGCTCTAGAAACAGAGAGCTTCGCAAATTCTTATTTTTGTCTCACTCTGCATATACGGGTACTGCATAATATCATTATTACTTACAAAACTAAAGCTGAATATATCTGCTATATAATCCAACGGAAAGCACCGCCTGAGGAGCTCGCGAGAACGAGATATGATACACAGACAGCGCCGTCGACCGCCAATATCAGTGGGCCAAACAGACGAAGCGCTACCGGGAGGCAGCAAATGCGGTTGGATACACAATACAGCCCTGCCGGGGAGCGAGCAGCTTGAACTACGAGGTCGAATCGATTCTCAAAATACTCGGGATCGCAAGGTACAGCAACCGGGTGGAATTCTAGTCAGTGCGCCAATACGACCTGCAAACTAACGTCACAATGGGAGGCCCCGCGGCGGAACTGCTGAAGCGTCTGAGATCGAAGCTGTTAGCGGGAACAATTACTTCGGGCGCCGCAGCCTATATATGGTACGCTTCCCTAACTCCTTTCCCTACTCAAAAGGCAGCAAGTGTCGACAGAATTCGAAGCTTACCCCATCGAAATCCCTTGCGCTGCATTGTTTCTACTTTCCAGGTATTATTATCAGTACGTCTGCGAGATTCCGCAGCTCTATTTCCACCCCGACAGCAAAGTGTCAGGCGTGGTGCAGGAGCACTGCAAGAGCCTGTTCGACTACTTCCGCCCCACGCCGTGGCTATGGCTAGCGGACGCGCAGACTCTTTTCGGAAGTAAGGAACACGTAACCTCCTCGGCACACCATGGCTCACTCAGACTGGTGCATATTGTTTATATTCTCGAAGAGTTCGCAATTCCTCCCACACACAGACCAGCTGTCGGTCCGTTTATAATTAACACCAGTCTCTGTTTCCAGTTGTGAGGACGGTGACTGTGGGATCGGACTTCGACCGTCAGGTCCTTACTTGCCCTGACGGAGGCCTCATTGCGCTCGACTGGTGGAGGGACTCGAAGTCGGGGGGCGGCTTGTCACCGAATACACCAATCGTCCTCGTCATGCACGGCTTGGCTGGCGGCAGCACAGAGGGTTACTGCAAGTGGATGTGTGACGCAGCCAGAAGCAAAGGCTGGCGAGTGGCTGTTATCAACTACAGGTGATCATCAACCTATCATGAGGCGTCTTGTAACTCATGGCCTTTTGGCTGTGTAAGTGTCATTCTTCGCATCTCAATCACCCTTGGGACCGGTTTTGGCAGGGGGTGTGGTGGGCTGAAGCTTACAACTCCCAAGACCTACAATGCTGCCTACACGGATGATGTAAGGATAGGCATCAATACCATTAAGGCTGAGTTCCCAGATGCCCCCCTGGCAGCGGTCTCCTACTCTCTGGGCTCCATGATCCTCACCAAGTACTGTGCCACCTACGATGAAGATCCCGAGGGTAAGACGAGCGACAGTGACGCCTGCATGCTTGCCTGCGAGGCGCGTAAAAGATAGAATGGAACCAGAAGAGACTCAGAGGATTCGCTCGTGCATGTATCATCACAGGTACCAAGCTCAAGTGTGCGGTCATGATAAGCAACCCCTTCTGCATGAGTACAGCACAGCGCAAGGTAAGCCACGCCGTGCACCTGCATCTTCACTGGTGCATCTCATGGCATCGGGCACTACGAGTTACACGGGTTCCATTGATTCTGAGCCTGCTGGACGAGGCAGACGCTGTGGCAATTTTTTACCCCATCCTGCAGCATCTGCATATACAATTCAAGTAAAATAAAATAATCCTCACCCTCACCATTGCGTGAGGACCGTTGAAGCGCGCCTAATGCAACTGGATGAGCGAGTACTCTCGTGAAAGGAACGGTTGTGAGCTCTGGTCTATCAGCATCGTCCTAAGCTGCCATGATGTGCATTTCGTCTTGAAGTCCACGTTCCCCTCGATTACCCCACACAACGATTTCCTCCATCAGCCCGGCATCTATCAAGTTTGATTTAGTAAGGATTTGCGGAGCCATATACCGGAGCTGGCGAAGATTCAATTCAATCCATATACAATGTGTTATGCTGGGCGCTGCTCATAAACATCGTTGTTTTGGGTTTAGGGGTTTCGGTTTCTCAAAAATCTTGTCATGGCTGCCTCTTGGTGGCTGGGCTTTGAGCTTTCAGTGGCTTACCCCACTATGGTAAGATGCGCTGGTTGGCATTGAGTTTTAGGCAGGCACTCGATGGTTTTGGGTTTATAGGCGGGTCTCTAGCAGCGCAGAGTTTTCAAATGTCATAGAAAGGTATCTAACGACTGCGGTTGCTCTTTACATCAATGCATCCATGTAAAGCTTTCCGATGCACATTCATTTGTTTCGTCGCAGTTTTTGGTGCTGCGTGGTTCCTGCTGTAACGGCGCTTGATTATTTTTTTCACGACTCATGTTTCATATCTTTTAGAGGCGATTTTTGGTGTGTGTTGTGTTCTCTGCTTGTTATATGCGAAAGTCCGACACACTCTGTTTGCTTCTTTCGTTGCTTCGCATTTTTGCGCATGTTTTACGAATGTACCGAGTGGTTTTTACGTGCAGAACTGCAGACACGCGGAGAAATATAATAGAAGTGCTAATAATACATTACAAAGCAAGCAATGGAATCCACCAGCAGCAAAGGAGAAGGAAGGGGAAGCAATGAATACAATATGGGAAATAGTGACAACGGTGGATATTCGACTTTGAGTCGACTGATTCTTTTGCTTAAATAAACTTCGTCGTCCGTGAATCCTTTTGACGTCCCCAAGGAGTATATAAAACAGGATGCTTTGCAGGAGGGCAGTGCTGATGCTGTGGCATGCCTTCCTGTTCCTCGGGCTTACGTTTTTTCCTCTTTTCTTCTTTTTGCTTGGTGGCCTCCATTGCTTTTTCTTGTAAGGAAATTTATTATATAAAACAGTTTATATACCATCTCGCTCTGTCGAATCCTTGGGGACGTGTGCCGTGGGGTCATGCAGCGTCTTTCTTTGGTTCTTCATGGCACGCTCGGTTCCTCTCTTCGTGATGCCTTGCAGGAGGGTGGTGCAGCTGCTGTTGCCTGCCTCCCTGCTCCGTGAAGTTGGGTTTCTTTGCTTCCCCTTTTTTTTTTTTTTTTTTTTTTGCGCCCCCGGGATATGGGACTGGCAGGGAACCCGCACCGGCACCCTCTACAGGCGGCGTTTTGCAAGCATGACTGAGAGCAGAAGTTCGAAACAAACCTCAACTCATCATCGATCATGCTCCCGGGTAGGCGACGCTCGTGTGAGTGCATTAAGTACCATTGTACGAGAACCGTACCGTACTGCGCTAACCCCACACGAGGCCAGTGTTGGAGTTTCACCAACTAAAACCTTCCAGTGACATGCAAACAAACATGAATGCATTCCCGGCACTAACCAAGAAAGGTTTGCCCTACCCGTCCGGGCGTCGACCCATTCGAGAAATGCGAGAAGGACCAAGGCCCATCTCACGGAGCAAAACATTTCGGGAGTGCGATACGTGAACTACAAAGAAAGCAATATGAGGGAGGGCTTGGCGCCATAACTGGAAAAACCTCCCATTCCCTGTAAAATGGGTGGCGCCATGGAGGGAAGGGGGGACACCGCCTAAAAGTAAGGCATTTATATCTTCGGGGGATGTAGCGAAACGACGCACAAAACCATTAAAATCTGGGGCTAGCGCCCCAAAATTACGACGGTGGCATTCCCAACGTGGGCATTCAAGCAAAATATGTTCTATAGATTCAATAACATCCCCGCCGCATGCAGGACAATGATGGAGAAAACGTTCAGGCATGGCATGAATGCGGGCAAGACGACGGGCTGTGGGAAATACACGCGTACGCAATTGAATCATAATGTGTAACCCTGCAACGGCCCCCGCGGGAATGCCCGTGCCGTATTGTGGCAATGGGTTCCCAACATATGAGGCCTGGGAATAAATACTCCACGCATTAGTACATGCCGACGATGATGTCTCGAAACGACCCCATACCGCTTTATTCCCCTTCGGTGCTGGTGGATTCCACTGCTTTCTTTGTAATAAATTGTATAATATAAACAACTTATGACACTCCATGCTGCTGCTGCTTGTGAATATTACGGAAGATACTCGTAGATCGGCATTCTGTCCTCGTCAGCCATGCCAAACAGGCTCGAAGTACGGCGGTGCTGCCCGATGCCCGGCCGGTGCGCAGGCAGTGCCACTCTCTGCTAAAATGAGTGAATAACAGCTGATGAGGATACCACCTCCCTCGCGGGCTGTCACTTGCACGAGCCCACCTTACTTATCATACCGTTCAGATCACGGCATATTTTTTTTTTCAAAATTACCGCACTTATTCGCGACAAAGTGTCGTGTTGCCGCTGTTTCGGTTGTTGGCATCGGCCTAGCTCTGCTCTTTTTTGTCCGATTCCTATCTGTACAGCATATGCGGCTGGATTTCAGTCGTTGAATCAATCCTACTACAATGCGGGGTGAAGTTATTGGGAAGGGTATCGGCCTATTAGCCGCCGTGCTGGCGGCACGTGCTATATTGAGACGCAAGCGATACTCTCGGGGCGCTCGGCGTGAGCGTAAGCTACGAGGTGAGGGCAGCAGCCTCCGAGAACCCGGCAGGCATATCTTTGTCGTCACCACAGCCACTCTGCCCTGGCTTACTGGCACCGCTGTGAACCCGCTTCTGCGCGTCGCGTACCTGGCACGCAGCGGGGATCAGCTGGTGACGCTGGTCGTGCCTTGGCTTCCGAAAGAAGAGGACCAGGCTAAGCTTTTCCCCGACGGAGTCCGTTTCCGCACCTCCAGCGAGCAGGTACCCACCACTCATGACTGGCAGGCTTCTTATTTATGTTCACCAAGCAAAATTCATCTTGATGACAGGTAACTTACATGAGCTGCATTTTCTTGGACATTATTCTTACCTTTCCTTGCATATTTTGTTGAAACAGGAAGAGTACATCAGGGCATGGTTGAGCAAGCGTATTGACTTCCCAGCCAACTTCGGCATCATCTTTTACCCTGGCCGCTACGACGATGCGTTCAAGTCCATCATCCCCGCCGGCACTGGCGATGTTGCATCACTCATCCCCCACTCTGATGCCGATGTAGCCGTGCTGGAGGAGCCGGAGCACCTGAACTGGTTCAACTCTGGCCACCGATGGATCGATAGCTTCTGCCATGTCGTGGGGGTGTGTCACACCAACTACATATCCTATGCGCGCCATGAGTCAGGGGAGGCCAACGCCAAGCTCCTGGAACGCGTCAACCTCTGGTGCGTCCAGATGCACTGTCACAAGGTCATAAAGCTGTCCGATGCAGTGCAGCCCCTGCCTCGCTCTGTCACTTGCTTCGTTCATGGCGTGTCGTCAAAGTTTATCGACCAGGGGGATGCTGCTGCGGAGGGTGGGGCGTCTTACTTCTCCAAGGGTGCGTACTTCATTGGGAAAGCTGTCTGGGGGAAAGGGTACAGGGAGCTCTTGCAGCTGATGTCGCATGACAAGGCGCAGGCTGAGGCAACAGAGGGACAGGTCCAGCCGTTGCACTTAAACGTGTACGGCTCTGGGGAGGATCTCGGGGTAATTAAAGAAGGAGCGGCAAGCCGCAATCTAGACTGCATCTTTCATGGTTCACGCGACCACCTGGACCCGGAGCTTCACCACTACAAGTGCTTCATCAACCCGTCCCTGTCTGATGTGGTAGCCACAACCTCAGCCGAGGCACTGGCTATGGGCAAATGGATTGTCGTGCCTGACCATCCCGAGAACGAATTTTTTCGTAGCTTCCGCAACTGCCTGATATACAAAACGCCAGATGACTTTGTGGCGTGCGTGAAGCGGGCGATTGCCGAGGCACCTCACCCCCTCAATGCAGAGGAAAGAGAGCGGCTGACCTGGGAGGCAGCCACCGAACGGTTCCTCGACATGGCCGAAATCAAAAAGGGGGAGTGGCCGCCCTCTGTGCTGACCGACCAGGTGGCGGGTCTGTCGTACAGCATCGCCGTGGACACGCTGAAAACTGTGCAAAAGGGGATTCGGCTGGGTGGCACAGTGGGGGGGCGTTTCAAAAAGGTTTGGTCCAAGGATGGGTTGAAGCAGATGGGGAACAAAGTTCCCAGCGCAGGACAGCTTAACACCACGTAGGGCTCATCAGAGGGACAAGTTTTCTCAATTTTGTTTTGTAGCATGCACGAACCAAAGTTTTATCTTATATAATCTTTTACCCAATATTTATCCGTTGCGGTCGGTTTTTTGTTGGCACACCTCATGGAGAGCAGCTGCAGCTGCCTTGCAATACCGCGAAGGCATTTTTGTTGGCGAACCTCGTCTGATGGCCGACATTTCCTACCTCTACGGTGAGCTCATTTGCGCGGGTTGTATTTGCTTCACGCCTCTGGGGGAGGAGCTGACCACTGGGCCATGTTGAACCGGGAAATGGATCATTGGCCGCGACATGTTCGGTCTGTATTTCCTGAGTCATCGGCAATGTCTGTCGCCACCCTCTGCCCTCGATACCGCAAATGAATTGAGCAGCTACATCTGCCTTGTATTAGCAGTGGCGCCACTGCTTTGCATAGTAGCATCATTGGGGGGAGCATCAATTGGGGGAGAGGGGATACTGCATGATGATGATTTTGTGAGCAGCTCTCCATTGGGTCACGTGGAAACCTGGAAAGCTTCATGGGGTTTTGCATGCGCTCCATATGTTTTACGAACACACCCGGCAAAACTTCGCGATATTGCAACGTGTTTTCCTGTCATTTACCCTCGCTGTTACCAATGGAGTTGCTAGGCCTGCCTACTTGTAACAAGGGCACCATTTTCCTCAGGAATTTTGTAGTGTTTGGATAGTTCGTGTGCACTGCATGGTGATGGTGTGAGGGGGTATCCGCTGTGTCATGTACATAGTTTAGGAATTGGCTATATCCCGTTTAATTTAAACTACGAAACGACTGGCTATCCTGAAATAAGATGATACCCGGCACTACCGGCGGGTCGTTGGATCTCCTTCCCATTTTTCCGCGCCCTTCCTCGCAACCTTGTCTGAAATCCCTGTTCCATGGTTATCCTCAGGAGCTTCGATCCCCCCATCGAATCTTTTGGCAGGGGTCTGGCCTGGGTCACCCTTTAGCGCAGTTTATCGCTGTGATCCGTTTTTACCCGTGTCTGAACGAGCACCTTCATGCACACTGCAAACACGTATTCTATCGTCATTTATTGTATGTGCTGTACACGTTGTCGCTCCGTGTGTGAGCGGGCTGCACCGTGCGTAGCTTCCCCGCACCTTCACTAGCCTCTGTGTCTCGGGCACTCTTTGAGCTGTCCCTTGGTGCATAGAATTGTCTACTCATCAGTGTGGCACGGAGTGGTGTCTGACGAATGCGCACCTTTTCACAGGTGGAAATCCCTTTCACCATGGGTTGGATCTACAATCTGGGGCTGGCTTTCCTGCTGAAGAGGTATGTGCATGAGCACAAGGATCAGCTGGAGGAGAAGATAAACCTTGATGCCGTAGCTGAGTGCTGGACCCTGCGCCATTTTGAAGAGGCCGTCCTGTGTGAGCTGTTCGGGTACAAGAACAGCCACGAGTACGTCACTTCGCCCCACCCCTCTCGCGCCCTCTCTTCAACACACACACATACACTGCGCTCGCCTAGCTGATGTCACTGGCTACCTCATCTGCCAGCGAAACATGATAGCATGCCTACCTCACAGTTTCCTGGTTGCTTTATTAGATACTACGAAGACGGGTCCAGCGTGCTCTTCATCAAGAAAATTCAGACTCCATCCCTCTTCCTCATTTCAAAGGATGATCCTTTCCTCGGGTAAGGCGCAAATTCCATAGCTCAGTTGTGTCTACACCAGCTCAGCAAAGTGTTTTTGTCCGTGTAAACCTCCGAGGTATGAATGACACTTCCTTTTGTGCACTGTGTGTAGACGACTGCCTCTCCCAGAATGCCAGGAAAACCCAAACACGGTGCTGGCTGTGACAAAGCGCGGAGGCCATGTCGCATTTTTACAAGGAATGTGGCCATTTGGACACTCCTGGATGGACACAGTGTCCTGCGAGTTTTTGAAGCCTTACCTGGAAATGCCGTTAGCACGCCTATAGTGAAGCCCGCAGGCTCGCAACAGCGAGGACTACCAAGGCCTGGAGCTTTTGGTTGCCTACCTAAAGTGATAAGGCATTGCAGTCGATGTGCATACTGTTGATTATTTATCAAGAAAAAGTAACACGCGAAAAATAAGAAGACGTGGTGACGAATTCCTCTGTGGTTACCGTGTCTTACTCTCCATCCGGAGTCTATCATCCAGTGCGTGACGGCGCCCAAAAATTTGAAAAGCTAAAAAAATATTTGAAGATATTACATTTGCCCTTCGTGTCTGAGACAACAGCGTTCTCCACTGTTTGATTTGGGCATGGGTTGCCTTGGTGCTTCTTGAGTACTGTCCTGGTCGTGTTGTTGGGGTATGGCTATCGTACAAGAGCTCGTGAATCAGCGGTATAAGGTTTACCTCGCACTCTGAGTCGTGCGTGCAAGACGCCGCCCATGGAGGGTGCCGGTGAGGGCTTACGTGCTTATCCCTTTTCCCGGTGTGTTTTGCATTAGATTACAAGAAGCACTATTGGATCGTGGACATGGAAAAAGGGTGGGGGGACCAAGAGTGACAAGAGGGTCATGGAATTCAAGGCACGGCAAAGTGAAGCACTAGATTGTGCACAAATCATCACATAAAGCATAAGAGAACACAAGAAATCCCAAAGCAACGCTTAAAAACGCAACACGGGGAGGCGACTAGCGGCGCCGCGCGAGGAAGCACGAAGAAGCCTGCGGCCCATGGCGCGGGTGAAGAACGCCGTGGCATGAGAAGGTGTCCCAACCGAGGAAGAAGCGGCCTCCACATCGTCCGCGGCGGCGGACAACCCGCGCAATACGTTGTCCGCGTGAGCGACATGGACGGCGAGAGAAGCCTTTCGGGATCAAGAGGCCAACAACTTGCCCACGTGCATCCCTTTAGAGGCGGCCGCCTGCTTAGCCAATTGTGTCAAAAAAGCCGTGGCATGGTCGCCGAGAGCACCAAATTCCGTTATTGCAAAGGGAATGAAGCGGATGTCGAGGCGATTCCTCACCCCCTCAGAGTACTCTTCGAACTCGGTCTTCTCAACGCGGCATAGAGCGACATGGGGAGACGGGGAACTAGAAACGCCGAACAAACCGCAAACCACGGCATCAATAGCAAGTTTTGAGCCTCGGATGCCGTGGTAGGGCAAGACACCAATGTGGCATTTTGCATGTCGAGAGCTAATTCTTGACACAAATCACATGTCTTATGATGTTGCTTCTGCAGTAGGAATTGCACATGGAGAGGGATGGAAGATGTTTCGCGGTTAAGTATTAATAGTAGATTGTAAGCAAGTAAACGGATTGACTAAATGGTTTCGTCGCCACCCTCCATTGCACTAGGCTTAAATTGCTCTAGCCTAGCTAGTTTGCACCTCTTATCGCATCGCCCTCGTGCTAGGCGCTAGAGCTCTTGCAGCGATCCATTGAAATTGAAATTGTTTACAACATGACCTTATGCGCCGGTTTACACCAAAAACCGTATGCGCCGGCTGTTTAAGCCTCCGCATCAAACATCGATGTATTCATTGCATCATGATGCGTCTGCCGCATCATCCGCATCAATGCGTCCATGAATTAGTGCTCAATTTAATCAATGCGTCCACGAATTAGTGCCCCATTTAATCAATGCATCCATGAATTAGTGGCCCATTTAATCAATGCGTCCATGAATTAGTGGCCTATATAATCAATGCGTCCATGAATTAGTGGCCTATATAATCAATGCGTCCATGAATTAGTGCCCCATATAATCAATGCGTCCATGAATTAGTGCCCCATATAATCAATGCGTCCATGAATTAGTGGCCTATATAATCAATGCGTCCATGAATTAGTGCCACATATAATCAATGCACAACGAATTACCTGTACATTTACAGAACATACCGCCCGCATCGATGCATCTTGCATTTTATATTTTTCTGGTATTGCCACGCTATATTTGTTTCCAATACGACCACGTACATGTAGCGATACGTGGTACGGAGACGGCTATGAAGAAATGAAATTGACGACGACATTTTTCAAATATTGACTCCTGCCGCACGGGTAGCTGTCACGCACATTGCGACATCTAGGACACGTGTTTACCGCCAAAATCGACGATACGGAATGGGAGTTGCCTCGACAAACGTGATCTGTGGTCGTGAAGCGTTGCCGTAACGTCCGCCCTATCCATCAGAGAACGTGGACTCTGAAATGTCTTGCACACAAGTGCTTGCGCCGTGCGATGTGAGCCAATTTCAAATTGACGGTCGATATTGAATGATATTTGATTCAAGACGCTGCTAAGGCCTCCTACGTTTTTGAAGTTATGTTGTCTGAGGTTTTCCGCTTGGGGGTCACGCAGTACGAAATAAGAAGGGAAGGTCTACCGACCGGGAACGGTACACCCGAGGATGCTCCCCACCTGCAAGATGCGGCGAGCCAAGCCGCCATACAAGCCCAGCAGAATTAGTACTTCTAAGTGGACGAGCACGGAAATATGGAAGATTTTGAGATGCAGCGGGGGATCCTGCTACCAATGCTCTTCCGCAGCCGTTGACTACCCTTCCGAAGCCCAAAGCTCCAGTCGGCGACGGCGGGTCGCCATCCGGCGCTCCCATCATCGCCAACGCGTACGCGGGCGAGATAAAAGAGGTGACGCTAGCCCGTATTCCACATGCTTTATCCCATTTTATACTTAATGATTATTAGACGGATAAAGGAGCAAGGGTCGCAGAGTGATAGTATTGCCACCATAACTTGCTGGCCTGCAACACCACCAACCTAATGTACCGTCGTTTTGACTACTTAGCTCACGACGCTTAAAAATCGCGGTGGGCGGCCACGTTTTGTGTTCTTTTCCGCGTTTTGCCAATCCTTTCCATCGTCTTATTGTATGTATTCGCTGTCTATCCGACGTTCCGTGTCGTTTAATATTACACCCTCGTCCCCGTATACGTCTTGTCGCGTCGTGTGCGCCCATCGACAATGTCTGCGTGCTGCTTTTCTGTATTTGGTTTCATAGGAGGGAAATCTAACAAGCGTCAAGCATGTTGCTAAGGTCGATACCTCGTATTAAGCCACAGCTCGCTGAGCATCGCAACCGACTTAACCATATGTGTACGAAGTGGTTAGCGAAGTCGAATAGGACGTTTTCTCTACCCGAAAGGGACACACCTTATATGTCATATGTCGCTGCACGTACCCTTAGCGGGGGCCGATACTCATGGGGTGCCATAGTATAAAGGATATGCATGCGTTGGCTATCAAATCACTACCTGTTATTATGGCGACTTGTTTAGTCCCGCCATGAATCTGTTTCCGGAACATTTTTTGTCTTTTGAACCATTTCTCATCCTGTGCAGGACTCAATTGCCTTCAATCAGAAGGAATATTGTGTCGGGCCCTGCAAAGCAGCCGATATTTGGGGAGAAACCAGCCCACTGGTAAGCGTGATGGGCTATTGGGTTGACAATTGTTTTGTGCTTCATGAGAAACTGCTGATGAGCCTTCACCGAGGTAAGGCCACACAGAAATCGATTTTTTCAATTTAGTGCGGATTTAAGTCATGTACATGCTGATAATACAAATAGCTGATAATCATGCACTCGCCCTTATTGATGGATAGATCGAAAGGACATTTATGTTCAGCTTTGTTATGTATATTGTGTGACGTCGATATTTTGCAACATGCACACACACACACACACACACACACACACACACATACTCTCTCACACACACACACACACACACACACACACACACACACACACACACACACACACACACACACACACACACACACACACACACACACACACACACACACACACACACACAAACACACACACTCGCGCAAGCACATAAACACACACACACACACACACACTCTGATTCAATTCTGATCGTGTGTATTTGAAATACATCACATTACCACCAAGCATGACAACAGTATCCTTACACCAACTGATGTAAATTACTGACACCGCACTAATTTTGAAATGTGATTGCAACGCAGAGGATGAAGCTCACGTGAACAAGTGTCTTCGAAGGGTTCTCAAGAGGCGTCTCGTGGTGTTTCAGAATTTAGCATAGAAAGTGTATTAGACTATTAGGGCAATTAATAGAGGTTGTAAGCGAATGTGTCGTGGTTTACCGCACTACAATATTCGGGGCGCATAATCTGCACAACTTCAGATTACATTGAGAGCATGTACATGCATTTCTGAATATACACATGCATCCCATAATTATCCACACCTCTATCTTTATTGCACGTACACTCCGCACACACTGATTGTCTCTTTTGCAAGCAAAAGAATATGGTTTATATTCCCGATGATCCCAATTGAGCGGCTAGTCGGCGGGTCACTCCGTTGCAGCCAAGACAACCTGGAGAGGGTTAAACTCACAACATGGAGAGGGTTATACTCGTGGGCGGGCCAGTCTAGGCGGCCGTTGTCAAGAGGGGGAGGGAACAAAAATTGGTCAAAACTTTAACAAACTTGTATAGGACGTCCCATACAATATTTGACTCACTTCAATGTTCTAGACAAACTCATGTAATTTAAAAAACCCACCCAGAATTAACATTTTGCCAACATACCGATGCGCAGGATGCATCAATGCATTCGCCCCGCATCACCTGCATCAATGCGTCCGTGAATTAGTGCCCCATTTAATCAATGCGTCCATGAATTAGTGCTGAATTTAATCAATGCATCCATGAATTAGTGCCCTGTTTAATCAATGCGTCCATGAATTACTGCCCCATTTAATCAATGCGTCCATGAATTAGTGCTGAATTTAATCAATGCATCCATGAATTAGTGCCCTGTTTAATCAATGCGTCCATGAATTACTGCCCCATTTAATCAATGCGTCCATGAATTACTGCCCCATTTAATCAATGCGTCCATGAATTAGCAATTGAATTAAAATTTTGATGCATCATTTTTTGATGCATTGCAGTTGATGCTTGATCTTTAATTTTTTTGGGCGATGCGGAGGCTTACGGCTGTTGTCTCTGGGCCCTCCCAACTATGCCATACAAGGAACTTACAAGTCAGGGCTAGACCGTTAACCACCTAAATCCAACCTCTCCAGGGATGTTCGGGGGTTTTACTCCCCCCCGGGGAGTGTGCAATGCGGGGCGATGACGGCGTGCATTCAGGGGTGTGTGAAGGTGCAGTGTGTGGAGGCGCGGCGAGAGGTCGTGCGTGATTTGATGCGGTATATGAGTAGGAGCTGATGTAGCCATTGGACAGTATGCGTGTGGAGTTGTGCAAGGATGCGAGACGTGTCGAGACGTGCTTTGGAGATGAGTTTGTCAGGAGGGTCTGTGCGGGCGGTAAGTAGGGAGGTGAGACTTGTGATGGTGGATGAGTGCGGTGTACCCGTGCGGCTCATGACGATGGGGAGGATGTCTACCACTGTGCATGGCCAGAGGCTGCGGATGGCGTTTGCAAGGGGTGTGTATTTGGTACGTATGAGGTGAGCTGTTTGGGAGAGGTTGTGGTCCGTGCAGTACTTCCGGTCCCCTATCTGAATCTTTTTAACTCATGAGTATCGGCGGCGACCGTTTGTGTGACCGACGAATCGAGGTTCGAGGAGGCGGATAAAGTCGGGTTTGTGTGCGGGGGGTCGTAGCGCGGGGGGGAGAATCTCGGGGGGGAGGATGGCGGGGCACGAGGTTAGGGAGTCGGGCGAGAGACCTTCGTCAACAGCAACAAGGCGGGTGGGCATGTGGGTGGGGTGAAGGGGGTGACAATCAAGAGGGGTGTGGGTGGGTGTGGGGTATGTAAATGATTTGATAGGTTTATTACCGAAGTCCGCAATGATGGTTTCCCATCGACCTCCGTTGTGGCGTTCCAAGAGGGAGAGAAGAAGTTGTAGCGCGCTATTGTGTCGGTCCTGTCTTAGGCCAGACATGGTGGGGCAGTTACCGGCCATGTGGCCATTGCTAGTGAAATGGCCACACATGGGGCAGCGCAGGGTGGAGTTGTGTGTGAGGAGGCGGGTGTTGTGGACTCCCCGCATGAATTCTTGCTTGTGGGTGAATTGGATGTTGGTGAGTGTCATGTGTTCTTGGTGGAAAGAGAAGTCAGCGCCGTCCTTCGCGGCGCGTGCGAGGAGGGCCCCGTGTTTGGATGTTTGTGAGAGGGGTGTGTGTGTGTGTTTGGTGCTGTAGGTGTGAGCGTCAGCTTTGAGGTTGGTGTATCTGTAGGGAATGGGTTCCCCTGAGGTTTGTGGAATGAGGGTGCATGGCCAGGTCCAGTGGCCTATCGACACTTCTAAACATGTGGTGTATGTGGTGTCAGGTGGTTGACCATCCGCGACTTGGTTAGCTAGAGTGTATGCGAGGTCGTTTCCGAGTGAGTGGTTGTGTGCTTTAATTTTGCCGAGGTGTGTACGGATGCCAGCGTTGCAACGGGTTTTGAGGGTGTGTGTGATGGAGAGGAGTGTGTCGCGGTGGATGTTGTGGCGGCAAGCGGATGGGCAGTTTAAGTAGCCTTGTATGAGGCGGAGGGAGCACGCACTGTCTCTAAGGAGGTGGGTGCGGCCTAGTTGGAGGCCTATGTCAATGCCTGCTAATTCGGCGCGATTGATGGTGTGGGAGGGAGGGGTAGAGGTCACCAGAATTTCGATGCGGGTGTCCGAGGCTGGGTGGGTGGCGGCAGCTCCGAGGGGGGAGTTGCCTCCTTTTTTGGAGCCGTCTATGTAAACGAAGTTCTGCCAGTTCCAAGCAAGAGTTCCTCTAGTGGGGGGGTATGTTAGTTGCATGCGTTCCGGGAGAGGGTAAGTAAGGGGGTGGGTGGGGTTTGGGGGGAGGTGGTAGATGCATGCTGAGTGGGGTGAGTAGGTGTCAAAGAGGTGTGAGGGTGGGATGGTGATAGAGGGGTTGGGGAGGTGAGTGTCGTAGATAGACTCGAGAGTGTTGTGTAGTGCGGTCATGGCTGTGTGTGAGGGCAGGGTGGAGAGTGCAAGGGGGTTGGCGAAGAGGTAGATGTCGACCATCCAGCGTGTACCGAATGGGGTAGGGGTGGGCATGTCTGTGTGGTGGTCGGGTGGTAGGAAGGTGTTCGCGTCGTTGGGAAGGGTGTAGAGGTGGTGGGTGTATGGGAAGTCGATGTATTTGGAGTGGCGGTAGGGTGTGTGTTCCCATCGGTGGAGTACTAGGATGGTGGCGCTGGGTGAGTGTGAGGCTGTGAGGTGTGCGTTGGTGATTGCGTGTTCCATGGCGCGGCGCATGCATTCGTGGTCGTATTCGGGGTTGGCGATGTTGGTGCCTTGCCATGTGTGTGAGGCATTGCTGCCGCTAGATGAGAAGACTATGTCTTCGGGGTACATGGAGTGGTAAGTGTGGGAGTGGAGGGATTTATTGAGGGGGTCGGAGTAGAGTTATGTTTGGATGTGGAACGTGTGGCGGAGAGCTATGAGGAGGTCTTCTCTAGTGGCCCATCTATTAAGGGTGGTGGTGGCGGGTGTGGGTGAGTGGATTTCCGAGTGGGAGCCGAGGCGGGTGAGGAGGTGGTAGACCTCCTCTTCGAACGTGTGCTGTGAGAGTTCGGGGCGGAAGAGTTGAAATAGGTGTCGGACGCGGGGGCCGCTAAGGGTGGTGACCGCTCGGCCGTCGGGAGTGCAGAGTACGGTGGTGTCGTGTAGTGATGGGTGTGTGTGTATGGCGAATTTACCGGTAGGGAGCATGTCGAGGTCGGGGTGGATGGGGTCGTGGTTGAATGTTATCAGGGGGTGTGGCCATGGAGGGGGTCCGGGGTCTAGCAGAATGGGTGAGGTGGAGGGTACAAAACCGGAGTTAAATGCAGTGAGGGCGGTGGGGCCGAAGGGGGTCTCACTAATGGTGTCGTGTAGTTGGAGGCATGGTGCCCACTGGACCTCGTGGAGGCGGGTGAGGTCGTGTTTTTGTCCGCGGGCACACCAGTCGCACTGCCATGTGGCGGGTCCCTGAGCTGGGCGGCATTGGGAGTGGACGGCAGAGTGCGGGCATGTGCAGCAGGTGGAGGTGGGTTCTGTGTGCAGGGGGTCGTGACATATGGAACAGGCGGCGGGGGAGGGGGTGGGGAGGCATACCGATGTGGGGGTGGAGGAGATGAGGCGGAAGCCGTTGTCGAGTTGGAGTTGTGTGTCCCATTCCGTGAGGTGTTCCGGAGCCCATTCAACCATGTACTTAGTTTGACCGTATTCTGTGTCCTTATGTTTAGAGATGATGCGCGTAACGTAGCAGGGGGGTAGTGGTGGTCTGAGGGGGTGAGGTATTTTGTGTCGATGTGTGTGATGGGTGCAGTGGGGGTGGATTGTTTGGTGCGGGAGGTGTAGATGCCTGATGAGAGGGTGGGGGGTGAGCGGGGGAGGTGTGGGGAAAGGAGAAGGATCCATGAGGGGCGGACAGTGGTGGGGGGGGGGCGTGCTTGCTTGGGGGTGAGGCCAGTGAAGGGAGGCGGTTGTGGATAGTATTGGAGGGTTCAGTGAGGACTGCGGCGAGAAGGCGGATGGGGACTGAGAGTGGGGTGGCGGACCCCGTGAGTGTGGAGATGGTTTTGCAGGATTTGAGTATGAAGGAGGAGGGGGTGGCGTGGAGGAGGACCTGTGGCCATGTGGTGATGTTATTTTTCCAGAGGGGGTTGAGTCGGGGGAGGAGGGAGGCGTGTGTTTTGCGGGGAGAGAAATCGCAGTATGCTTGCTTATATGTGTGGGGGTCTGTGATATGTGTGGCTTTGTCTCGGAGTGAGGCAAGGAGGGTGTTGTCTTGGGTGGTGAAGTGGGCTCGGAGTGTGGAGGCGATAGGGTTGGTGAGGGAGAGTGGAGGGATGTTGTGGAATGAGGTGCCCGCATCGCGTTGAGCCCTTACTAAGCAGTTGAGTGTGGGTGGGATGTAACGGGCTGACATGATGGATTCCGTGGGCCAGTGGGAGCACGTGGTGGATATGGTGCGGATGTGTGCGCGGGCCATGTGGCCTCGATATCCTGAGTTGTTCATGATTTTATGTAGGTGGCTAAAAGTGAGTTGTGCGGCGTGGGCTTTGAGGGAGGGGAGTCCGTATCTTAGGTCTGTGGTAGGGCGGTGGAGGGCGGTGCGGGGAAGGTTACGTACCGAAGAAACGGCGGAGCGGAGTGCGCGGCATATTTGTCCTTCGAGGGTGTCGAGTTGAGAGTCGGTGAAGAGGCTGAGCTGGAGGGTGAAGTGTTTGCCGATGAGAAGTCCACGGATGACCTTGATTCTGCGGGATTGTGTTAGTGGGGAGGTGGATAGGGCGGTGATGAGGGATGCGGTAGTGCGTTTTAGTTCGTTCCAGTGTTTGGTGAAGGTGAGGGAGGTGTTAAGTTCTACCCCGAGGACTCGGTATGTGTCCGAGGGGCCAATGGAGGGGAGGGGGGGCGGGATGGAGTTGATGGTGATGCACTGAGTTTGTAGGCGGGATGCGAGGAGGGCGATGTTGGCAAGGGTGAGGGCGTTGCCTGAGCGCCAAAGGGCGCCGGTGATGCAGCATTTTCGGATGTTGACATTCATACCTGTGTAGGCGTTGAAGAGGGAGAGTTTCCTAAGCTAGATGACCATGTTGGTGGTCGAGCCCGTGGCGAGGCTGAGGTCGTCCGCGAAGCCGTGTCCTGGGTATGTGGCTGTGGGTTCTGTGGGGTCGACGTTAGTGGCAGGAGGGCCTGGGCGATAGCCCCGGCTTCCCACCGTGAGCCATCGAAGGAAGGGTTCAAGGAAGAGGGTGAATAGAAATGGGGAGAGGGTGTCTCCCTGTAGGGTTCCGCGATTTATGTCGATGGAGGGGGTGGGGCCATGTGGAGTAATGTAGTCGGTGGTAGAGACCCCGTAGAGGTGTTCGCATGTGTCGACAAAGGTGGAGGGCATACCGAGTTGACGCATGTGTTTGAACATGATGCGGTGGTCCGCGGCGTTGAAGGCGCCCTTGAAGTCCGCGTACATGACGTAGATGTCTTTTTTGTGGAGTTTCGCGTCCTCCATCGTCATGATGATGGAGGAGAGGGCGTCATGGATGCTCCGGTGTTGTCGGAATCCGTCTTGTTGGTCACTGAGAATGCCATGGGTTTCGGCGTATTTCGAGCCTGCATCTTTGATTAGTGCGGTCCATAGCTTAAGGAGGTTATTCATGAGGGCGATAGGGCGGTAGTTGTCGAGGATTTAATTGAACCATGCAAACACAGTTAGTGTGGAAGATAACTTACGCAAACGTAGTTACAGTCACAGTCCCGCAAACGGAACAGTTACGGCGACAACCAGCCTACATGCGTGGTGTCGGGACAACAGAAGTGTTAGAGCTATAGCCTAGCGACAGCTCTGTACCGAGTCAAACAGGTTATCGGTATGTCCGATCTAGACATGTACTAATCATATCTAGAGTAGCTTACAGTAGCTATCTGCAACTAATACGTATGCGGTACTACTTACAACACTCCCCCTGCAGGTAGCTACGGGATGAAGCGTTGCATTGGGTCTTGTCCTCCAAGGATCGCACTTCGGTGTCTTGCCAGTGCAGGTTATGGGAGGAGTTTGGTGAGCATGTCAGCGTCGGTAAAGCCTGTGAGTTGGAGGCTGTGGTCTAGGCCCCCCCCCAACGTTTGGCGCATGTCGATGGTGCCATGAAGGTAGCGGAGGACCTTTTGCAGAGCGTGCCAATGTGCCTCCGTGGGTGAGGCTTGGGCGGAGCCAAGGATGCGCAAGACCGTGGAGACAGCGGGGCGCGTGCAGACGGGGGCGTAGTGGGGGCTGCCCAAGAGACTGGGGTGGACGTCTGGGTCAAAGTCGGGGGTTGCGTGTGTCGGTCGGCCGATGACCATGGGGTCAATGGTGGGGCGACGACGGCAACGGGGGGTGTGGTCGCCACGCTTGGATGGGGAAGAATGTTGTCCATGGAAGTGAAGAGGTGGGCCACCGGGAAAGGGAAAGCGGCCGGCCATGGAAGGCGGCGGGGCGTACGGATGCGGGTGGTCACGGGAGGGGGGGACGCCGTGAGAGGGCGCCTTCGGGATGAGAGGCATGGGGTGGTGAAAGGCGTATCCAGCGGGGGGGTAGGGGGGGGGGGGGTGGTGGGAGTTGTTCAACCGCGATGTCGTGATAGGAGGGGTCGCGGTGTAGGGCATAATCAGCGGGGGGGTATTGGGGGGGTGGTTGCAGGAGTTCAACTACGAGTTCGGGACGCGAGGGCTCGCGGTGCGCATCGGGACGGCGCTGTGCGACGGCGGGGTCGCCAACAGGAGCTGCAGCGGTAGCAGCAGACAAGGCTGACTGTGCGTCCTGTGGGGCGTAGCCAGGCTGGGGATGCACAAGCAAGGGGAGGGTGTGCACGACGTGGCTGTCCCGAAAGTGTCCGAGCTGAGCATCGTGGCGGCGCTGAGGGACAGGGGGGTGCGGAGTAGCACCCGCAGCAGGAAGAGCAGCAATGGCGGCCGAACGCGAGTCGAGGTACGCTTCAAGGCGCGTCAGTTGCTCAAGGAGCAGCGCGAGAACACCCTGGGTGGTATCGACATTGCTCTGTTGAGACCCTGGGCGAAACAGGCGGAGTTTTCGGCGCCATTTCGACAGAGGGCGAAAAAGAAAGAGCTGGATAAAAAACAGGCAGCGGTAAAAACCGCTAGCCGGACTCGTGCCTAACAGCGGTTTGCAAAGAGACGGCCTGATGCCCGCCGACCCCTCGGCATGTAGCCCCGGGGTGTCTCAGTGCACCTTCTCTGTATCCTCCACCCAGTGTGGGGCACAAGTCGAGGCCAAGGCCAGGACAGGTGGAGCGCTGCGCTGGCGGCTGAGTCGCTAAGATAATATAAAATTAAAAAAAATGTGGAGGGGTGATTTTAGGGTTTAAGAGGGGTGGTGGAGGGTTTTTAAATTGCAGTTTATACTGGCGATACCGCCGACTACAAGTTGAAAGTACTAGGTGTCTAGATAAACTTGCCTTCTGCGGGAGAGCTGTCGATCGCAGCTCGCCGAACCAGGTTGTCGCGCGCGAGTGACGTGAGGCGGGGGCCCATAAGCTATTGAACCATGCAAACACAGTTAGTGTGGAAGATAACTTACGCAAACGTAGTTACAGTCACAGTCCCGCAAACGGAACAGTTACGGCGACAACCAGCCTACATGCGTGGTGTCGGGACAACAGAAGTGTTAGAGCTGTAGCCTAGCGACAGCTCTGTACCGAGTCAAACATGTTATCGGTATGTCCGATCTAGACATGTACTAATCATATCTAGAGTAGCTTACAGTAGCTATCTGCAATTAATACGTATGCGGTATTACTTACAAGAGGGTGGGGTCACCTTTTTGTGTTGCAGGCATGTTGTGCTGTGGCACCATTCAGGTGGGGTGTAGGAGTTGTGGGCGAGTAGGGAGAGGAGAGAGAAGAGGGCGGAGCGGGTCGTCGGTGATAAGAATTTGATTGTTTCGTTGGGGATACCGTCGGGGCCGGGGGCTTTGCCAGTGCCTAGGGAGTTAAGGGTTTTATCATGTCGGCGAGGGTGAGAGAGGGGTCCCCTCGGGGTTCGATGGTAAAGTTGTCGGGGTTGTCCGGGAGTTCCCACGGGGGGGGGTGGGCAGTTCGTGTGGGGTGGCTCGGCTGAGTTCGGTGGCGAAGTGAGAGTGTACCGCTTCTAGGACGTCGGAGGGAGAGGTTGCGGTAGTTATATCGGTTTTGGTAATGCGATGGAGGGTCGAGGTGGCGCTGGTGGAGGGTAGGAGGCCGCTTTTAATTTTCAATAGGCGGTGGGAGGATTTAGGGCAGGTGTCGTAGGCCGTATTGGCTCGAGTGTTATTTTCTTCAGCTTATCTGTGGTGGTGGCGCGTAGGAGGTGGCGTATGCGTGCTTGGCACTGTTGTTTAATGGCGTCAGGGCTGAGATATTCGGTTGTGTTTAAGAGGGCTTGGGCGAAGGGAAGGGGGCCGTTGTTCGTACTACATTTGCGGAGTTTGAGTATGCGGATGCGAGTTTTTTTAGTAAGCCAAGTGGGGTCGAGGGACGCCTGGGGTGGACGGGGTTTCTTGGCGGGGAGGAGAGGCCATATGGTGGCAGCGTAGTCCATGTGGAGAGAGAGGAGTGTAGTGAATTGCGAGGCGAGGGTGCCAAGAGTGTCGGGGGAGGCTGAGGAATGTGGGGTGTTGAGTATTTCTGCATGGAGGGCTGTTGTTTGGTTGATTAGGTCAGGTGTGCTGGATTGGTACGCTTGTATGTGGGCAGGTGTGAGGGGAAGTTGAAAGTTGAGTTTGCGCGTCGTGTGGTGTGTGTGGGGGTGGATATGGGGGGGGGGGGGGGGGATGTGGCATAAGAGAGAAAGGGGCGGGAATTACGAGGTGGATTGCAGAGTGGTCAGTGAAGTGGGAGGGTGAGGGGAATACCGAGCAAGAGGACGGTGGGAGGACGAGAGGCGTAGGGGGAGTGGTGGGTCAGTGGTCAAGGCAGCCTCCTCTGCGGGGGAAGGTAGGGATGGGGTTGTGGAGGGGTTGGAGGTGGGATTCGAGTAGGGAGGTGAAGGCAGGGTGACATGTACATGTAGTGGTGGTCGATTGGAAGTCCCCTCCCCATAGGGCGCGGTGGTTCGGGTGGTCGTCGGCCAGGCGGAGGCCCCACGCTGCAACTTCAGCATATAGGCGGTTCAGTTGGGGGGTGTGGAGCTGGGGCATGTATGCTCCTATGAGGAGGTAGGGGGTGCCGGAATGAGGGACGAGTTTTAGTCCGGCGATATGGGGGATGAGGTGGGAGGGTGGGGTTAGGACAGTTGCAGACTGGAACGATGCTCCGCGGACCGCGAAGAGAACGCCTGCGTTGAGTAGGGGCACAGGTGAGTAGTAGGGTCGAGAGCTTTTGAGGAGGTATTGGGGGAGGGCGATACGCCACCGGGATTTGTGGGTGGCATGGTTGGTTTCCGTGAGTATGAGGACGTGCGGGTGGTGCGAGGTAGAGAGGTGTTCGACATCCATAATGGAGGTGTGGAGGCTGCGGGTGTTGAGTGTGATGAGGTGGAGAGGTTGGGATGTGTGGTGTGGGAGGATGGGGGAGGGGAGGGAGGTGATGGGGGTGGGAGGGTCGTCGGGGGGGCGGTCGACGGGGGGAGGTCGGAAGGGAGGGGGGAGGGGAGGAAGGGAGGGGGGGAGGGGGAGGGGAGGGGTAGGTGGTGGGGGGAGGGGCGGGGGCGGAAGCGGAGGGGGGGAAGGTGGTAGGGGGGGGTGGAGGGCGGTGAGTAGTTGAGGTCGTCCTTTTGGGAGGGGAGAGGAGCGGAAGGTGTGGGTCCATAGGAGGGTGTGGAGGGAGTATACCGTGGTCCGGGGGTCGAAAGAGGGGGGTTGTATTCTTGGTATGGGGGGGCTGTGGCGATAAAGTAGGCGTGTAGTAGGGCGTGGGTTCCGCACGACCATGCTCTGTCTGTGTCGTTTTGGCGAGGGGGGGTGGAGTGTGCGAAGGTCGCCGACGGGTGGGGGGGGGGGGGGAGTTCCAGTTGGAGAGGAGATTGAGGGAGCGGGCGAGGAGGTCGGGCGGAGGGGGGTGGTGGAGAGAGTCAATCCAGGTAGCGGAGGAGTGGGTTAGGTGAAGGAGGCTGAAGTGGGAGTTTTGCCATGTGAGGACGAGGAGAGAGTGGTTAGGCGTACCCGGGCGGGGGGGAGAGCCTCGGTTAGAGAGGTTAGTCCATTGGCTGGGGTATTGTGAGTTATGGTGGTAATTGTCGACTTCGTTATTGGTGATAACTGTATAGGAAGCGGTGGGAGTGGAGTGGAGTTTTGTTAATGCTGTAGCAATGCAGTAGAGGTTGGAGAGGTCATGGTACCGCCCCCATTGAAAGGAGAGGACCGCAGAGGAATCGAGGTAGCCGATGGGTGTAGGGAGGCCGTATTCCAGGTTTATGTCGAATAGGTAGTTATGTAAATCGATGCAGCAGGTGCGGGGGGTAAAGTGGGCCGGGAGAGTTTATTGAAGCGTGGTGTTTACAGTGTGACGCCGGATATTGGGCTGGGGGGTGTGGGGTTGGTAGTGGGGTCTAACCTCGGGGTTGTCCCGTGGGGGACTAATGATGACATTCGGCCTTGTCGGCCGGGGGTGACCTGTGTGGGCTGTTGGGGCCGTTGGAGGGGGGGGGTGGCAGAGGGGAGGTTGCGGGTCTCCTCTAGGTCGCCCTCTAGCAGGTCATCGAATTCGTCGAGGGTGTAGTCATCGCCGTCCTGTGAGGAGGTGGGAAGGGGGAGGAGGGTGGGGTGGAGGGAGGGAGGGGGGACGGAGGGTGAGACCGGTGGGGGGTTGGGCGCGGGGGTATGGGGGGAGGTGTTGTGGTTTGGCGTGGGGGTGAGGGAGGGGTGCGGGGGGCGCGTGGGGGAGGGGATGGGGAGGTTTTCTTGCGGGAGGGGCGGGAGTGTTTGGCGATGCCGGCGTGGGGTGCGGGGTTGAGTGAGGGGTCGGTGGGGGGACAAGGGTAGGGGGGGGATTCTGTTAGAACTAGCATTGCATTACCTCTAGTGCTTAGGTACAAGGTAGCTAGTCCTTATCTTAGTACTTTGTGTTTTACTAATAGCGGTACTCTATTTCCCCGCCGTTAGTGGCGGTCGGCCGGCCCTGCCGGTGCCTTTGCCGGCCGCCATCTCTCTCTTTTACTCCCTCTCTCCCCACTGCTGGCCACCTAGCGGGGCCGGCTAGACTACCCGTGTAACCATTGTACTTCCAAACTCCAACAAGTTATGGGCCCCCTACAACGTTACCCGGGATAGTCAGACCTCCGAAATACGGCAGCCCCAAGTAGGAGAAGAGCGTGCAACCTAGATACTTGCTATGAAGTCAATACCAACGCTAGCCGCCCCACGTCCCCCGTGGCCGCCCTAGGCTAGCAGTACCGCCTCCGCCACCCAAGGAGAAGAGCGTGCAACCTGTATACTCGCTTGAACTACCACTACCGACACCAGCCGCCCATGGTCACATATGGCCGCCCTAGGTTGGTTGTCTACACCACCCTGCTCAGAGCTCACCGATGCTATCGACCGGATCTGGTTTCAAATCAAATTCAAACCGATTCGCGAAAATTCAGCCCGCGCGTACTTTAAATAGTACTGTTTTTGTTTTTTCCCGAGGCAACGCCGCAACGTACATCTGACAAAGCGAGGTTCTAACCTTGCCCACGGCGAAGGGGGGGGGAAGTCGACACGATAGCGCCCGACTACTCTTTTCGAGTGCCTACACGCTTGTGGCAGCCCTGTTGGCTTTTCCCCGTCCTCGCCGGTCGCTCTCATGCGATAGCTAATTCGCCCGTGGACGGTTTTCCCGCTACATGTCAGATAAGTACATTACGCAGTACATTTGGACCAGTTTATTGTCGGCAACTCGCCGATAGCATCCCGTTCCCGTGAGCACCTGTAGCGTCACCTACCCGGCTTGAGATACCGCTACCCGAACAACGCCTACGACCAAGATGACTCCTTCCTCGAAGACAAGCAAGGGCGACGACAAGACCTAAGCTACCTTGAGGGGGAGTGTTCTCCAAGGTAGCTAGTCCTTATCTTAGTACTTTGTGTTTTACTAATAGCGGTACTCTATTTCCCCGCCGTTAGTGGCGGTCGGCCGGCCCTGCCAGTGCCTTTGCCGGCCGCCATCTCTCTCTTCTCACTCCCTCTCTCCCCACTGTTGGCCCCCTAGCGGGGCCGGCTAGACTACCCGTGTAACCATTGTACTTCCAAACTCCAACAGATTCCGCATGGTCGGTTGGGGGGGAGGTCGGAGGTTGTGGGGAGGTGAGTAGGGCTGGATGGGGGGGGGAGTGGGCGGGGGTGGGGGCGGGGGGAGTGGTGAAGGGGGGGTGGGGTTGGGTGTGGTTGTGGGGAGGGGTAGGGGAGGAAGAGGAAGAGGAGTCCATGGGTTTTGAAGAGTCTTCAGTGATGACGGGAAGGAGGGTAGGGGCTGTGGTGGGGTGGAGGTTGTTGGGGGGAGCTGTCGGGGTGTGGGAGGGGTTGGCGTGGAAGGAGGAGGTGGAGGCATGGTGGGAGGTGTGGAAGCGGTGGGGTGGCTGTGGGTGGGTAGGGGCGGGGGTCGGGGTGGTGGAAGAGAGCTGGATTTCGGGAAGGGAGGAGAGGTCGAGGGGGAGGTCCTCGTCGGCGGCTTGCATGTGGAAGTCAGAGAGCTCGAGGGGCCACTGGCGGTCGGAGACGTGGTTGTCCTGTAGGTGGCGGGTCCATTGGAGAAGGAGGGCGGGGGGTTGCGATAGATGGTGTAGTTTTTTGTGTGAGTGAGGGGAGGTGGGGAGGGGGTTGTGGTGAAAATAGGGTCCGAGAGGCGGGCCCTACCAAAGGTTGAGTAGTGGTGGGGGGTGATGCTGAGGGTGCAAGTGGGTTGTGTGTGTGCTCCTCTGTGGATGAAAGTGTGGTTGAGGGGAGTAGTGGCTGTGCCGTTGGTGGAGATGAGGATGCAATACATGTCTGTGCTTAGGGATATTTGTATGCTGGTGGTGATAGTGAGGGAGGTGGAGGGGTGGGAGCAGAAGTATGAGCCATCTGGAAAAATTTTCAGGGTTATGTAGGAAGAGAGGTTGAGGGGGTAGTGGGTTGGGGGGGTTGATGAGGGGGTGTGATGGTTAATGTATTCGTTAGCTGTTTGGTATAATAGAGTGTATAACCAATGAGTGGGTGAAATGGTGCCGTTTGTGTTGATGCAAGGGAGAGAGAGTGATTGACGGGACTGGATGAGGACAGTGGTGAGGCACGTGTCCGCCTAGGATGTGCCTGGAACATGGCATGTGACTTGGGGGGGTGTGATGGTGATGGTGTGAAGGTGGTGATTGGGGGGTACGGGTTCGTGAAGTGAATATGAAAATATGTGTAGTGAAACTGGACCAGAATGTGAATGAATGGGGTTATTGGGCAGGTGGAGTATATTCACCCAGAGGGAGGAGGGGTCGTCCTCGATCGGGGTGGGAACGTCCACGGGCTGGAGGGCGTCCGCGAATTGGAGGATGAATTGGGCCGGCTCAGGGAGGTCCTCAATCTGGCTTTGGGGGTGGGTCGTGGGGGCTCATCCGGCAGAAGTGAGTGCGATCGCTAGGCTGGAGGTGAGAAAGTCCTGTAGGAGGGCGACTGTTTCTTGGACGGTGATATCAGTTAACATGGGGGAGCGGATCTTCACCCTTCGGCCTGAGACTGCAGGTGCTACGGCATCTCGGAGGAATTGAATTTTCTGCTGTCGTAGTTTCGTCAGGAGTGAGGGGGAGGAGGCTGCGGAGGAAGGTGCTGGACCGGCCGATCGGAGTTCAAGCTCGCGCGAAGTGACCTGGTACAGTAGGCCGACCGCTACGCAGGAGGTGGGGATATCTAGACGAATTTTCTGAAAGCCCTTAAGGAGTTCGATAGGCAGGGGTGTGGTGTCGTAGCTCTTTGGAGCTGTCGGGTGGTGAGTCCGGGTGGTGTTCGCAGTCCATCGTGTGTGGTGGGCGAGTTCCCGTCCGATTATATTTTTGACGCGGTTGGGGAGGTCGTCGAGGCTGTTGAGGCTCTCGAGGAGCCAGCGGCGGGCCACCGAGCAGGCCGAGGATATCGGGTTCGAGGGGTGAGTCGAATCCGGCAGGAAGACGCCGTGAATCCAAAAGCGAGCAAGGTGGGAGGGGGTGGTCGAGTAATGGCATGTGAGGAGGTAAGAGTCGACCATGCGGGTAGAGAAGTCGTCTACCGGCCCAAGGTCTGTAGTTGACCGGGGGGCTGCGTGGACCATGGGGGTCTGGAGTCCACGACGAATGGGGAAGGGGTCTAGAGCGGTGCCCAGGCTCTGTTGGACCGGGGTCAGTTGGGGGACAGTGAGGAACGGGGTCAGCGGGTGGCCCGCGAGTTGGTTTTTGGGATCGCAGAGGTCCGTGTATCGCCCGTGGTCCGGGGGGTCCCGCAAGAGCGCCTGCCTGTAGGTGGGGGGAGGGTTAAGGGGCGAGGACATATCGATCAAGCTTGATTCCGAGCAGGGGAAAGAATCAAGGGGGTTAGTTGAGTGTTTTCGAGTTGGTTTTCGAGTGGATTGCGTGTGTTGGCGGCACACGACTAGGCCCGATGGGACCTGGGTTTGTTGGACGTTGGCGGCGGACGGGAACGTCCGAACGCTCGGAGGGGCGCGGTGTGGCGCGCCGTTCCCCGGGAGGGGAGCTTTTTGTAAGCGAGGGGTGTAATTGTTCATTTGTAGTACTATGGCGGGTACATGTTCGGATTTCGAAGTGGGTGGCGCGTTAGCTGTCGGGGAGATGAGATTCAAAACTCTGAAAGCTGCGCCTTGTTGTGTGTACCGTCTGGTGTCGCTACGGATCCACTGACCTGGGTGAGCTAGGCTCGGGTGGGGAGAGGTGGACGGTGCCTGTAGTTCTACGGGCCCTATGTCCACATGTCTTTCGCTCGATGGGAGGCCAGGCCCAGAGCGAAGACGATCAGCGTTGCTCTTTCGAGCTACCGACCCATCCCCGTTATGTGGTTCAGTAGTACTTTAGTAGTACTTCGGATCTTTTTACTGTCTTTAGTGACGGTAGGATGCGTTTTTTGCAACGATCCAATTAGACTAGCGACGCGGCTCGTCTGTCTCGGGAAATCATACTAGCGTGTCATGTGGCTAGTCACATTGATCGTGCATTCTTGTACGTACCGGGAGGTGTTGGTAGTACATTACAAAATATTACCCTCTCTAATTACAGTGGCGACGTCGCCACGAAGTACGTCCTTCCGATGGAAAAGTACGGATCAAATTAGTAACGACTACATGTATAATGTCCTACAATTTTGCTTTTGCATGATTGTACTCGTCACACACACATCCGCAAGGAGGTCGTCGGTGCCGTTGGGGAGTTGAACTAACATCGTGGCGGGGTCCGTGAGAACCTCAACGCCAAACCCGAGTGCGCCTCGAACCTCGGAGATGATCTCCGCAAGGGCCGTCCCTGACCAAGAGTGAGCGGTATTGACCGAAGCATCTCCGCCGAATCTACCTAAGTCGCCAGCAAATGCAGTAGCCCACGTGTCGCCCGACTTGTCGACACCCGCCGATTCGAATGCACCCCGTATAGCTTGAACCGAGAGTTGACAAGAAGCACAAGCGGTGGGGGAGCGTAGAGTGGAGAGGATACGGGATGATGGTATATCGAAGATGCGACAGACCGCGATGCGGAAGACGGCGGGGTAGTTATCATAGAACTTGTCACGGAGCTCGCTTAGGCGGCTTGTTGTAGGCGGTTCCAAAGCCAAAAACGCAAGGACGCCGTGGCCCTATCCCGGAGGCTCCCCCCCAAAAAAAAAATAATACAAAAATAGGAATATACATATATATGTATGTATATGTACTAAAGGAGGCGCCCGCCGGCGGCGCAGCGGCGGCGGCCCCGGAGAGGGGTGCGCTCGCAGGCCCGCCGGCACCTACCTCTACCTCCACGCGGTGGGCGCTGGTAACCCCGTAGCCGTGCCATGCCTGGCACGGTAGGGGGCTGAACGAGGTACCGACTGCTGCGATCCGCGGGATCAGCAGCTGTCGGGAAGCCATGTACGGAGGGTTTTGGAAAAACATAATATCCGTACACCGGCACATGGATCTCCCGCTCGGCCAATCCGATATGTCTTTTCCGCGACTAAATACTCGCATATACTCTCCCGACGATGGGGCGGGAGCGGCGTTTGCGAAATATTTTTTGGCGAACAAGGGTAAGGACGGATCAACGGAGGGACGAGGGTGTTGGAGCTGGCGGCGGACAGCTGGGAAGCAGCGCTAGGGCACGGCGCTCGCTAGCAGTCGCCAGCCCTGCGAGAGCCTTAGGTCTCCCTTGGGGGCGAGGCCTTATGCCACACAGGACGGAGGTGGGTCGCAGCCGGAGGAGTGGCACGTCTGGCGGCGGCGGTCCTTAGGATCGCCCGCCGCCAGAAAAGCCCGGTACGGGGGGTTTTTGGAAAAATTTCCGTACCCACCACCTTTTGAGGAACGGCGACTCGATCCACGTGTTCTTCCAACCCCTTGGCGCCCGCCGGCGGCGCAGCGGCGGCGGCCCCGGAGGGGGGTGCGCTCGCAGGCCCGTCGGCACCTACCTCTACCTCCACGCGGTGGGCGCTGGTAACCCCATAGCCGTGCCATGCCTGGCACGGTAGGGGGCTGAACGAGGTACCGACTGCTGCGATCCGCGGGATCAGCAGCTGTCGGGAAGCCATGTACGGAGGGTTTTGGAAAAACATAATATCCGTACACCGGCACATGGATCTCCCGCTCGGCCAATCCGATATGTCTTTTCCGCGACTAAATACTCGCATATACTCTCCCGACGATGGGGCGGGAGCGGCGTTTGCGAAATATTTTTTGGCGAACAAGGGTAAGGACGGATCAACGGAGGGACGAGGGTGTTGGAGCTGGCGGCGGACAGCTGGGAAGCAGCGCTAGGGCACGGCGCTCGCTAGCAGTCGCCAGCCCTGCGAGAGCCTTAGGTCTCCCTTGGGGGCGAGGCCTTATGCCACACAGGACGGAGGTGGGTCGCAGCCGGAGGAGTGGCACGGTCTGGCGGCGGCGGTCCTTAGGATCGCCCGCCGCCAGAAAAGCCCGGTACGGGGGGTTTTTGGAAAAATTTCCGTACCCACCACCTTTTGAGGAACGGCGACTCGATCCACGTGTTCTTCCAACCCCTTGGCGCCCGCCGGCGGCGCAGCGGCGGCGGCCCCGGAGGGGGGTGCGCTCGCAGGCCCGTCGGCACCTACCTCTACCTCCACGCGGTGGGCGCTGGTAACCCCATAGCCGTGCCATGCCTGGCACGGTAGGGGGCTGAACGAGGTACCGACTGCTGCGATCCGCGGGATCAGCAGCTGTCGGGAAGCCATGTACGGAGGGTTTTGGAAAAACATAATATCCGTACTCCGGCACAGGGATCTCCCGCTCGGCCAATCCGATATGTCTTTTCCGCGACTAAATACTCGCAGATACTCTCCCGACGATGGGGCGGGGGCGGCGTCCGCGAAATATTTTTTGGCGAAGAGGGGTACGGGCGGATCAGCGGAGGGACGAGGGTGTTGGAGCTGGCGGCGGACAGCTGGGAAGCAGCGCTAGGGACGGCGCTCGCTAGCAGCCGCCAGCCCTGCGATAGCATTAGGTCTTCCCTGGGGGCGAGGCCTGTTGTTGCGCAGGACGGAGGATGGTCGCAGCCGGAGGAGCGACACCGTCTGGCGGCGGCGGTCCCTAGGATCGCCCGCCGCCGGAAAAGCCCGGTACGGGGGGTTTTTGGAAAAATTCCCGTACCCACCATCTTTTGAGGACCGGCGACTCGATCCATGTGTTCTTCCAACCTCTTCCCTAGTCGGTACCCGGTTATCGACAGGCTGCCTCAGGCAGTGTGCCTAGGGTTATCGTAACGGCACACTGCTCGTAAAGGCGGCCCCCTAACAACGTAAACCACCGGGGGAGGGCACGGACGGCCATAGCGCGATCAGATAGGTGTTGGAAACAGACGGGAAAAGGACAGGGGACAGGAGAAAATCTGGCTCGGGGGCAGGAGAGCCAGCCGGACACCGTCTGCAGCCTAGTTATTTTCTCTTCTCAGCCCCCGAAGGAGGAGAGAAGACTCGGCTAGGTGGAGAGCTGCGTCGGGAGGAGCGGCTAATACCTCGGGCGGGGTTGAGCACGGATCAAGGCGGGACCGACGACGACCTATGCGAGGGGGGTTTTTCACCTGCCTTTCCCCCCAAGCTCCGGCACGACCGGAGTCGCACTAGAGCCGAGGTCAGGCAGGTTCGCCTCGACTAGCTCAAGCTGAGAAGCCTTGCTGATCAGCGACCCCGCAGCGGCTGGAGCATGCCGCGTATCGTGGAGACTAGCGACATCTTTTATTTCATACTGTATCCAAAAAAAAAAACGTATAGATCAGAAAATAATAAATACCTGGATACGGGTATGTTTTAGACGGTATCGTCACTGCCATTGGAGAGGTTGGGATTAGTGGTTCACGGTCTACCTCACGCTTAGAAGTCCAACAAAGTTGAGCATAGCAAAAGGGGGGGCCCAGAGACAGCAGCCGGTTTTACTGGTATTGGAGTAAAATATTTCAATATTTCCAACCCCTTCCCTGGTCGGTGGTACTCGGTTATCGATAGGCTGCCTCAGGCAGTGTGCCTAGGGTTATCGTAACGGCACACTGCTCGTAAAGGCGGCCCCCTAACAACGTAAACCACCGGGGGAGGGTACGGACGGCCACAGCGCGATCAAATAGGTGTTGGAAACAGACGGGGAAAGGACAGGGGACCAGAGAAAATCTGGCTCATGGGCAGGAGAGCCAGCCGGACACCGTCTGCAGCCTAGTTATTTTCTCTTCTCAGCCCCCGAAGGAGGAGAGAAGATTCGGCTAGGTGGCGAGCTGCGTCGGGAGGAGCAGGTAATACCTCGGGCGGGGTTGAGCACGGATCAAGGCGGGACCGACGACGACCTATCCGAGGGGGGTTTTTCACCTGCCTTTCCCCCTAGCTCCGGCACGACCGGAGTCGCACTGGAGCCGAGGTCAGGCAGGTTCGCCTCGACCCCGCAGCGGCTGGAGTAGGCCGCGTATCGTGGAGACTAGCGACATTTTATATTTCATGTTGTATCCATAAAAAAACACGTATAGATCAGAAAATAATAAATACATGGATACGGGTATGTTTTAGACGGTATCGTCACTGCCATTGGAGAGGTTGGGATTAGTGGTTCACGGTCTACCTCACGCTTCTAAGTCAAGTTAGGCGTAGCACAAGGGGGGGCCCAGAGACAGCAGCCGGTTTTACTGGTATTGTTGTAGACAATTTCAATTTCAATTTCAATTTCAATTTCAATTTGTACTAAAGGAAACTGTACGGGTACATTACATTATCATATGAGAACGTGAGGTTGTACCAATGTCATGTAGCATTTTTTCCGTCATGTGCGTGCCACCTAGGAGTGACAAAACGTTACTAGGGGTCCGAAAACACGTACGTTATAACCAAAAAACTCTTGCCATTCAATGAACTTGACGTTTATTCCCATACAACAATACGCCATTGGGCTTGAGGCGCGCGTTGCGCGCTAGAAAGTACTTATTTCATATCCGGATTTGGCGATACTAGCCCTAAATTATCCTCTTTTGGGTTTGATATGTCCTAAAGACCTCCGTTACAATGAAAGTTGCAACCAAAAAACTCTACAATGTGTTATAACTACGTTTAAGTGTTCCATTTCCCAGCGCGTCAACCCGGCCATTGATTTAACTATCCTACTATATTAATTTACTAAAATTTGTGTGTCTATTTTTCTATCCGTTTGTCGGTCTGTCCCCATATCATCAGCTAGATTGGATTTTGGTACTACAAATGCGACATTTTTAATGGTCATATTGATTTAAATCTAGAGGTTTGCATATCCAACTACCATGTGTACGGGACAGTGACCCTAGCGGTTACTCTTACCAATAGTAACGGCGCGTCGCACCTCAAGGGCAACTACCGTGAACTTGCAGTTAGACGCAACCAACGACCAGATGACTTCATCCCCAACGGTAAGCTCTAGCTAGCCCTCGCCTCATGCGCCGGAACTAGCCACGGGCCTAGCACTCTTTGGTTTCGCGTAGCGAATCTATGCTTCGCGCGAATGCAGTCTCGACTCTCGTAATCGAGCATGGTGTCAGTTTAGCATCGTCCCATGCCCACTCGAGCGTCACGCGACACTTCCCCTTGTTGAGCTACGCATCATGCAGCCTGAGCAGTCCACGTCCGCCGCAGCGACCGACCCTCACGCTACTTCAATCGAGCAACGCACACTCGAACAGATTCGCACGGCAGTGTTGGCTTCCAAACAACGGATCACTGAGCAATTTCTGGTGGCTAACGTTGCCTTGCTCGCACAGCTCCAATCATAGGGAGCCGCACCCGCTACTACAGACCTACAACAGTCTATTCCCCCCGACGCGACCCCGGCGACGGAGGGTGGTAAGGCGGCCCATGAGCCACCTTTGGAACTGCTTGACGACGAGCCCGAACGCACCGTCTCCGAGTTCGTCGACCTCACCTACTACGGCGAAGGATGTCCACCACGCGACGTCGAGGAGCCACGTCTCTGGACTCTAACATGAGACACGGCCCACACTCTAAGCGATAAACGTACACATGTCGCCTACGACGAATACCTCCACATCGGCTCCTATGCCTTCTTCGACAACTGCGTCATCGCGGCAATTAGCGAGGGCATGGACGCGTTGTCGAACGGCCCACCTCTATCTTCACAACAGGCGGCGGCGGATGCCCTCATCCGAGCGGGTCATCGCACCCACACAACGTCGGAGGAGGCCGCCTGTACTCGATTGGGCTTCCTCCGCCTCGCCAAAGGCGGACACGCGAGCACGGATGCGGACCGCGTCTTCGCTGAATTGGCACACGAGCGCTTCTGTCGTCCACGACCTACCGCGGTCTCCGGACCACTAGACGCGCTACGCCAAGCTTTCGTCGACCGCACTCTTGAAGTCAACTTACATGCCGCAAGCAAAGCAGCGGCATGCGCAACGTTTGCCACGGTCACGCCAGACAAGCCACCATGCACGGACGCCGAAGTCCGAGAAGCAGCTTCCGAGAGACGCAAAGCAACAGCCAAAGTGGCAGTTGCAGCACATGCACGCGCACCACCCACCACCAAGCCCGGCGACGCCACACGGCCGCCACAAAAGAAATGATGGTGTGGCCCGACGCGCCGATTCCTGCTCCCCCTCTTCTCTCTTCAAGCGACATCGCGTGCGACGAAGATGGCGGGAGTGGGAGCGCATCGGCGCGAGCGGCCAAGTCCTAAACTGGATCTGTTCTAAGTAATACCTTACAGTTATTAGTAGCAGATAGCTACTGTAAGCTATTCTAGATATGATTAGTACATGTCTAGATCGGACATACCGATAACATGTTTGATTCGGTAAAGAGTTGTCGCTAGGCTAGAGCTCATTCACTCTTGTTGTCCCGACACCACGCCTCGGGATGGTTGTCTCTTTGACTGTCCCTTTGCGTGACTGTGACAGTAACTACGTGTGCGTTAGTTACCTTCCATATTAATCGTGTGTGCACGGTTTAACATGTTATGGGCCCCCGCCTCACGTCACTCGCGGGCGAAAACCTGGTTCGGCGAGCTGCGATCGCCAACTTTCTCGCAGAAGGCAAGTTTAGATAGAAACGTAGTACTTTCATCTTGTAGTCGGCGGTATCGCGAGTTTGAACTGCGCTTTAAAACCCACTTCCACTCCACTAAGTCAGCTGCTCAAAGGCGACAAATAGCCACCCACACCGACGCACTCGTCGTGTGTGGACACGGCTCACACATGTCCATAGATTGGACATACCGATAACCTTTTTGATTCGGTACAGAGATGTCGCTAGGCTATATCTCACTCACTTCAGTTGTCCCGACACCACGCCTCGGGCTGGCTGTCTTTGTGAGTGTCCCTTTTGCGTGACTGTGACTGTAACTACGTGTGCGTTAGTTACCTTCCATAGTGATCGTGTGTGCACGGTTTAACAATCGTCTATCTATCTTCATTTGCACTTCCACCAGCAATGAAAACAACATCAAGCAAGAACTGATTTGTGCTAGCGGTCAGCTTTTGTGATGCAAAACGCCTTATCAATGCTGGCATTACGGATGTTAAAAGATTAGGTCATTGTCACAACAATTTCTTGTAAATCAATATTATAAAACACCGTGTCCCGGGTGTATTATGCCATATGCAAACATGTATTAATAGGAGAGGGGGTGGGGCATGCCCATTTTGGAACCATGCCCATAGTATTATTATTACATGCATCATCACAAAAATCCAACCAAGACTAGATAATGAAAGTGCTCTCATGTTGTTGCGATGCCAACGGTCACTACATAATGTTGTTTACTAAGCCTCCGCATCAAACATCGATGTATTCATGGGATCATGATGCATAGTATCTGTTGCATCATCCGCATCCATGCGTCCATGAATTAGTGCCCTATTATTTAATCATGCATCCATGAATTAGTGCCTTATTTAATCAATGTTTCCACGAATTAGTGACATATTTAATCAATGCATCCACGAATTAGTGTCCACATTAATCGATGCATTCATTAATACGTACCCTACTTAATCAATGCATCCATGAATTAGTGATGCATTTAATCGATGTACGTACAACGAATCACCTGCAAAATTCCAAGACATCGGTGGCATCGATGTATCCCCTTTGAATTTCTTGAATAACATTACTATAGAAGTCAATAGCAATAAAGTCTTGCTAAACTATAGACACGGCTACCATCCGGTAACAATTCGGCTCATCATTAGTTCATTAAAATTTTATTTGTGAAGATATCGATCTTGATGCATCAAAGCATTCGCCAAGCATTACCCGCATCAATGCATCCATGAATTGACGCCCTACTTAATCGATGCGTCCATGCATTAGTGGCATATATGATCAATGCGTCCACGAATTAGTGTCCTCATTAATCGATGCATCCATGAATAATTACCCTACCTAGTCAATGCATCCATGAAGTAGTGATGCATTTAATCGATGTACGTACAACGATTTACTTACACAATTCCAAGACATCGGTGGCATCGATGCATCCCCTTTGAAATTCTTGAATAACATTACTACACTCCTCCACAAAAGTCCGGACATGCATTATGTTACGCATAAGCTAGTTAAGAACACGCTCCCCTCTCACCACGTCAAGCACGACGATGCCCGAGCACCACCTAATTGTAGGAGAGCCGAGAAGCAAGCAGTAAGCCGCCATCCGGGGTGGTTAGACCTCAGCTTACAGCGGGTGTTGTCGGTGGAGTTTGTCGAATTAAGACCATAAATTCCCGGAAAATTGTCTGAACTACACACGTCTTTTTGAGCGCCACGCTTGGGCTTTGCTCAAGCGCTCATACCAAGCTGCATATTACCCTGTGTTCCACATAATCGTATTTTTGGGGGCTTTTTGGAGGGGGTTTGGAGGCGTGGGTGCCGTGTTCAATGCGCGAGGTTTGGTTTGCGGGTGTGTGAATAGAGCACGGAAGTTCACGCCGCTGGCACGGGTGATTTTTTGGAAAACAAGCGAGCAAAAACGCACATGACGCAGGTTTGGATAAACATTGTACGCTGTAAACATGCGAGGGCGATTGGCTAAGAGGAGGGGCGAGGTTCAACTTGGCCGTTAGGACCACATCACGTTGGCGGTGGTGTTGGAATGCTTGGGTATGTGCTTGTGCCAACCACACCCGCCCCACGCGCGGCACGCGTCGGGAATTAGGCTCGGAAGTTAATAGGAATAAAGAATTGGTAAACATATATCGACAAACCCCGCACAAATCGCCTCATGAGGTGGGCCGAATTCGATGGATGTTGCTTGGCGCTGCGGCTCAGCTTTGCCGGAATAACTCGTAAATTAAAATAATTCAAAAAACCTCGATTTGTGGGTGTTTGAACTCCGGGTTAGGTGCGCTCGATATGCATTGAGAGGACGCGTCCAACGGTGCATGTTATAAGAACATTTGACCATATATAGGTAAGTCGGCGCCCGCCGGCGGCGCAGCGGCGGCGGCCCCGGAGGGGGGTGCGCTCGCAGGCCCGTCGGCACCTACCTCTACCTCCACGCGGTGGGCGCTGGTAACCCCATAGCCGTGCCAGGCCTGGCACGGTAGGGGGCTGAACGAGGTACCGACAGCTGCGATCCGCGGGATCAGCAGCTGTCGGGAAGCCCTGTACGGAGGGTTTTGGAAAACATAATATCCGTACACCGGCACATGGATCTCCCGCTCGGCCAGTCCGATATGTTTTTTCCGCGACTAAATACTCGCAGATACGCTCCCGACGACGGGGCGGGGGCGGCGTTTGCGAAATATTTTTTGGCGAAGAGGGGTACGGACGGATCAGCGGTGGGACGAGGGTGTTGGAGCTGGCGGCGGACAGCTGGGAAGCAGCGCTAGGGCACGGCGCTCGCTAGCAGCCGCCAGCCCTGCGATAGCATTAGGTCTTCCCTGGGGGAGAGGCCCGAAGATACGCAGGACGGAGGCGAGTCGCAGCCGGAGGAGCGGCACGGTCTGGCGGCGGAGATCGGGAGGATCATCCGCCGCCGGAAAAGCCCAGTACGGGGGGTTTTTGGTTAAATATTCCCGTACCCACCATCTTTTGAGGATAGCCGATCCCTGGGCATTATCCGTTCCCCCTCCCCTAGTCGGTACCCGGTTATCGACAGGCTGCCTCAGGCGTTGTGCCCCGGGTTATCGCAACAGCACATTGCTCGTATAGGCGGCCCCTTAACAACGTAAATCACCGGGGGAGACAAGTGCGGCCAGCACAGCGCGATCAGATGGGTGGTGGAAACAGACGGCAAACGGACACGGGACAGGAGACATCTGGCTCGAAGGCAGGAGAGCCAGCCGAACACCGTCTGCAGCCTCGCTTTTTCTCCTCCCAGCCCCCGCGGGGGGGGAGAAGGCTAGACTAGGTGGAGGGTCGCGCCGAGAAGAGCGACCACTATCTCCGATATCTCGGACGGGGTCGAGCAAGGATCGAGACGAGTCCGACGACGACATGAGCGAGGGGGGTTTTCCACATGCCTTTCCCCCTACCTCCGGCACGACCGGAGTCGCACAGGAGCCGAGGTCGGGCAGGTTCGACTCGACCAGCTCATGCTGACCAGCCTTGCTGATCGGCAACCCCGCCGCGGCTAGAGCAGGCCGCGTATCGTGGAGAATAGCGACATTTTTAATTTCATACTGTATTAGGAAAAAAAATAGTATAGTTCAGAAAATAGTAAATACCTGGATACTGGTACGGCTATGTTTTAGACGATATCGTTACTACCATTGGAGAGGTTGGGATTAGTGGTTCACGGTCTACCTCACGCTTCTAAGTCTTGTATGGCATAGCAAAAGGGGGGGGCCAGAGACGACAGCCGGTTCTTACAGGTAATGTTGTAAACAATTTCATATTTCAAATTTCAATAGGTAAGTCGTGATCGCTTGAATATGGTGGCCGAAAGCGGCTTGCCCTTGGGTTGTGCGCATATCGGTGGTAAGTCTACATACGCGATTTCGTGCGTTTCCACACAGCGGCCTGCGTTTCCACCTCCTCCCTCCGTTGCCTATGCATGATGTTTGCGCGACCGTCGCATCAGCGTTCATATTGCGGCGTTGTGCACCCGTTACTTTTTTCGTCTAAACAGCACGGCGACTGTTTGAAAGCGTGCCGAACGGGTGCTAGCGCGATAACCCCAAAAACACAAGCCCGGGAGTGTTCGAATCCGCCCCTCGTAGTTGTCGGCGCACTCCATTTTGCGCGCAAAAGCATTGTCTGGGATTTCAGGATATTTGTCAATAAAATCGACGCATGGTAACATTTTCTACTTGCGAAGGTGCGAAATCTTGTCCGGACTTTTGTGGAGGAGTGTTGGACGTTTTCAAAATTCCCGTACAACGGCGGGAGACCGCAAAACTTGGCGAAACATAGCGGAAACTCGTCAAAACTTTGTTCCCCGCAGCCGAGACCGCCAACCGCGCCATTGCGCTGTCTTTTCCTCTTGTCGACCTTATTATTGCTCACGTCGGCTGCCGCCGTTTGCTAGTATGCCACCTTCTCCATGTGTTCTCGCAAGGCGTTGGCGCCTCCGCCGCCTCGTCCACGAAGCCGAATAACTTGGCAGCGCTCGTAAGGTCGCGCATGAGTGTAAAGCAACCGTAAGGGTTGTCGAGAAGTGGTGCCGGCGCGCTAAAGCTACCGGGACAGTGGACGACACGCCTAGGGCGGGCAGGCCCCGAGCGCCCTTGGCGTCCTGAGAAGCCACCCTCATTCTGAATATGGGTGTAAAGCGCGGCGATCAGTGCCCCCAACTTGTCAAGATGTTGCAGCAGAGGCTAGGAGTGACTGTGAGTGCTGAGACGGTCCGCCGGTACATGAACAAGAACTTAGCGCACCAGATGAGGCCGAGGAAGCGTGTTTCCCTAACAATCAGGCACATGCGCGCACGGCTATGCTTTGCCGAACAATGAGTACGGAAGTCCATCATGGCACAATGTGGTTGTGACAGACAGCAAGTACTTTTGGCTGTCCAATAAGGGGCCCGGGAGCAAGGAGTGGGTGCTTTTCGAGAATGAACCACCAACCAAGGTATCATAGCAAAACTGTTTCAAAGTGCACGCGTATGGTGGCGTTAGCAAGTATGGCAGGACACCTTTGTTTGTGGCAGTGGGGAGCAGCGGCGTTAAGGCAAAGAGCGAGGGCGCAAATGGTGAGGTGTATCTCACCTTGTTGCAGGAGTACATGATACCCGCGTGTGAGGCTTTGATGGCAAAAAAGCACTCGGCCGAGGCGCAACATCAGTGGATCTTTCAGCAAGATAAAGCTAATGCTTGCAAGAAGGTTAGGAATTGGCTTTCGCCTCAATGCGGCTTTCAAGTGATGCAATGGCCTACCAAAAGCGCTGACCTTAGTTGGATTGAAAACATGTGCGCTATTGTGTCGAGTAGATTACAAAAAGATTGGACTTGTCCCCACGAAATTTTGAGGCGGTAGAGGTGGTGGGTGTATGGAGAGGTTATGTATTTGGAATGTCGGTATGGTGTGTGTTCCCATCGGGGGAGTTTGAGGATGGTGGAACTGGGAGTGTGTGTGGCTGTGGAGTGCGCGCTGGTGATTGCGTGTTCCATGGCTCAGCGCATGCATTCGTGATCGTATTCCGGGTTGGCGATATTAGTGCCGTACCATGTGTGTGGGGCGTTGCTTCCGCAGGATGAGAAGACTGAGTCTTCGGAGTATAGTGAGTGGTATGTGTGGGAGTGGAGTGATTTTTAAAGGGGGTCTGAGTAAAGTTCTGTCTGGATGCGGAATGTGGTGCTGTGAGTAGGTCCTCTCGAGTGGCCCATCTGTTGCGTGTGGTGGTGGCGGGTGTGGGTGAGTGGATTTCTGAACGGGAGCCTAGGCGGGTGATGAGGTAGTAGACCTCCTCTTCGAAAGAGCAGTTTGTAAGGTCAAGGCGGAAGAGCTGGAAGAGGTGTCGGGTGCGGGGGCCGGAGAGGGTAGTGACCTCGCGGCCGTTGCGGGTGCAAAGGATGGTGGTGTCATGTAGTGTTGGGTGGGCGTGTATGGAGAATGTGCCGGTGGGGAGCATGTCAAAAGGTCGGGGTTGATGGGGTCGTGGTTAAATGTGATGAGAGGCTGTATCCATGGGGGAGGTCCGGGTTCGGGAAGGATGGGTGTGGGGGATGGGATGAATCTTGAGTTAAATGCAGAGAGGGCGGTGGGGCCAGGGGGGATCTCACCGATGGTGTCGTGGAGTTGTAGACATGGGGCCCACTGGACCTCGTGTACTCTGGTGAGGTCGTGTTGTTGGCCGCGGGCGCACCAGTCGCATTGCCATGTGGTTGGTCCCTGTGCGGGGCGACAATGGGAATGGAAGGCAAAGTGCGGGTACGTGCAAGAGGTTGAGGTGGGGCCTCTGTGGAGGGGGTCATGACATATGGAGCAGGTGGTGGGGGAGGGAGTTGGGAGACATACCGATGTGGAGGTGGAGGAGATGAGGCGGAAGCCGTCGTCGATTTGAAGTTTGATGTCCCATTCCGTAAGGTGTTCCGGTGCCCATTCCACCATGTATTGTGTTTGGCCGTATTCTGTGTCTTTGTGTTTGGAGATGATGCGGGTGACATCGCAAGGGGGGTAGTGGTGGTCGGATGGGGAGAGGTATTCTGTCTCGATGTGTGTGGTGTGTGCCAGGGGAGGGGGAATTTTGGTGCGAAGGGAATGGATGCCGGATGAGAGGGTGGTGGGGGAGCGGGGGAGGTGGGGGGATAAGAGGGGAACCCATGAGGGGTGGATGGCGGTGGGGGGGGGGATGAGGGTTTAGGGGTGAGGTGTGTGATGGGTAGGCGGTTGTGGATGGTATTGAGGGGTTCGGTGAGGACTGCGGCGAGAAGGCGAATGGTGACTGGGAGTGAGGTGGTGAACCCCGTGAGTGTGGACATGGATTTGCAAGATTGGAGGAGGTTGGAGGTACTGGTGGCGCGAAGGAGGACCTGTGGCCACGAGGTCATGTGGTTTTGCCAAAAGCGGGTGATGCGAGGGAGGAAGGATATGTGTGCCCGGCGAGGTGTGAAGTCGCGGTATGCTTGTTTGTAAGTGTGGGGGTCGGTGATATGGGTGGCTCTTTCGCGGAGTGGGGCGAGTAGGGTGTTATCTTGTTTAGTGAAGTGAGCGTGGAGTGTGGAGGCGATGGGGTTGGTGAGGGAGAGGGGGGGGGATATTGCGAAACATGGTGCATGCATCGCGCTGGGCCCGTACCAGGCATCTGAGAGTTGGGGGGGAGATGTTGCATGACATTATGGATTCCGTGGGCCAATGGGAGTATGTGGTGGAGATGGTGTGGATGTGTGATCTAGCCATGTGGCCTCTGTAGCCAGGGGTGTTCATGAGTTTGTGTAGGTGGCACACAATGAGTTGAGCGGCGTGGGCTTTAAGGGAGGGGAGGCCGTAACCGAGGTCCGAGGATGGGCGGTGGAGGGTTGTGCGTGGCAAGTTACGTACCGAGGAGACGGCGGAGCAGATTTGTCCTTCCAAGATGTCCAACTCGGAGTCGCTGAATTGTCCGAGTTGGAGGGTGAAGTGCTTGCCGATGAGGAGGCCCTGCATGACACGGAGTCTGCGGGATTGCGTAAGCATGGAGGTGGAAAGGGCATTGACCAGGGACGCTTTTGTGCGCCGGAGTTCCTGCCAGTTTTTAGTGAGGTAAGGGAGGTATTGAGTTCGACCCCGAGGACGCGGTAGGTGTCCAAGGGGCCGATGGAAGGGATGTGGGAGGGGCGTGAGTTTATGGTGATAAGTTGTTTTTGTAGGCGGGATGTGAGGAGGGTACGGTTAGCGAGGGAGAGGGCATTGCCTTAGCGCAAGAGGGCTCCGGAAACGCAGCATTTGCGGACGTTGACGGTCATACATGTGTAGGCGCTGAAGAGGGAGAGCCTCCGGAGATGGATGGTCAAGTTGGGGGTCGAGCCCGTAGCGAGGCTGAGGGCGTCTGCGAAGCCGTGGCCGGGGTAGGTAGCTGTGGGTTCTGTGGGGTCTACGTTAGTGGCGGGGGCGCCTGGGCGGTAGCCTCGGCTGCCCACCGTTAGCCAGCGGATGAATGGTTCGAGGAAGAGGGTAAACAAGAAGGGGGAGAGGGTGTCCCCCTGCAGGGTGCCACGGTTGCTGTCGGTGGAGGGGATTGAGCCGTATGGGGTGATATAATCGGTGGAGGAGACACCGTAGAGTTGTTCGCAGGTGTCGACAAAGGTGGGAGGCATACCGAGTTGGCGCATGTGTTTGAGCATGATGCGGTGGTCAGCGGTGTTGAAAGCTCCCTAGAAGTCCGCGTACATGACGTAGATGTATTTTTGTGAAGTTTGGCGTCCTCCATCATCATGATGATGGAGGAGAGGGCGTCGTGGATGCTGCATTGGTGCCGGAATCCGTAATGTTGGTCGCTGAGGATGCCGTGAGTTTCTGCGTATTTCGAGCCTGCGTCTTTGATTAGTGCGCTCCATAGTTGGAGGTTGTTTACGAGGGCGATAGGGCGGTAGATGTCGAAGAGGGTAGGGTCACCTTTTTTGCAGTAAGCAGGTGGTGATGTGGCACCATTCGGGAGGGGTTTAGGCTTTTTGGGCTAGGAGGGAGAGGAGGGAGAAAAGGGCGGAGCGGGTCTCTAGGGGTGGGAGTTTCATTATTTCATTGAGGCTGCCGTCGGGGCCGGGGGCTTTGCCTGTGCCGAGCGAGTTAATCGTTTTATCGAATGTACCGCGGGTTATCATGTCCGAAAAGGTGAGGGAGGTGTCTCCGCGGGGTTCAATGACAAAGCGGTCGGGGCTGTCCGGGTGTTCCCACGGAGGGATGGGTAGGACGGGTGGGGTGGCGCAGCGGAGCTCGGCGTCGAAGTGTGAGTGGACCGCATCGAGGACATCGATGGGGAGGTGGCGGTTGATATATCGGGTCGAGTAATTTTATGGAGGATAGAGGTTGCGCTGCGGCCTGCGGGAGGGGAGGAGTCCGCTTTCAATTTTTAAGAAGCGGTGGGAGGTTTTAAAGCAAGCGTCGTAGGCCGTATTGGCTCGGGATTTTATTTTCTTCAGTTCATCCGTGGTGGTGGCGCGGAGAAGGTGGCGTATGCGGGCTTGACACTGGTGCTTGATGGTGTCGGGGGCGATATATTCTGTCGTATTTAGGAGGTCTTGGGCGGGGGAGAGGGGGCCACGGTTGATGCTGCAGCGGCGGAGTTTTGTATGAGTTTACGCGTCTTTTCTGGGGAGCTAGGTGGGGATATGGGACGTGATGGAGGGATGGGGTTTCGTCGGGGGAAGGAGGGGCCATATAGTGGCAGCGTGGTCCATGTGTTGGGAAAGGAGGGTGGTGAATTGTGAGGCGAGTGTGTCTAGGGGTCCGGGGAGGCTGTGGAAGGGGGTGTGTTGAGTATGGCGGCGTGGAGGGCGGCGGTTTAATTGATGAGGGAGGGTGTGCTGTATTGGTAGGCTTTGATGTGGTCGGGTGTGAGGGGGAGTTTGAAGTTGAATTTGCGGGTGGTATGTGGGGGCGTGGTGAGGTATTGGGTGAAGGGGCGCGAGCGATGAGGGTGTGGGGGGCAGGGATGTTTAGGTGGATGGCCGAGTGGTCTGTGAAGTGGGAGGGGGTGGAGAAGGATGAGCAGGCGGTCGGGCGGAGGCTTAGGGTTGAGGTGGGCGTGGACAGCCAATGGTCGAGGCAGCCTCCGCTGCGGGGGAAGGTGGAGATTGGGGGTGGAGGGGCTGTAGGTGTGATAGGAGTAATGAGGTGAGGGCGGGGTGGCCGGTACCTTGTGCGGTGGTCGTTCGGAAGTCCCCCCCTAAGAGTGTGCGGTGTGTCGGGTGGTCGTCCGCAAGGCGTAGGCCCCACGCTGCGACTTCGGGGTACAGTCTTGTCATTTGGGTGTCGTGAAGTTGGGGCATGTAAACACCGAGGAGGAGATAGGGGGTGCCGGAATGTGGGGTGAGGGACAGGCCAACTATGTAGGGGGTGAGGTGGATGGGGTGGGGTCATGACGGAGGCAGATCGGAAAGATGCCTTATGGATTGCGAAGAGGATTCCTGCATTGGGCTGGGACACATGTGAGTAGCGTGGTCGAGCACTTTTGAGGAGGTAGTTGGGGAGGGCGAGTCGCCATCGGGATTTGTGGGTGGTGTGTTTGGTTTCTGTGAGGATAAGAACGTGAGTGTGGTGATTGGAGGCGAGGTGCTCGCGGTTCATAATGGAAGTGTGGAGGCCGCGGGTGCTGAGGGTGATGAGGTGAAGTGGTTGGGCCATGTGATGAGGGAGGATTGGGGAGGGTGGGGGGGTAGGGGGTGTGTACGAGCGGCGGGGGGGCAGGTGCTCGGGGGGGGGGGTGGGAGGTGGGGAGAGGAGGGGAGGGGGAGGGGGCGGGGGGTACGTATGGGTGGGGTGGGGGGTGGGGCGGTGGGTGTGGGTGGAGGGAGGGAGGAGTGTTGGGGGGGATGAAGGGCGGTCATCAGATGGGAGCGTCCAGTGGGAAGAGGGGTGGAGCGGATGGCGTGGTGCCATAGGAGTGAGTGTAGGGAGTAGGCAGTGGCCCGGGGGTCGAAGGGAGAGGGGCTGTATACGTGGTCATGGGGAGTTGTAAGGATAAAGTATGTATGTAAGAGGACATTGGTTCCGCATGACCATGCGTGTGACGTGTCGTTTTGGCGTGGGAGGTTTAGGATACGGAGTACTCCATCATGCGGAACGGGGGTACCGTTCCAAGAAGAGAGAAGTGAGAGGGAGCGAGTGAGAAGGGTCGGGGGGGGAGGTTGGTGTAGGGAGTCAATCTACGTAGCAAAATTATGGGTGATGTGCATGAAGCCAAAGTGTGAGTTTTGCCACGTGATGACTAGGAGGGGGTTGTGGGGTGAGGCAGGGTGTGGGGGTAGACCTCGATCAGAGAGACTTAGCCAGTGGCTGGGGTATACCACGTGGTTTTGATAATTACCGACCTCATCATTGGTGATGATAGTGCAAGAGAAGGAGGCAGTAGAGTGCTACTTGGCGAGGGAGGTGGCAAGGGTACAGAGGTTGGTTAGTTCTTAGTGTCCCTACTGGAAGGAGAGTATGACGGAAAACTCTAGGTTACCAAGCGGGGTCGGGAGGCCATACTCAAGGTTTAAGTCGTAGAGAAAGTTGTGCAGCTTTATGGTGCATGTATGGGGGTGGAAGTGAGGTGGGAGTGAGGCATGATGTGAGTTAGTTACAATGTGGCGGCGGGTGTCGGGGAGGGAGGAAGGGGGGTTATGGGGGCTAACCTCCGGGCCGTGAGGCCCAATCGTTGGGGAGTTAGGGACGAGGGTCGGCCGTAGCGGCCGGTGGGGACTCGGGGGAGTCTGTTGTGGCTCCGGTGGGGGGCGGGTTCGCGTGGGAGGAGGGGGTCTCCTCCAGGAGGTCCTCGGGAAGGTCATCGAGGTCGAAGTCAGAGTCCCCCTGGGAAGGGGTGGGAAAGGGAACATGGGAGGGGAGAAGGGAGAGGGAGTGGTCGAGGGAGGGGCGGGAGGGATATGACTGAGAGGGGGGGGAGGGGGGAGGGGGTGGAGGGGGGGGTGCGAGTGGCACGTGTGGGTGGGCGGGAGGGAGGGGAAGGGGAGGTCTTTTTGTGGGAGGGGCGGGGTGTGTTTGGTGATGCCTGCCGGGAGGGCGGGCTTGAGCGCGGGGTCGGTGGGGGGTCGTTTGGTGGGGGAGGTGTCCATGGGATCGTGTGGTGGTGGGGTCGGGTACGGTCGAGAGGGGGGCTGGGGAAGGTTGGGGTTGATAGAGGTTATGGGAGGGGGTGGGGTCACGGTGGGGAAGGGGAGTTGAGGAGGAGTCCATGAGACCATCGGAGTCTTCCGTGATTGTGGGGAGGGGGATGTGGGGGGTCGGGGTGGGTCGGGGGATGGTGGGGGGGCGAGGGGGTGTCCGTGGGTTGGTCGGGTGAGGTGTGTGGGGGGTGGAGCGACGTTTTTTGGAGGGGTGGGGGGCGCGTGGGAGAGTGGTGGAGGTGGGGTGGGAAAAGATGAGAGTTGGATGTCAGTGAGGGAGTCGAGGTCGAAGGGGGTGTCGTCGTCGGCGTCGGAGGAGTCAGAGGTCTCGAGGAGCCATTGGTTGTACACGTTGCTGTCCATAAGGTGGCGGGTCTAGAGGAGGAGGAGGGAGGGGGGGTTAAAGTAAAGCGTGTTGTGTTTGGTGATGTTGAGTGGAGGGGGGGAAGGTGTGGTAGTGTAGATGGGGTCCGTTATGCGAGCCTTGCCGAACGTGGAGTAGTGGTGGGGGTGGATGGAGAGTGTGCAAGAGGCGTGGGTGTGTGGGCCTCTATGGATGAATGTGTGGTAAAGGGGGATGGTGGCAGTGCCGCTGGTGGAGATGAGTATGCAGTACATTTCGGTGGTGAGGGAGACTTGGATGCTGGTGGCGATGGCGGGGGAGGGGGAGGGGTGGGAGCCATAGTAGGAGCCGTCCGGAAATTTCTGGAGGGAGGTGTGTCGCGTGTAATTAAATGTGGAGGGAGGGGGTGGCGTGGGGGGGAGTGGGGGGGAGTGTATTCGCGTGCGGTTTGGTGAGGGAGAGTGGAAAGCCAGTGTGTGGGTGGAATGACCGCAGTGCCACGGCCTAGCCACGGCCTAGCGCTGCGGTGAGGGCGGTGGGGCCGGAGGGGGTCTCACTGATGGTGTCGTGTAGTTGTAGGCACGGAGCCCACTGGACCTCGTGTAGGCGGGTGAGGTCGTGGTGTTGGCCTCGAGCGCACCAGTCGCACTGCCATGTGGCGGGTCCCTGAGCGGGGCGGCATTGGGAATGGACGGCAAAGTGCGGGCATGTGCAACATGCGGAGGTGGGTTTTGTGTGCATTGGGTCGTGACATATGGAGCATGCGGCGGGGGAGGGGGTCGGGAGGCATACCGATGTGTGGGCGGAGGTGATGAGGTGGAAGCCGTCGTCGAGTTGGAGTTGTATGTCCCAGTCCGTGAGGTGTTCCGGGGCCCATTCTACCATGTATTGGGTTTGGCCGTATTCTGTGTCCTTGTGTTTGGAAATGATGCGTTGAACGTCGCAGGGGGGGTAGTGGTGGTCCGAGGGCGTGAGGTATTCTGTGTCTAAATGTGTGGTGGGTGCCGTGGGAGGGGAGGGTTTGGTGTGGGAGGTGTGGATGCCGGATGAAAGGGTGGGGGGGGGAGCGGGGGAGGTGTGGGGAGAGGAGAGGAATCCAAGAGGGGTGGATGGTGGTGGGGGGGGGATGCCTGTTTGCGGGTGGGGTGTGTGATGGGCAGGCGGTTGTGGATAGTATCGAGGGCTTCGGTGAGGACTGCTGCGATGAAGCGAATGAGGACGCAGAGGGGGGTGGTGGACCCCGTGAGTGTGGAGATGGACCGCACTTATCAAAGACGCAGGCTCTAAACACGTAGAAACCCACGGCATCCTTAGCGACCAGCATGATGGATTCCGGAAACACCGAAGCATCCACGACGCTCTCTCCTCCATCAGCATGATGATGGAGGACGCCAAGCTCTACCACAAGGACTTCTACGTCATGTATCCCGACTTCGAAGGCGCCTGTAACGCAGCCGACCACCGCATCATGCTCAAACACATGCGCCAACTCGGTATGCCCCATCTTTGTCGACACCTGCGAATACCTCTACGGCGTCTTTTCCTCCGAATACATTATCCCGTACGGCCCCACCCCATCCAAAGACATAAGTCGTGGCACCCTGCAGGGGGACACCCTCTCTCCCTTCCTATCTACCCTCTTCCTTGAACCCTTCCTCCGCTGGCTCACGGTTGGCAGCCGGGGCTACCGCCCGGGCTCCCCTACCACTGACGTTGACCCCACAGAACCCACACCTACCTACCATGGCCATGGCTTCGCCGACGACCTCAGCCTCGCCACAGGCTCAACCCCCAACATGTCCATCCAGCTCCGGAGGCTCTCCCTCTTCAGCGCCTTCACATGTATGCCTGTCAACATCCGATAATGCTGCATTACCGGCGCCCTTTGGCGCTCAGGCAACGCCCTCTCCCTTGCCAAGTTGCCAACATCACCTTACTTGCATCCCGCCTTCAAGCACAGTTCATCACCATCAACTCAAACCCTGCCTCCATCCCCTCCATAGGGCCCTCGGACACATACCACGTCCTAGGGGTCGACCTCAACACCTCCCTCACCTTCACTAAGCACTGGCACGAACTAAGGCGCGCCACCGCAGCCCTCATCACCGCCCTCTCCACCTCCCCACTAAGACAATCTCGTAGACTCCGAGTCATCCGAAGACTTTCACTCGGCAAGCACTTCACCCTACAACTCGGCCACTTCAGCGATTCACAACTCGACATCCTCGAAGGACAATTCTGCCGAGCACTCCGCTCCGCCGTCTCCTCGGTGCGCAACCTCCCTTGCACCGCTCTCCACCACCCTACCACAGACCTCGGCTATGGCCTCCCCTCCCTCAAAGCCCACGCCGCACAACTCACAGTCTGCCACCTCCACAAACTCATGAGCACCCCTGGCTATAGAGGCCATATGGCTCGAGCAGACATTCACACCATATCCACCACATACACCCACTGGCCCACTGAATCCATCATGTCAAACTGCTCCTCCCCACCCACACTCCGGTGCCTGGTACGAGCCCAACGCGACGCATGCACCATGTTCCACAACATCCCTCCACTATTCCTCACCAACCCCATTGCCTCCACACGCCGCGCCCACTTCACCCGCCAAGACAACACCCTCCTCGCTTCACTTAGAGACAGAGCCACCCACATCACCGACCCTCACACTTACAAACAAGCATAATGTGAATTCACACCCCGCAAAACACACGCATCCCTCCTCCCCCGCCTCAGCCCCCTTGGAAAAACAACATTACCACGTGGCCACAAGTCCTCCTCCGTGCCAACACATCCTCCATCCTCCTCAAATCCTGCAAATCCATTTCCACACACACGGGGTCCACCACCTCACTCTCAGTCCCCATGCGACTTCTCGCCGCAGTCGTAACAAAACCACTTGATACCATCCACAACCGCCTCTCCATCACAAACCCCACCCCCAAACAAGCATCCCCCCCACCACCATTCACCCCTCATGGCTTCCCCTCCTTTCCCCCCACCTCCCCCGCTCCCCCACAAGACTCACATCCAGCATCCACACCACCCACACCAGAATCCTCCCTCCCCTGACACCCGCCACACACATCGAGACAGAATATCTCTCTCCCTCAGACCACCACTACCCTCCCTGCGACGCCACACGCATCATTTCCAAACACAACGACACAGAATATGGCCAAACCCAGCACATGGTTGAATGGGCCCTGGAGCACCTCACGGACTAAGACATTCAACTCCAACTCGACGACGGCTTCCGCCTCATCTCCTCCACCTCCACATCGGTGTGTCTCCCCACCCCCTCCCCCACCACCTGCTCCATATGCCATGACCCCCTACACACAGACCCCACCTCCACGTGACGCACGTGCCCGCACTTTGCCGTCCATTCCCAATGCCGCCCCGCTCAGGGACCGGCCACATGGCAGTGCGAAATTGAAATGAAATTGAAATTGTTTACAACATGTACCGTATGCGCCGGTTCACACCAAATACCGTATGCGCCGGTTGTTGTCTCTAGGCCCTCCCAACTATGCCATACAAGAAGCTTACAAGTCAGAGCTAGACCGTTAACCACCTAAATCCAACCTCTCCAGGGATGTTCGGGGGTTTTACCCCCCCGGGGAGTGTGCAATGCGAGGTGAGGGCAGCGTGCATTCAAGGGCGTGCGGAGGTGCAGTGTGTGGAGGCGCGGCGAGAGGTCGTACGGGATTTGATGCGGTATATGAGTAGGAGATGATGTAGCCATTGGACAGTTGCGTGTGGAGTTGTGCAAGGATGCGAGACGTGTCGAGGCGTGCTTTGGAGATGAGTTTGTCAGGAGGGTCTGTGCGGGCGGTAAGTAGGGAGGTGAGACTTGTGATCGTGGATGAGTGCGGTGTACCCGTGCGGCTCATGACGATGGGGAGGATGTCTACCACTGTGCATGGCCAGAGGCTGCGGATGGCGTTTGCAAGGGGTGTGTATTTGGTACGTATGAGGTGAGCTGTTTGGGAGAGGTTGTGGTCCGTGCAGTACTTCCGGTCCCCTATCTGAATCTTTTTAACTCATGAGTATCGGCGGCGACCGTTTGTGTGACCGACGAATCGAGGTTCGAGGAGGCGGATAAAGTCGGGTTTGTGTGCGGGGGGTCGTAGCGCGGGGGGGAGAATCTCGGGGGGGAGGATGGCGGGGCACGAGGTTAGGGAGTCGGGCGAGAGACCTTCGTCAACAGCAACAAGGCGGGTGGGCATGTGGGTGGGGTGGGGGGGGTGACAGTCAAGAGGGGTGTGGGTGGGTGTGGGGGATGTAAATGACTTGATGGGTTTATTACCGAAGTCCGCAGTGATGGTTTCCCATCGACCTTCGTTGTGGCGTTCCAAGAGGGAGAGTAGGAGTTGTAGCGCGCTATTGTGGCGGTCATGTCTTAGGCCAGACATGGTGGGGCAGTTACCGGCCATGTGGCCATTGCTAGTGAAATGGCCACACATGGGGCAGCGCAGGGTGGGGTTGTGTGTGAGAAGGCGGGTGTTGTCGACTCCCCGCATGAATTCTTGCTGGTGGGTGAATTGGATGTTGGTGAGTGTCTGTGTGTTTTTTGTGGAAAAAGAAGTCGGCGCCGTCCTCCGCGGCGCGGGCGAGGAGGGCGCCGTGTTTGGATGTTTGTGAGAGGGGTGTGTGTGTGTGTGTTTGGTGCTGTAGGTGTGAGCGTCGGCTTTGAGGTTGGTGTATCTGTAGGGTATTGGTTCCCCTAGGGTTTGTGGAATGAGGGTGTATGGCCAGGTCCAGTGGCCTATCGACACTTCTAAACATGTGGTGTATGTGGTGTCAGGTGGTTGACCATCCGCGACTTGGTTAGCTAGAGTGTATGCGAGGTCGTTTCCGAGTGAGTGGTTGTGTGCTTTAATTTTGCCGAGGTGTGTACGGATGCCAGCGTTGCAACGGGTTTTGAGGGTGTGTGTGTTGGAGAGGAGTGTGTCGCGGTGGATGTTGTGGCGGTAAGCGGGCGGGCAGTTCAAGTAGCCTTGTATGAGGCGGAGGGAGCACGCACTGTCTGTAAGGAGGTGGGTGCGGCCTAGTTGGAGGCCTATGTCAATGCCTGCTAATTCAGCGCGATTGATGGTGTGTGAGGGAGGGGTAGAGGTCACCAGGATTTTGATGCGGGTGTCCGAGGCTGGGTGGGTGGCGGCTGCTCCTAGGGGGGAGTTGCCTCCCTTTTTCGAGCCGTGTGTGTATATAAAGTTCTGCCAGTTCCAAGCAAAATGTCCTCTGGTGGGGGGGTATGTTAGTTGCATGCGTTCCGGGAGGGGAAATGTGATGGGGTGAGTTGGGTTTGGGGGGAGGTGGTATATGCCTGTCGAGTGGGGTGAGTAGGTGTCGAGTAGGTGAGGAGGAATGTTGATAGAGGGGTTGGGGAGGTGAGTGTCGTAGATAGACTCGAGAGTGTTGTGGAGTGCGGTCATGGCTGCGTGTGAGGGTAGGGTGGAGAGTGCGAGGGGGTTTGCGACGAGGTAGATGTCGACCATCCAGCGTGTGCCGAATGGGGTAGGAGTGGGTTGGTCTGTGTGCTGGTCGGGGGGTAGGAAGGTGTTTGCGTCGTTAGGAAGGGTGTATAGGTGGTGTGTGTATGGGGAGTCGATGTATTTGGAGTGGCGGTAGGGTGTGTGTTCCCATCGGGGGAGTATGAGGATGGTTGCGCTGGGTGTGTGAGAGGCTGTGAGGTGTGCGCTGGTGATGGGTGTTCCATGGCGCGGCGCATGCATTCGTGGTTGTATTCGGGGTTGGCGATGTTGGTGCCTTGCCATGTGTGTGGGGCATTGCTGCCGCTTGATGAGAAGACTATGTCTTCGGGGTATAGGGAGTGGTATGTGTGAGAGTGAAGGGATTTATAGAGGGGGTCGGAGTAGAGTTATGTTTGGATGTGGAACGTGTGGCGGAGAGCTGCGAGGAGGTCATCACTAGTGGCCCATCTATTATGGGTGGTGGTGGCGGGTGTGGGTGAGTGGATTTCTGATCGGGAGCCTAGGCGAGTGAGGACGTGGTAGACCGCCTCTTCGAACGTGTGCTGCGAGAGGTCGGGGCGGAAGAGTTGAAATAGGTGTCGGCCGCGGGGGCCGTTAAGGGTGGTGACCGCTCGGCCGTCGGGGGTGCATAGTACGGTGGTGTCGTGTAGTAATGGGCGTGTGTAAATGGCGAATTTACCGGTAGGGAGCATGTCAAGGTTGGGGTGGATGGGGTCGTGGTTGAATGTGATAAGGGGGTTTGACCAGGGAGGGGGTGTGGTGGAGGGGACATAGCCGGAGTTAAATGCGGTGAGGGCGGTGGGGCCGGAGGGGGTCTCACTGATGGTGTCGTGTAGATGTAGGCATGGAGCCCACTGGACCTCGTGGAGGCGGGTGAGGTCGTGTTGTTGGCCGCTAGCACACCAGTCGCACTGCCATGTGGCAGGTCTCTGAGCGGGGCGGCATTAGGAATGGACGGCAAAGTGCGGGCATGTGCAGCAGGTGGAGGTGGGTTCTGTGTGCAGGGGGTCGTGACATATGGAGCATGCGGCGGGGGAGGGGGTCGGGAGGCATACCGATGTGGGGGTGGAGGAGATGAGGCGGAAGCCGTCGTCGAGTTGGAGTTGTATGTCCCAGTCCGTGAGGTGTTCCGGGGCACATTCAACCATGCACTGATTTTGGCCGGAGTTTGTGTCCTTGTATTTGGAAATGATGCGCGTAACGTCGCAGGGGGGGTAGTGGTGGTCTGAGGGGGTGAGGTATTCTGTGTCTAAATGTGTGGTGGGTGCAGTGGGGGTGGAGTTTCTGGTGTGGGAGGTGTGTATGCCGGATGAGAGGGTGGGGGGGGAGCGGGGAAGGTGTGGGGAGAGGAGGGGAATCCATGAGGGGTTGACAGTGGTGGGGGGGGATGCTTGCTTGTGGGTGAGGCTTGTGATGGGGATGCGGTTGTGGATAGTATTGGAGGGTTCGGTAAGCATTGCGGCGGGGAGGTGAATGGGGACTAAAATTGGGGTGGTGGACCCCGTGAATGTCGAGATGAATTTGCAGGATTTGAGTATGAAGTAGGAGGGGGTGGCGTGGAGGAGGACTTGTGGCCATGTGGTTATGTTACTTTTCCAGAGTTGGGTGAGTCGGGGGAGGAGGGAGGCGTGTGTTTTGCGGGGAGAGAAATCGCAGTAGGCTTGTTTATATGTGTGAGGGTCTGTGATGTGTGTGGCTTTGTCTCGGAGTGAGGCAAGGAGGGTGTTGCCTTGGGTGGTGAAGTGGGCGCGGAGTGTGGAGGCGATAGGGTTGGTGAGGGAGAGTGGAGGGATGGTGTGGAATAAGGTGCCCGCATCGCGTTGAGCTCTTACTAGGCATTTGAGTGTGGGAGGGGTGTAGCGGGCTGACATGATGGATTCAGTGGGCTAGTGGGAGCACGTGGTGGAGATGGTGCGGATGTGTGTGCCGGCCATGTGGCCTCGATATCCTGAGTTGTTCATGATTTTATGTAGGTGACAAACAGTGAGTTGGGCTGCGTGGGCTTTGAGGGACGGGAGGCCGTATCCTAGGTCGGAGGTAGGGCGGTGGAGGGCGGTGCGGGGGAGGTTACGTACCGAGGAGACGGCGGAGCGGAGTGCGCGGCATATTTGTCCTTCGAGGGTGTCGAGTTGGGAGTCGGTGAAGAGTCCGAGCTGGAGGGTGAACTGTTTGCCGATGAGTCCACGGATGACCCTGATTCTGCGGGATTGTGTTAGTGGGGAGGTGGATAGGGCAGTGATGAGGGATGCGGTAGTACGTTTTTGTTCGTTTCAGTGTTTGGTGAAGGTGAGGGTGGTGTTGAGTTCGACCCCTAGGACGGAGACGGTATGTGTCCGAGGGGCCTATGGAGGGGATGGGGGCCGGGACGGAGTTGATGGTGATGAACTGAGTTTGGAGGCGGGATGCGAGGACGGCAATGTTGGCAATGGAGAGGGCGTTGCCTGAGCGCCAAAGGGCGCCGGTCATGTAGCATTTTCGGATGTTGACGGTCATACCTGTGTAGGCGCTGAAGAGGGAGAGTTTCCGGAGTTGGATGGCCGTGTTGGGGGTCGGGCCCGTGGCGAGGCTGAGGTCGTCGGCGAAGCCGTGTCCTGGGTACGTGGCTGTGGGTTCTGTGGGGTCGACGTTAGTGGCAGGAGGGCCCGGGCGATAGCCCCGGCTGCCCACCGTGAGCCATCGAAGGAAGGGTTCAAGGAAAAGGGTGAACAGAAATGGGGAGAGGGTGTCTCCCTGTAGGGTTCCGCGATTAATGTCGATGGAGGGGGTGGGGCCGTGTGGAGTAATGTAGGCGGTGGTTGAGACCCCGTAGAGGTGTTCGCATGTGTCGACAAAGGTGGAGGGCATACCGAGTTGACGCGTGTGTTTGAACATGATGCGGTGGTCCGCGGCATTGAACGCGCCTTTGAAGTCCGCGTACATGATGTAGATGTCTTTGTTGTGGAGTTTCGCGTCCTCCATCGTCATGATGATGGATGAAAGTGCGTCGTGGATGCTGCGGTGTTGTCGGAATCCGTCTTTTTGGTCGCTGAGAATGCCGTGGGTTTCGGCATATTTCGAGCCTGCCTCTTTGATTAGCGCGGTCCATAGTTTAAGGAGGTTATTTATGAGGGCGATAGGGCGGTAGTTGTTGAGGAGGGTGGGGTCACCTTTTTTATGTAGCAGGCATGTTGTGCAGTGGCACCATTCAGGAGGGATGTAGGACTTGTGGCCGAGGAGGGAGAGGAGAGAGAAGAGGGCGGAGCGGGTCGCCGGTGGCAAGAATTTTATTATTTCGTTGGGGATGCCGTCGGGGCCGGGGGCTTTGCCCGTGCCTAGTGAGTTAAGGGTTTTATCGAACGTGTCGCGGGTTATCATGTCGGCGAGGGTGAGAGAGGGGTCCCCGCGGGGCTCGATGGTAAAGTTGTCGGGGTTGGCTGGGAGTTCCCATGGGGGTATGGGCAGTTCGTGTGGGGTGGCGCGGCTGAGTTCGGTGGCGAAGTGAGAGTGTACCGCTTCTAGGACGGCGGAGGGAGAGGTTGCGGTAGTTTTATCGGGTTTGGTAATGCGATGGAGGGTCGAGGTGGCGATGTTGGGGGGGAGGAGACCGCTTTTAATTTTCAAGCGGAAGTGGGAGGATTTGGGGCATGTGTCGTAAGCCGTATTGGCGCGAGTTTTTATTTTCCTCAGTTTATCTGTTGTGGTGGCGCGTAGTAGGTGGCATATGCGTGCTTGGCACTGTTGTTTGATGGCGTCAGGGGTGAGATATTCGGTCGTATTGAAGAGGGCCTGGGCTAGGGGGAGGGGGCCGTTGTTCGTACTACAGTTGCGGAGTCTTAGAATGTGTTTGCGTGTTTTTGTAGTAAGCCAAGTGGGGTCGAGGGACGACTGGGGTGGACGGGGTTTCTTGGCGGGGAGGAGAGGCCATACTGTGGCAGCGTGGTCCATGTGGTGAGAGAGGAGTGTAGTGAATTGCGAGGCGAGGGTGTCAAGGATATCGGGGGAGGCCGAGGTGTGTGGGGTGTTAAGTATTGCCGCGTGGAGGGAGGCCGTTTGGTTGATTAGTTCGGGTGTGCTGGTTTGATATGTTTGTATGTGGTCGGGTGTGAGGGGAAGTTTAAAGTTGAGCTTGCGTGTGGTGTGGTGTGCGTGGGTGTGGGTATGGGGAGGGGGAGAATGGGCTATGAGAGAGAAGGGGGCAGGGATAACGAGGTGGATTGCAGAGTGGTCGGTGAAGTGTGAGGGGGAGGGGAAGACCGAACAAGAGGACGGTGGAAGGACGAGAGGAGATGGGGGCGTGGTGAGCCAGTGCTCGAGGCATCCACCGCTGCGGGGGAAGGTAGGGATGGGGGGTGGAGGGGATGGAGGTGGAATTCGAGTAGGGAGGTGAAGGCGGGGTTACTAGTACCTTTTGTGGTGGTCGACTGGAAGTCCCCTCCCTAAAGGATGCGGTGGTTTGGGTGGTCGTCAGCCAGGCGGAGGCCCCACGCTGCAACTTCAGCGTATAAGCGGGTCAGCTCGGGGGTGTGGAGTTGGGGCATGTATGCTCCTAGGAGGAGGTAGGGGGTGCCTGAGTGTGGGACGAGGGTTAGGCCGGATATGTGGGGGATGAGGTGGGGGGGGTGGTGTTAGGACAGTGGCAGATTGGAACGATGCTCTACGGACCGCGAAGAGAACGCGTGCGTTGGGTAGCTGCACATGTGAGTAGTATGGTCGAGAACTTTTGAGGAGGTATTGGGGGAGGGCGATACGCCAACGGGATTTGTGGGTGGCGTGGTTGGTTTCGGTGAGGAGGAGGACGTCGGGTTGGTGCGAGGTAGTGAGGTGTTCGACGTCCATGATGGAGGTGTGGAGGCCGCGGGTGTTGAGGGTGATGAGGTGGAGTGGTTGGGATGTGTGGCTTGGGAGGATGGGGGAGGGGAGGGAGGCTGAGGGGTTGGGGGGGTCTTCGGGGGGGCGTTCCGCATGAGGAGGGTGGAAGGGAGGGGGAAGGAAAGGAGGGGAAGGGGGGGAGGGTGAGGGGGGGGTAGGTGATGGGGAAAGGGTGGGGTTGGGAGCTGAGGGGGGGAGAGAGGTTGGGGGGGGGGTGGAGGGCGGTGAGTAATTGAGGTCGTCCAACTGGGAGGGGAGTGGAGCGGAAGGTGTGGTGCCACAAGAGTGAGTGTAGGGAGTAGACGGTGGTACGGGGGTCGAAGTAAGGAGGGGTTGTACGCTTGGTCGGGGGGTGATGTGGTGATAACGTAGGTGTGCAGAAGGGCGTGGGTTCCGCACGACCACGCGTTGGCTGTGTCGTTTTGGCGAGGGGGGTTAAGTATGCGTAGGTCGTCGACGGACGGGGGGGGGGGGGGGGGGAGGAGTTCCAGGAGGTTAAAAGAGCGAGAGAGCGAGTGAGGAGGTTGGGAGGAGGGGGGTGATGGAGGGAGTCAATCCAGGTAGCCGAGGAGTGGGTTAAGTGGAGGAGGCCGAAGTGGGAGTGCTGCCAAGTGAGGACGAGTAGGGGGTGGTTGGGCATGCCCGGGTGGGGGGGGTGAGCCTCTATTAGAGAGGTTAGTCCATTGGCTAGGGTATTGCGAGTGGTGGTGGAAATTATCAACCTCGTTATTGGTGATGACGGTATAAGAGGCAAAGGCGGAGGAGTGGAGTGGAGTTTCGCTAACGAGTTAGCAATGCAGTATAGGTTCGAGAGGTCCTAGTAGTGCCCCCATTGGAAGGAAAGCACCGCCGAGGAGTCGAGGTAGCCTATGGGGGTAGGTAGGCCATGTTCAAGATTTCAGACAAAGAGGTAGTTATGTAATTTAATGATGCAGAAGCGTGAGGTAAAGAGGGCCGGGAAAACTGTCTGAAGCGAGGTGTTTACAATGTGGCTGCGGATATCTGGCTGAGGGGTAGGGTGGGGGTTGTGGGGTCTAACCTCAGGGTTGTCAAGTGTGGAGTTAGGGGCGATGGTGGGCCTTGTCGGCCGGAGATGTCCTGTGGGATCTGACAGGACGGTCAGAGGGGGGCGGGACATGGGAGGTGGTGCGGGTTTCCTCTAGGTCGTCCTCTAGTATGTCTTCAAGGTCGTCTAGCGTGTAGTCGGCGTAGGTCTGTGAGTCAGGCGGAAGGGGAACGAGGGTGGGGTGGAGAGGGGGGGGGGGAGTGGAGGGAAGAGGACATGGGGGGGAGTGTGGGGGGGGTGGAGAGGGAGGAGGGTGGTCGGAATGAGGGGTGGTAGTGTGGTGGGGTGGCCGGCGGAAGGGGGAAGGGGGGGAGGTCTTCTTTCTGGAGTGACGCGAGGGTTTGGTGACGCCGGAAGGTGGAACCTGTTTGAGGGAGGGGTGAGTGGGTGGTCTGTCGGTTGGGGAGGTATCCATGTGTTCGAGCTGAGGGGTGGTGGGGGAGTGGGTGGGGGAGGTGAGTGGGAGGGTCGGGGGGGGAGGGAATGAGCATGTGTGGGGGGGAGTGGGTCAGGGGGGGGGGGGGTGGAGAGGGGTTGGGGAGGGTGGTGGTCGATGTGAGGAAGTGGTGAGGTAGAGGAGTCCATTGGGTCGGAGGAGTCTTTTGTGACAATGGGGAGTGGGCGGGGGAGGGTCTGGTCGGGATGAGGTGCGGTGGAGAGGCCGGCTGAGGTGGTGGGGGGAGTCGTGCGGGGAGGGGAAAGGGGGGATGAGCGGCGTTTTTTGGGTGTCGTGTTTTGGGTGGTGTGGAGGGGAGGAGGCTGAGGAGAGCTGGATATCGGGGAGGGTGTCGAGGTCGAGAGGAGAGTCATCCTCAGCGGCCTGCATCACGAAATCGGAAGTCTCGAGGGGCCATTGGTCGGATACATTGCAGACCTGGAGGTGATGGGTCCATTGGAGGAGGAGGGCGGGGGGGTTGCGGTAGAGGGTGTAGTTTTTGGTGTGAGTGAGAGGTGGTGGGGAGGGGGTCGTGGTGAAGACAAGGTCCGTAAGTCGGGCTCTGCCAAAGCTGGAGAAGTGATGGGGGGTGATGGTGAGGGTGCACGTGGATTGGGTAAGTGTACCTCTATGGACGAATGTGTGGTTCAGGGGGATTGTGACTGTGCCGTTGGTGGATATGAGTATGCAATACATTTCTGAGCTGAGGGAAATTTGTATGTTGGTGGTGACGGTGGGGGACGTGGACGGGTGGGAGCGGAAGTATGAGCCATCTGGAAATTTTTGGAGGGTTGTGTAGTGAGAGGGGCCGAAGGGGGTGTGGGGTGGGGAGGACGGTGAGGGAGTGTGATGTGTTGTGTACTCATTTGTTGTTTGGTGTAGCAGGGTGTATAACCAGAGGGTGGATGGAATGGTGCCGTCAGCGTTGATGCAAGGTAGGGAGAGGGAGTGGCAGGTCTGGATGAGAACCGTAGTAGTGAGGCAAGTGGCCGCCCAAGAGGTGCATGGGACGTGTCCAGTGACTGGGGGGGGGATGATGGTGATGGTGTGAAGATGATGGTTGGGGGGTACGGGTTCGTGACGTGAATATGAAAATATGTGTATTGATATTGGGCCAGATTGTGAATGAATGGGGATATTGGGCAGGTGGAGGATATTCACCCAGAGGGAGGAGGGGTCACCCTCGATCCGGGTGAGAACGTCTAAAGGTTGGAGGGCGTCCGCGAATTGGAGGATGAACTGGGCAGGTTCCGGGAGGTCCTCTATCTGGCTTGGGGGAGGGGTCGAGGGGGCTTGTCCGGCGGATGTGAGCGCGATCGCGAGGTTGGACGTGAGTATGTCCTGTAATAGGGCGACAGTTTCTTGGCCGGTGATATCAGTAAAGAGGGGGGATCGGATCTTTACCCTACGGCTTGAGATTGCGGGGGCCGGTGCAGCTCGTAAGAACTGGACCTTATGCTGTAGTTTGGCCAGTACGGAGGGAGAGGAAGCAACGGAGGAGGGTGCCGGACCGGCCGATCGGAGTTCACGTTGGCGTGAAGCGATTTGGTACATGAGGCCAACCGCTACGTAGGAGGTGGGGATATTCAGTCGAATCTCATGAAAGCCCGATGTGAGGTCGACCGGCAGGGGAGTGGTGTCGAAAGTTGGTGGTGCTTTCGGATGGTGGGTGCGGGTGGCGTTCGCAGTCCAGCGAGAGTGGTGGACGAGTTCCCGGCCGATTATATTTTTGACGCGGGTGGTAAGGTCGTCGAGTTGGTTAATGCTTTCGAGCAGCCAACGTCGGGCAACCGAGTAGGCCGAGATCGCCGAGGTCAAGGAGTGAGTCGGTTCCGGGAGGAAGACCCCGTGTATCCAAAAGCGGGCGAGGTGGAAGGGAATGGTGGAGTACTGGCATGTGAGAAGGTATGAGTCGATCATACGAGTAGAGAAATCGTCGGCCGACCCGAGGTCCGTGGTTGGCCGAGGGGCCGCGAGGACCAGTGGTATCTGGAGTCCACGACGAATGGGGAAGGGGTCCGTAGCGGTGCCCATGTTTTGTGCAGCAGGGGGCAGTTGCGGGACAGTGGGGAACGGGGCTAGTGGGTGAACCACGACTTGGGTTCTGGGGTTGGAGAGGTCCGCAGGCCGCGCATGCTCCGGGCGGTCCCGCAGGAACACCTGCCTGCAAGTGGGGGGCTTGAGAGGTCGAGGACATGTTGGCCGAGCGTGAATCGCAATGGGGGGAAGATACAGAGGGGTTTTAGGAGAGTTTTCGGTTTGGATTTCGAGTGGATTGCGTGTGTTGGCGGCACACGACCAGGCCCGATGGGACCTGGGTTTGGTGGAGGTTGGCGGCGGACGGGAACGCCCGGACGCTCGCCGCTCGGTGGGGCGCGGTGTGGCGCGCCGCCCCCTAGGAGGAGGGTTTTTTGTAAGCCAAGGGTGTTTTTGTCCTGTCGTTGTACTAAGGCGGGTACATGTGTGGAATTCGAAGTGGGTGGCGCGAGAGCTGTCGGAGAGACGAAATTCAAAACTCTGTAAGCTGCGCCTTGCTGTGTGTACCGTCTGATGTCGCTACGGATCCACTGACTTGGGTGAGCTAGGCTCGGGTGGGGAGAGGTGGACGGTGCCTGTTGTTCAACGAGCCCTATGTCCACCTGTCTATTGCTCAATGAGAGGCCAGGCCCAGAGCGAAGACGATCGGCGTTGCTCATTAGAGCTACCGACCCATCCCGGTAATGAGTGTCAGTAGTACTTTAGTAGTACTTTGGATCTATTTATTGTCTTTAGTGACGGTAGGATGCGTTTTCTTTTGCAGTGCGAATGGTGCGCCCGCGGCTAACACCACGACCTTACCCGCCTCCACGAGGTCCAGTGGGCCCCTTGCCTACGGCTCCACGACACCATCAGTGAGACCCCCTCCGGCCCCGCCGCCCTCACTGCATTTAACTCATGCTCTGTCCCCTCCACAGCACCCATCCTACCCGACCCTGGACCCCCTCCATGGACGCACCCCCACATCACATTCAGCCACGACCCTATCCACCCCGACCTCGACATGCTCCCCACTGGCAAATTCACCATACACGCCCACTCAACACTACATGACACCACCATCCTTTGCACCCCCGACGGCCGCGCGGTCACTCCCTTCACCGACCCCTGCGTCCGTCACCTATTTCAACTCTTTCGCCCCGACCTCACGCAACACACGTTCGAAGAAGCGGTCTACCACCTCCTCACTCGCTTAGGCCCCCGTTCAGAAATCCACTCATCCACACCCGCCACCACCACACGCAACAGATGGGCCACTAGCGAAGACCTACTCACAGCACTCCGCAACACATTTCACATCGAGAAAGAACTCTACTCCGACCCCCTCAACAACTCCCTCCACTCTCACACCTACCACTCACTATACCCCGAAGGCACAGTCTTCCCATCCAGCGGCAGCAACGCCCCACACACATGGCACGGCACCAACATCGCCAACCCGGAATACGACCACAGCCTCACACACACCCAGCGCCACTATCCTCATTCTCCCCCGATGGAAACACACACCATACCGACATTGCAAATACATCAACTCTACATACACCCACCACCTCTACACCCTTCCCAACGACGCAAACACATTCCTACCCCCCGACCAACACACAGGCCACCCCACCCCCACCCCATTCGGCACACGTTGGATGGTCGACATCTACCTCGTCGCCAACCCCCTCGCACTCTCCACCTTACCCTCACACACAGCCATGACCGCCCTCCACAACACACTCCCGTCAATCTACAACACACACCTCCCCAACCTCACCATCACCATCCCACCTCCACACCTCATGGACACCTACTCACCCCACTCGGCAGGCATCTACCATCTCGTCCCCCAACCCCTCCCACCCCTTACTTATCCTCTCCCGGAACGCACGAAACTAACATACTCCCCCACCAGAGGAAATCTTGCAAGGGCATGGCATTGGCTGCGTATACACAGACGGCTCCAAGAAGGCAGGCTCCTCCCCCCCCCGGAGTAGTTGCCACCCACCCCGCCTCAGACACCCGCATCAAAAAAATGGTGACCTCTACCCCTCCCTCACACACCATCAATCGCGCTGAATTAGCAGGCATAGACATAGGCCTCCAACTAGGCCATACTCACCTCCTTACAAACACTGCGTGCTCCCACCGCCTCATACAAGGATACTTGAACCGCCCATCCGCTTACAAACACAACATCCACCGCGACACGCTCCTCTCCATAACACACACCCTCAAAACCTGCTGCAACGCAGGCATCCGCACACACCTCGGCAAAATTAGAGCACACTACCACTCACTAGGAAACGACCTCGCAGACACACTAGCTAACCAAGCCGCAAATGAACACCCACCCGACACAACATACATCACAGGTTCAGACGTGTCGATAGGCCACTGGACCTGGCCATGCACCCTTATTTCACAAACCCTAGGGGAACTCATACCCTATAGATACACAAACCTCCAAACTGACGCTCACACTCACAGCACCAAACACACTCACACACCCCTCTCGTAAAAATCCAAACGCGGTGACCTCCTCGCCCGCGCCGCGGAGGACGGCGCCGACTTCACTTTCCACAAAAAAACACACAGTACTCACCAACATCCAATTCACCCAACCGCAAGAAATCATGTGGGGAGTTCACAACACCCGCCTCCTCACACGCAACCCCACCCTGCGCTGCCCCATGTGTGGCCAATTCGCTAGCAACGGCCACATGGCCGGTAACTGCCCCACCATGTCTGACCTAAGACAGGACCGCCACAATAGCGCGCTACAACTCCTACTCTCCCTCTTGGAACGCCACAACGGCGGACGCTAGGAGACCATCACCGCAGACTTCGGTAACAAACCCATCCAATCATTCACATCCCCCACACCCACCCACACCCCTCTTGACTGTCGCCCCCCTAACCCCACCCACATGCCCACCCGCCTTGTTGCTGTTGACGAAGGTCTCTCGAAGGTCTCCCTAACCTCATGCCCCGCCATGCTCCCCCCGGAGATTCTCCCCCCCCCGCGCTACGACCCCCGGCGCACAAACCCGATTTTATCCGCCTCCTCGAACCTCGATACGTCGGTCACACAAACGATCGCCGCAGGTACTCATCAGTTGAAACGATTCAGATAGGGGACCGGAAGTATTATTCGGACCACAACCTCTCCCAAACAGCCCAATTGATTCGTGCCAAATACACACCCCTCGCAAATGCCATCCGCAGCCACTAGCCAGGTACCGAAGTCGACATCCTCCCCATCGTCCTGAGCCGCACGGGTACACCGCGCTCATCCACCATCGCAAGTCTCACCTCTCTACTCACCCTCCGCACTGACCCTCCTGACAAACTCATCTCCAAAGCACCACTCGACACGTCTCGCATCCTTGCACAACTCCACACACACACGGTTCAATGGCTACATCATCTCATACTTGTATACCGCATCAAATCCCACACGACCTCCCACCGCGCCTCCACACACTGCACCTTCGCACAACCCTAATTGCACGCCGCCATCACCTCGTATCGCACACTCCCCGGGAGGGAGTAAAACCTCCGAACATCCTTGGAGAGGTTGGACTTATGTGGTTAACGGTCTAGCTCTGACTTGTAAGCTTCTTGTATGGCATAGTTGGGAGGGCCCAGAGACATTAACCGGCGCATACGATAACTGTTGTACACCGGCGCATACGGTACATATTGTAAACAATTTCAATTTCAATTTGCGGCGTTGTGCGCCCGTTGCTCTTTTCGTCGAACCAGCACGGCGATTGTTTGAAAGAGCGTGCCGCACGGGTGCGGGCGCGATAACCCGAAGTACACAAGCCCGGCAGTGTTCGAATTCACCCCTCGTGGTTGTCGGCACATTCCATTTTGCGCGCAAAAGCATTGCCTGGGATTTCAGGATATTTGTCAATAAAATCGACGCATGGTTACATTTTCTACTTGCGAATGTGCGAAATCTTGTCCGGACTTTTGTGGAGGAGTGTATAAAGGTCAATGGGAATAAAGTCTTGCCACAGCTACCATCCGGTAACAATTCGGCTCATCAATTCATTAGAATTGTACGCTGTGTGAAGAGATCGATATTGATGCATCAATGCATTCGCCCAGCATTACCCGTATCAACACATCCATGAATTGGTGCCCTACTTAATCGATGTGTTCATAAATTAGTGGCCTATATAATCAATGCGTCAACGAATTAGTCCCCCATTTAATCAATACATCCACGAATTAGTTACCCATTTAATCGACGCACATACGAATTAGTGTCCTAATTAATCTATGTGTCCACGGATTAGGATAATAATAAAACGGTTGATGCATCAAGTTGTGATGCATTGCAGTTGATGCTTGATACTTCATTTATGAGGGTGATGCGCAGGCTTACTGTTTACTCATGTGTGCCCAATTACGCAAGGTTGCTTCCCTATCTAGAGTCTTAAGTTCCTTCTCGCAGTTGGCCTTGGGTTTATTTGGGTTACCCAAAACCATCTATACCCAAACAGCTGTCATATAATGCTCATTAATCATAAGCACGAACATACATAGTTTAAATACAAAAACAGATTCCCCTCCCCACCCCCTCTGTTTCCGCCATTCAGGATCCGGTACCCGTACGTACCTGAAATGGTAACATATTTATTCTGCGGAGGGCCAATAATAATTCATTTATTTCCGTACAACGTGCCAAAAAATAGTTACAATAAAGCTAGTGGTCAAAACTAACGCAAAAGGGAAAACTAACGGGGCCTAGGCCCGCGGAGCAGGAAAGCATGCATCATAACCCTCTTGCAAGGCATTACGAAGATGTGAACCCATAGTACCATGGAGAGCCGCTGAAAGGTGCTGTAGTAGCTCCATATAGCGACATACATCCACTTCGGCGATATACATGAATGACACGTGAGGGCTGTCAAAAGTAGGAGTTGCTCTGGAAGTTGCGGGTGGTGTGCACTAGGTTTTCTTGCCAAGTGCCCGAAATGTGACGAGTACAGTCCTGCAACAGTACATTGCAGGACATTGTACAGGTACTCGTTACGAATTCCATAATGGTGCTGATGCTACAGTACGACCAGTACCTCCCGGTACGTACAGATATGCATAATTAATCTAACTAGCCAGATGACGCGCCAGAACGAGCTCTCCAATGCAGAAGGAGCCGCGTCGTGAAACCCAATGCTAGGCAGGCCGCGTCTCGAGGCAGATGACGACGGTTGAACAGCACTAACGCCTGACACGTAAGCATAGCTTGCAGGCGTAACCAGTCTGGGCTGAAACCTATTTAAGCCCAGTGCAGTAGAGGGAGGTGACAGAACCTTTTAACAATTCCTTTGTTCATTTACAACATCTACTGCCCAAGTACAGCAGTGAAACATCTTTCATCAATTACCTCTCGACAACATCAATTGCAATCTTACGACACAGAGCTAGACAGACTAGAACAGATTTGTGCTAGCGTTTAGCTTTCAGAGGCTAACCGCCACACTGGTTTCGGAGCTCTTTGGTCGACGCACGCTTTCGTTCGCTTATTGAACTGCTCGACGTTGTTTGATTGAGTTGAGATGGCTTCTCTTGGACCTGGTCATTACGTGGTGTTGGTAATTCACGTTGGAGGAACTAAACGGTCGGATTTGAAGTTGGTGTTTCAGCGTGAGCCTCGTACTGGTAGAACTTGGTTCCCTGCTGGCTCTGTCTTACCCAACGAAGAGCCTGTCGACGCTGCTATTCGCGAATTACACGAGGAGACCGGTCTTGTTTTGACACCGGATGATTTGACGCTGTTGAGTGGTGAACCTGTGAACGTTACGCTACCTCAAGGACGACAGCTTGTTTCCGTGTACTCTGCGTCTATTCCTGTCCTGTTTGCTACGAGCAACTTACGTACACCTGCTCAGGTCGAGCAGGTTGTTTTGGAACAGTCGACAGTTAATCCGGATGGCACTTACGTCGTCCCGGAAACCATCAACACTGACGGTCTGACACTTACGCCTGCACAGACTGGGTTACTTCGTGCTGAGAAGCACAAGAGTGATTTACTTCACTTTGGTTACGTGACTCAGTGGGAATCTTTCTATCGAGCAATGACACAACATGTTCCAGTCATGCATGAAGACACGTCTATCCCGAGACAGCTCCACATGTACCCCCGGTTTACAACGGTCGACTCTGGTTCTGTCTGGCTGCTGATTGTTGGACACATCAACCGACTGACTGGAGTGGGACCTACAGATTTACGAGTGGGAAAGCCGATGCCTACCCACAACTTGGCAGGACTATCAGTGACTCTTACGGAGACTCAGCGTAAGGCTGCCATTACTTCACCGTACCAGAATGGTCAAGACCCACCTGTACTGGAGGATTGGCTCGAAGCTCAGCCTCAGCGTTTTGTAATGCTTGGGATTGCAGCTGACTCGTACGATGCAGTGTTCTGGGTTACTTCACAGTTTTCTGGACTCCTTGGTGGATGGTGGTTGAACCGGAAAAATCATCCTCCAATTCCATCTACGTACAACGAGCTTGTTGCGGAGATACGCAAGTCTACGTTTCTTCCGAACATTCAGGATGACGCAATTAAAGCTTTGCTAAGTTTTACACAGAGCAACACGATGAGTTACGCGCTTTTTACTAAGAAGTACAACGACTACTTACGCCGTTCTCGTCAAGACCTGACAGCGGAGGTACAGTGTGTACGCTTCATTACTGGTCTTGCAAACGTGGACCTCCAGAGACTGGCTAGATCACACCGAGCGCAACTAGGTTACCAGATTACGCTCGCGGAGCTACAAAACTTTCTGAATGACGTCGTGACAGACTCGCCGGAATTAGGCATGCAAGGTCTGCTGCTGGACCATCTACCCAATCCTCTCGCAAGCGCAACCTTGAAGACCCTTTTGAGGAAGCCTCTAACGTCTGGAAACGTAACAAGGGTGGCCGAGGACGAGGCCGCGGACGTGGACGTGGAGGTGGTAACAATGGTGGTCGTGGTGGCAACAATGGTGGACGTGGTCAACCATCCGGTCGCGAAGATTTTAATTCAATCGCAAATGCAATGACAGCTGAGGAGCGTAAGCGACACATGGACGAAGGACTTTGCTTCAAGTGCCACAAGAAGGGACACCGTTTGTTCCAATGCCCGGAGTTCAAAGGCAAGGCACCAATGCAACCTAAGAAGCAATGATGGTGGCAAGGCTGTTCTACAAATGAACTGGAGCAGCCGGCTACATCTACTGTTCATTCTGAGACACTGCTAGCGACAGAGGTCGTCGATAAACCTTCGGCATCTCCATCGACTACAGTTGCGACACCTGTAACGCAAGTAGCAGGTCGTCGTCGTCAGACTAAGCAGAGACAGAGTCGTAAACCTGTAACCAGACGTTCAGTTGATTGGAAACTGGTTGACTCAGTCTTTGACCCTCTGCATGCACGATTCAACTTCACGTTGGAAGGATGTGCTGATGATGAAGGTCTTAACTCGCACGGTGACTTACCTCACTGTTCGCCGAGTGACTCGATTCTAGACAGAGACTTAACAGGAGAGAGGGTGTTCATCAACCCACCCTGGGAGTTAGCTGAGCAGATTGCGCAGCATTTTGAGGATTGTCGTCGAACATCTCCGACATCTACGATGGCTGTATTTGTACTACCGAAGTGGGCGAAATTTACTCAGGTGACTAAGCACTGGAAACTCTATCAAGAATTCCCAGCAAGGACACAGCTTTTTACACGTCAGTCACTGGAGAATCCAGCGCAACAGGAGGTGGTTGCTCCAGCCCCTTGGCCTGTACAGCTGTGGTTAGTCGACGCAGATTGTGCGTTTAACGACTCACCAGAACCTACAGCACCTGATCAACCCGACTCGGTACCTGTACCAACAGACGACTCGGAACAGTCCATCGCTACGCTGCGACAATTTTCTTCGACAGCTACAGCCCTACTGACTGACCTCACGGAAGCTCGCCCGTTAATTCGAACTGAGCTGACTGTGAAAACTCCTGATGGCGGACACCACATTTCTGGATTAGTGGACTGTGCTGCGACACTTGATTTTGTGTCAGAGGACTTTGTACGACGCTTTGCTTTACAGACTCGGAAGTCTGCCAGTAAAACCCCAGTTCGACTCGCTAATGGACAACGAGTGACTTCTACGACAGTCTGCGACGTCACTTTTGAGCTGGCTCGACACGAGTTTCACCGGACTTTTTATGTCTTACGTGATTTACGCACAGCTGATTTAATCCTGGGTTTACCATGGCTTGATGACGAACAGGCCTCTTTACAATTTGGTACAACCAGAATTTTTACACTAATGGACGGCACAGCTGTGGAGACTACACTCGAGGAACGACGCCCTGAGTGTCTACTCCTGTCGTCTACGAAAGTTCAGAAGCTCATGCGCAAGACGCGCCGCAGCAGAGGACGTCATGCTGATTTTTACGTCATTGAACTTACGTCAGTCGCTGAACAAACGACAGACTTTCACACTGGAGAGGAACTAACAGCAGAACAACGTGATAACTTCCGGTCTTTACTCTTTGATGACTTCCCGGAGTTACTGCGACCTGTCGACTCTCCACCTGTAAGCCGACAGTGGGATCATCCCATTGAAACAATTGGCCCGATGCGACGTCAACGTCTGAACAGATTGTCACCCGCAGAGCGCGCTGAGCTTAATCGACAGCTTAAAGACGCAGTGGAAGCTGGGTTGATACGCCCCAGCTACAGTGAATTCGGCTCGCCAATTCTTTTTGTGCGAAAAGCTGATGGCTCGCTACGTCTTTGCATTGACTACCGCGGTCTTAACGAGGTTACGCGTAAAGATGCTTACCCGCTACCGCGTGTGGACGACACACTGGACGAACTTAAGGACGCGAACTTTTACACACACCTCGACCTCGCTTCTGGATTCTGGCAAGTTCGAGTGCGTGATCAGGACGTTCACAAGACGGCTTTTCAGACCCCTGATGGCTTAATGGAATGGGTCGCCATGCCGTTTGGCCTGTGTAATGCACCAGCTACATTTCAGAGGATGATGAACGACATACTTCGCGACTTTTTACATAAGTTCGTGACAGTCTACCTGGATGACGTCTGTATCTACAGTCGAACTCTGGAAGAGCACCTGGAGCACCTGCGTCTAGTGCTACAGCGATTCAAGGAGGAAGGGCTGAAATTGCGCCTTAAGAAATGCTTCTTCGGATTGCAAGAAATGGAGTATCTGGGCTACACTGTGTCAGCCGGAAAAATTTCGGTTTCCACAAAGAAAGTCGAGGCCGTTGCAGACTGGCCAGTGCCCAAGACGCAGAAGGAGGTTCGCAGTTTCGTACAGTTCTGCAACTTCTATGCGAGATTCATACACCATTTTAGCGACCTTACGGCTCCATTGACGGACTTACTGCGGAAGTCCCAGCCACAGAAGGTTACGCTGACGCCTGCCTGTTTGGAAGCCTTCGAGACTCTCAAGTTACGGCTCATTTCCGCGCCATGCCTGATCCTTCCGGAGGTCGGCTCGGACGCGACGTTCACCGTAGCTACAGATGCTTCCACAGTGGGGATTGCAGCAGTCCTGTTGCAAGACCAAGGAGGCGGTCTTCAACCAGTCTCTTACTGGGCGCGTAAGCTGAATCCAGCTGAGCGTGGTAACACTTACTCTGCGTACGACTTAGAAGCTTTGGCCGTATGCGAAGCTGTCAAGCATTGGAGGTGCTATCTTGAAGGCTGTTCTAAGTTCCTTGTCGTAACAGACCACGACACACTGCGGCACCTGCTCAGGCAACCGAACAACAGGCTGAACAAGCGGCAAGCAAGATACCTGCGGGATTTGCAACCGTTTGTGGGCTCGATGACACTTGCATATCGCAAGGGAGCTCTGAACGAAGCTGACCCGTTAAGCCGGCGACCAGACTTCGTACCTCAGGCCACAGTACCCTTATTTTGGGATGGCGAGGTTCCGTCAGATCGAGAATTACGACGGAAGTCCCAGCTGCTGTTTGAAGACGCACAGTTAAATTCACTGACTGTTGACGCGTTGCAGCTGAGCCCTGAGTTCGCTGATCTCATTCGCGAGGGGTTCTCACGAGATTCGTTTTATGGGGACGATGGTGAGTGGACAAGAGACAGCCGGATAGAAGCCAGAGACGGGTACTTTTGGCGTCTCAATCGCCTCTGTATTCCACAGAACTCTGAGCTCCGACTGAAATTGATCGCAGAGCTGCACGAAAGTTCGTCAGCCGGTCACAGAGGAGTTGCTAGCACTCTTGCTAAAGCACTCGACAGATTCTGGTGGAAACGAATCCGCCAAGATGTGAAAGATTTTTGTGAACGCTGCGTCGTGTGCCGACGAGCGAAGATTCGACCTCAGATGGCCGCGACTCTTTACCCGTTACCTGTTCCACCCAGACCGTGGCACACAGTTGGTCTTGACTACCTGACACACTTGCCTGAGAGCAACGGCTTTAACAGTGTGCTGATTGTAGTAGACCATCTAACTCGAATGGCCCATTTTCTGCCATGCACAGAGTCGATTACTGCCGAAGAAACTGCAACTTTGTTTTTACAGGGAGTCTACCGTTTACATGGACTGCCCCGAGTGCTGATCAGTGACCGCGACCCGAAATTTGTCAGCGCCTTCTGGCAGACATTGTGGAGACGCCTTGGAACGCGACTAAACATGTCTACCAGCCGACACCCAGAAACAGACGGACTGACAGAGCGCGTGAACAGCACGTTTCAGCAGCTTCTTCGTTGCTTCTGTTGCTATGATGGCTCCAACTGGTCGACACTTTTACCGCAAGTGGAGTTTGCGTACAACGCTTCGCGTGCACTTGGAATTGAGCACACGCCGTTCGAGGCTAACTTTGGTTTTTCTCCTGAGGAGCCTCCTGACCTGCTCTTCAGCATGCGACCATCGATTCCTTTTTCGCAAGACGCAACAGAACGGTTGAGATTGTTACAGGAAGTACACAGCTTGGTACGCTCAGTGTTACAACTACACAAGAACGAGATGCAAGCGCGCACAGAACCGTCTACAGCGCCACACTTCGCTAAGGGAGACAAGGTGTCAGTCGTCACAGCAAATCTTTTTCTGCGAGGACAGCCGAACAGGAAACTCAGAGACAGACAGCTTGGCCCTTTTTCAGTGGAGGAGCAGATTGGGAAACACAGTTACAGATTAAAACTTCCAGCGACAGTACGCTTACATCCTGTGTTCCACGTTAACAACTTAAGACCCTGCTCTACCGCTCTGCTACGGCCAGCTGTCCCGGTGACTGTCCCTGAAGGAGACGACGAGGAGTTTGACATCTCACACATCTCTGCTGTGTGCATCAAGTCGCTACCTGGGCGACGAGGCAAATATTTGCTCTTCATGACGCATTTCAGTGATGACGACATTCCACCTGTCTGGCACCGATTGAACGAGGTGCATCGAACAGTTGCGTTACAAGAATTCTTGGAGACGCCCCAATGGCGCAAGTTCGCCAAGACTCAGGCGTACATTGATTTTATGCACGCTCACCCAGCGCGCATTCCTGAGTCCCAGTAATTGCTTCAGTAAAGGAGCCAAGAACCACGGAGGTCTGCCTCGCGGCGACCTCATTGATCTGTCAAGAGGGGGAGGGTACGAGTGTGACGAGTACAGTCCTGCAACAGTACATTGCAGGACATTGTACAGGTACTCGTTACGAATTCCAATTCGTGCTTTTCCACAGGACGGACGTATACTCGTGGGTACGTCGCTACTGCAATATTGTAATGGTGCTGATGCTACAGTACGACCAGTACCTCCCGGTACGTACAGATATGCATAATTAATCTAACTAGCCAGATGACGCGCCAGAACGAGCTCTCCAATGCAGAAGGAGCCGCGTCGTGAAACCCAATGCTAGGCAGGCCGCGTCTCGAGGCAGATGACGACGGTTGAACAGCACTAACGCCTGACACGTAAGCATAGCTTGCAGGCGTAACCAGTCTGGGCTGAAACCTATTTAAGCCCAGTGCAGTAGAGGGAGGTGACAGAACCTTTTAACAATTCCTTTGTTCATTTACAACATCTACTGCCCAAGTACAGCAGTGAAACATCTTTCATCAATTACCTCTCGACAACATCAATTGCAATCTTACGACACAGAGCTAGACAGACTAGAACAGCCCCGCGCGAATGTGGCAGATTTTGAAACCCTAAAAAATTTAGTTTTTTTGTACGAGGGGCTGGATGGCATCGGACGGCGGATTTGATGCGAACAGCGGTAGAATACCCGTAGTTTATACTTGGGGGAAGGGCTTCCATTTGCAACTAAGTTTGCTCTAATCGGACACCGCACGGCAAAGTTAGGCTTTTTTAAGCCTCCCAAGCTGTGGGTTTCCGGCCCCTATCCCATCCACGTCAAGCATCTTAACGGCAAATGCCATCACACCCACGTGCTCCCATGTTTACGGACAACATACTGGGATCATTAAAACCGCGTGTTGTGTCGCCGATTTCGGGAGTACTCACGAGCCAAAGTTTGGAAAATCCGAATTCCGGGGCGCCCGAATCAGGGTATGCCCCGAAATCGGGGTTGACCCGCAAACCCTAATACGTCATTTCGTAGCCGTGACGGGCCCCATTTGTGCCCCGCTCCCCCCATTACTTCACCGCCGACACAAGTTTCGATCCGCCTTTTCAACGAGCTAAAATACAGTTAAACCCTAGAAACCCTACATGATAAGCACCCGCCCTACGCGAAAGGCCCTATTTCAGTAGTAACGGACTTTCTGGGAAGAGAGTATAACTTGGCATCTTCAGGTGTTGGAGGGCCGAGGTATGCAAAGGAGAATACTTCCGTGCTGATCATTGGGAGAGTAGAATGCGATAACGGGACCTGGATGGGGGGCGGGGACTATTTACAGCCGTGGACTCAGAGCGAAATACAACCAAATCGGCATTTAAAACTCCATAAATATTTAAGAAACGAGATCACGAACGCAATTACATCAGTCGCCATCACTATGGGGAATCAGATGTGGATCTTGGGGCTTGGTTTGGTGAGACAGGTGGGCAGCTGCTTAGTAGCCGCCTCCGCCGCCGGGGCTGCCAGGGTTGGAGGTACGCGGGGGAGGCTCCCAGCTGGGCGCGGCGCTTGACTGGTAGCCCGCGCCCTGTGAGGAGGAGGGTCCGTTGATGGGGGCTAGGGGAGCGCCCACGCCAGGCCTGCGCACTTGGCCGGGAGAGGGCGGGTCGGGTACAGCCCCGGGCTGTTGGGGCGCGCCGCTCATTCTACGCGCGATATACTCTTGCTGCTCCTTCAAGATATCCTGGAACTCGGTCCGCGCGTCAACCTCCTTCTGTTTCAACTCCCTGTTCCTATCCTCCATTGGGAGCGGCGCGCGTGGTGGTGTGAGCGGCGAGCCCAGCCCCGGTTGAGGGGGGCCCATGGTGTAGTAGGTGGAGGGCGAGGGGAGGCTGCCGGGGTTGGGCACCATCGCGCCGGGCGGCGCGTCGCCCCCGTAGGGCCTGTCGCCAGCTGGCGGTTGGCTCATCGCCGAGGCTCCACCGTACCCCGACGGCTGGATCATCTGCAGACGCGACCTCCGAGAATAGTACACGCACACGGCAACGGCGGTGACGATGCCGCCCACCACCAGCACCATTCCCATTGTAAACACGACGATGACGTTTGTGCTCCAAAAGTACCAGCTCCCGCGCGAGACGGGGTCCACCGCGGGGGGCGGGGTGGGCTGCTCCGGCGGGGGCGGAGGCCGCTGCTCCACCGGGTCCCCCGTCTCCACGATGGCCGCCTGCGACGAGTCGGGAAGAAGGGTGGCAGCGATGGTCGCTTTGAGCTCGTCGCCGCTGTGTTCGATCTCGAAGTCGGCGGGGGTGATGGCGTCAGCGCCGAGCTTCTCCACAGCGACCGCGAAAGAGGTGGTTGCGACGCTGTTCACCTTGGTCACGTCTGTCAGTAGGCCCACCGGGGTGGAGGCGGAGCTGGCGGCCTCCGCGGCCGCAGCGTTCAAGACAGCCACAGCTCGGCTTGTTGCCCCGACAGCATCCGACAGCTTGGTGGAGCTAAGAGCCAACAGTCGCCTTGAGGCTGGGCCGGCCTGAGGGCAGCTAGGAATCCTCGCGCGCGTGGCTTGCATCACCCTCTCTACGACCTCGGCCGACGCGAGGTCAAGCTGCTCCTCCGCCGACACCGCTTGCTCGCCCACCTCCGCCATCGAAACGAGCGCGTCAACGGCGGCACTCGCGAAGGTCACATCCTCACTCCCAAGCGCAGGTTCAGCGCAAGCCACGCTGAAAAGACTGCCCGCGGCAACCGCGATGCTGTTCACTTGCGATATGGCAGCCAGGTAGGCGCCACGCACGGCGAGCTCCGTCCCTCTCGCCTCCGAGATCCCGTCCAGTGGCTGATACCCCAATATGGTCTGATTCTGAGGGACGGTCAGCCCAAATGCTTGCGCGACCGATGTCGCCGCGGCTCCAATTTCCGCAGTCGTGACGGAGTTGTAGTCACCATGGTTGATGGTGAAAGCAACGACGGAGGTGAGCGGACTGATGACCGCGCCCACACCGTCGTTACTGTAAACCATGTCAGCGCGGATGGGCGCGGTGAGAGAGTATCCAAGCATGTTGTTCGTGTAGGCGTCGACGCAGGTGTCACTGGGGGGCATGAATAGCACGCCCTCGATGGCGCTGTAAACGCCAATGTCGAAGGAGCCAATGTTGGGGGAGGTGCCGCTAGTGGTTGAGCTGGGTTCCGACTCCAGCGCGGCAACACCCGCGTCCAGCACCTCAGGATCGTCGACGAGGTAAACTGTGCAGTTAGCATATGGGCCGAGTGCAAAACCAGGGCGGGTGTTGAAGGGAGGGGGGGGCGAGGGGGAAAGAGGGGGAGGAGGAGGCGGGGGGGAGGGGGGAGGTGAGAAAGGGGGTGGGGGGGAAGGGGGGGGGACAGTCGGGGAGCCCCTCACCGCCGCAGGGAGGTGGGGGAGGTGGAGCGGAGGTGGGGACGGGCGTAGGGGCGGGGGTGGGTGCAGCGGTGGGAACTGTTGCTGTGGGACCGGGCGTCGGTGCAGGGGAGGGGGTAGAAGCCGGAGTGGGTGACCCACCAGGCATGGTAGGCGTAGGAGTGGTTTCAGGGGTAACGTTAGGGGAGGGTGGGCCAGGCGGGGCAGGGGATGGAGAGGAGGTGAGAGGGGGGTAGGGGGGGACGGAGGGCGCGCCGGGCTCCAGTCCGTAAAACATGTCATCATCATCATCGTCATCATCATGACTATCGCCCTCACCCGGAGTCTGTGAGGGGACGGGTGGTGGGGAGGTGGCCACGGGTGTATTTACTGGGGTTGCTTCTGGAGTTGACTCAGGTGTGGTCTCAGGTGTGACCACAGGCTCCTCTTCCTCCTCCTCCTCTACGACGCTCAGTCCATAAAAGTCAAAAAATGTGGTGGGAGTAGCCGCAGGGGTGGTTGTGGCAGGCGGTGGAGCAGGTGTGGGGGACGGCGTGGAGGTGGTCGGCGCAGGGGTAGGTGCTAGGGTGGGAGAGGGTGTGACTGGACTCGGGGGCGCGGGGGGTGACAGAGTCAAGGAGGCCGTAGTGGTAACGGAGGGGGTGACCGTCGGCTCGAGATACCCCTCGTCTCCCGGAACCAGTCCATAAAACAAATCCACGTTTTCCTCCGTCAAAGTGGCCTGTGGCGTGACCAAAGGCGTGGTATCTACGGGTGTCGTGGCTGGCTCCACCGTAGTGGTCGTCTCCGGCGTCGTCGTGACTATCTCGGGAGTGGGCGAGGGGGTTTGCTGAAAAGGCACGGGCGTGGCTGTACCATCAGAGCCCGGATGTTCAAAGTCAAGCCCATAAAAGTCGGAACCCCCCTCGTCGCCGACACCGGCCGCTGCCCCGTCGTGGTCGTCCAACAGGACACGGAACTGCCCGCCCCGCGGCCCATCCGCTCTCGTCCTGATCGTCCACCGTGGGTCGATATTATCCTGCCCGCCGGAAAGCTCTGCAACCACGCCAGCAGAGACAAACAGAAGTTTAATATCCAGGGAGGTCGTGAGAGCGTTTCCGTAGGTCGAAGGGGGGGGGGGGGGGGGGGGGGGGGGGGGGGGGGATAGGAAGACCCCCCCCCCCCCCCCCCCCCCCCCCCCCCCCCCCAGCGACGGGCCGCAACATCTCGCTTTACGGATCGACGACAAATGGATGGAAACGAAGAACTATTATCCCGTACAATACAGGTGTGCACGAACATCTTCTCACAGGGCTGCTCTCAACCAAAATACCGACTTCGAACTAAAGATTAGTAGGATTTCACGGTCGGAACAAAAGCGGGGCTCTAAACTAGGAGCGTGGAGCCGCCCGCTCGTGTTGTGAAAGGATCGCTGCTCAAAGACGGTCCACTCGTTGGTCAGCTGGTCCCCGTTCCCGGCGCGGGTTGCAGTCAAGACTTAATATGCACGGTCCCGTGGGCCACAGCTGACGACTAGCCGCACCTGTCGCTACCGTGACCTCAATGCTCCTCGTCGACAACAGAAATATGCATAGCAAATTAGTTGTGTGTCCTAGGAGCGAGCGGCCTCCCCTGAGCGCTGCCATCGCGTGAGCCTGTGGTTGCTACTTTTCCGCCCAGAGACTGCCAAGCCTGTTGGTGCTGTGTATTGTGAGGATGAAAGTATTGTGTTGTGAGGAAGATAGGGGATTTAGTAGTTTGTAGTACTTAATGTTCAACAGTAAAGTACTGTAGTATTTAGTGCAGTAGTGAGCATTTCTGCGCACACGATGTGCGTAGGTGAATGAATCGCCCTGCTGGGGCTATAAATAATAGCTCCTACCTAGTGACTCGCAAGGGAGTCATCATTTTCGCTGTCAGCACAAGTGCGCGCCCGTTGGCCCACACTCCCCTGCACTTGCCTACGCTACAGCCCCAAAGGTCCGCAGCCGTCGCTCAGCACCTCCTCAAGCCTGCTACCGTTGTTGCAGCACCCCGATATCGTGTCGTTACACTATCCTTGCCCGTGCCTACCCGTTGGTAGCGCTCTGGCCCGTTCCGTAGAACTTCAGTTTTGCAAGATTGCTACAGATTGCTACTTTCAGCCTGACTTGAAACACATCCGATTCGGCCGCAAGGCACACCGTCGTGTAGCTCTTGCCAAGACGAGTCGAACGAGTCCTGATTTGCTACAATTGACCCTTTACCGGCTTCGAAACTGCCCGAAAGACGTTGTTCTGGCTTCAAGTACTAGAGTTCTGCAAGATTGCTAGACATCCCGCGTTCCAGCCCCCCTTCTAACAACTCCGATTCTTCAGCCAAGCATACCACCGTGTAGCTCTTGCTCAGACGAGTCCAACGAGTCCTGTTTTGCTACATTTGACTACCGAACGGCTTCGTAGCAGCCTCCACCCGTAGGCGAAACCCGTACAGTACCGCTCTCGGCTCCGTTCTTCCAACTGCCGCTGACTCACACAGCTCCAAACGGCTCGTCACAGCTCTACTACGCCGCGTCTACCTGTTTGCAAGCTTTTCAACATATTTTGACGATTCTGTTGTGGCGTGGACTCTAGGGACCCTCGTCGGCTCGACACCTCTGCACCTCCGAGTCCAACCGAAACGCCAAGCAAGACCGCCGCCAGCGCCGCCACTTCGTTCGTCCCCCGCCGCCGCCAGCGCCGCCACCGGCAGCCGACGCAGTACTCTACAACGACAGTACACGTACAATTTCCCGTACAACATTTTGGTAGTGTTCTCCGGTACACTTACCCGTATTCTGTATCCGTCATATACCCGTATCTTCAGGTCCGTACTCGTCATCGACAGGAAACATCCGTCTCCGGTACCCGTACCCGTGTCAAACCCGCTTCGAGCAGTTTTCTCCCTTTTCCGCTCTTCTTTCTAATGGCGATTTCACCGTTCACTCCTACCGAGCTTGAGGCCATGGTGAATGAGACTGGCGTGGATGACGGTTCTCTTGGGTCCGAAACGTGGTTGGACCGACTGATTGCTACAGCCGGCCGGGACCCGTCGTGGAAGAGCTCCTCGACTTTGTTGACTTTGGCGCGAGCGCTGAGCCGACGCGAAGCACTCGACGCTATGGAGGATGATGAGGCGATGGCGTATTGTGTCAAGCTGGACAAGCTGGCCGCCATGTTCGAGCCCGACGAGGGGAAGTGCGGGGCTTTCACTCTGGCCGGTCAACGCTGTGAATCGCGTGCGCGCGGTGCACTCACCTGCCAGAACCGTCGTCACAAGACTCAAGGCATGTGGTCGCTAGCCAGAAACGAAGATGGCATTGCGGGGCATCCATCTGAGTTTATTTGCTATGGCTGCCACGAGGACTCGGACAACCACGCCGACCCTGGTGACTACTTGGCGTGCCTCACATGCACGGCTTGCCTCAACCGCTCATGCGCGATGGATCTAAATGGCGGCGGGGACATTCCAGAGGAGGCACATTGGCAGTGCAGTTGGTGCGCCATCAGCAGGCATCACCTTCCGTTATTCCTTGGGGCCGCCAGTCGAGAGGGGCAGCCCGTGATGCCGGAGATCGTCGTGCTGCCCCGACTAGCTGGCGTCCCTTCGGGCACTGCGGCTGGTAATTCTGCGGGCGCACCTGATGGGGTACCTTCTTCGAGCCTCAAAGAATCAGGTGGTGGTGGCGATGCGGGTACGGAGCACAGGGGCAGCGGAGCTATGCCCGACACCACTCGTGAAGCCGGACGTGGCAGAGAGCATGCAGACACAACCACCAATAATGTCACAGGGGGCGGCCCGGGCGCAACGGTCCGCCAAGACAGCCGCCTTGAGGCCCGCATTGCCTCCCTAACAGAGATCGTGGCGAGTATGCAGTCTCAGATGGCTCGTGTTCTTCAGAGTACAGGAGCGCCATCGACTACGCCTGACAGACGTGACACGCGTCCGGCAGGTGCGGATCTCCCCTCCTCTCTTCCCCCTGGCCTGTCGGGACCTTTCCAAGTCCCCTTGGCGGAGTTCAGCGGACCCAAGGGCACGGATGGACAAGGCCGTGGTACGCAAGATAGTCAACACTTTCTTCACTCCATGTTCGCCATGCACTTCGACCTGATGGCGCTCTCCACTGAGAGGGAGTCTCGCAAGTTTCGGGTCAACATGGGATATGTGGAGCCGGCGGTGGATGACGTGCCGCAGCATGTCCACCTGGTCCGCTACTGGAAGGGAGTGTTGGACTTCCTGTGGCGCATGTTACACGTGGACAGCGGGGACTTCAGCCCAGCCACAGCAGCCGGCCTAGCACGGCGCAAGCGGGTGGCCACCATCATCACCAGGATCAAGTGGTTATTCGCGGTAGTCGAGTCGCTTCAGCTCCGTCACGTGCCAGGGGAGCCTGCTCTTAGCTGGGAGGTGATCTACGCGTACGTGGTGCGGCTATACCACACAGACCTGGAGGGCCAGGACGTGCCTCCGGTGTTTGACCAGTTTTGGGGGCCTATGGTGGCGCGGCTCACCGAGCTGCTGGATCAGGGTGTGAAGCCACATCTTCACGACGAGATGCAGGAGCAGTTGAGGTGTGCAGCTCGCGGTCGGCTGAACCACTCGTGGATCCACGAGCTTGCCCAAGACTTCGGACTACCGGCGACCCGCAAGACCAAGTCCAAGCGTTGCCTCCTCTGCCATGGGACGGATCACTCCATGACCGATCACGGCAGCCGCCCCATCACCATTCCGTGCCCGCGCTGCGGGAACCTGCATGCCCTATCGGGTCCGTTGAAGACGGCCTGCCCCAAGTAGGGGCGCCCGGTGGGGCCCCGCTGGAGCTCCGGGTCCCCAGGGTTTCCTGGTCTGAGTTCTACGCTACCCTCCGATGACCGGGCTGGTGCGGTTCTATTCGTACTAGCTTCAGTATTTGGAGACCAATGTGAGCGTGTCTTACGCGTGTGTGCCGCCACGGGTACCACACTCGGAGAGGCGCTAGTGGACCTGCCCCGGGAGTGGGGGGTAGGAAGGATTGATAACCCGACTCCTTCGCATATCAAGTTGATGTGCCGGGAGGTGGCGGTGGCGGTGGGATTGCTCCCCCCGCGTGGCGAGGAGGCGCTGCTGGGTGACTTGCTAGACTTCCTGGCCAAGGATTGTGCGGTGGTGCGTCGGCGATACAAGCACACGCAGAGGTGGTACGTGGAAATGGGGCTATTGGACGGGGCGCCTCCCCTCCTCACTCTGTCAGTGCCGCCTCGGACAACCTGCGATTGGCACATATGGGCCTCGCGGCAGCCCACGGCAGGGGACGACTGCTTTGGGGTACGAGAGGCCGGGCGACGATTTAACCCCGAGAGGCTACTTGCACTTGACTTCATGCCGCTCGACATGCGGCAGTCGCTTGTCGAGGGCGTACGCTACGTATGGAGTGCTTGGCCCCCACGGTGCACCAAGAAGAACTATCAGTCTTGCGTCGAGCACGCCGAGCTGGCGGCTGGGGATTTCGACCGTCTGATCGCGATGGGGCTGTGCGAGGGCCCGCTGGACTACGCGCCGTGGGTGGTAAATCCGATAGCCTGCATAGTCAAGTGGGACCCGCTGAAGGTGCGCAATGTTATGGACGCTCTGCGCTCTGGCGTCAACGAGTACATGGTGCGGGTGCTTTGCGAACTGGACATGGTGCATGTGGTGGCGCCTCTCTTGCTGCGGGGCATGGCAGTGAGCAAGTTCGACATCGCGGATGCCTTTCTCGTTTGGCCTGTCTTCGCACGCGACTGTGAGGTACAGGGATTTCGACACCCAGCTACAGGGGAGTATTATCGATATCGCTTCATGCCTTTCGGACTTAAGCAAGCTCCGGGGATTCAACAGCGATGGGCACGCTTCGTGCTAGATGTGGTTCAGCGTCTTGGACTCCGTTACTGCCGCCCGTCTTCTCCTGAGGGAACTCCCGCCAATATTCGAGCGCTGGGGGGATACCTGGATGATTTTGGGGTTGGCCACCATCCAGTCCTGTCCGCTTGGCAACAACGCCTCCAATACTGGTCGGTATTGTGCGTGCTGGGGGACTTGGGCATTCCAGTGAAGCACTCCAAGAACGCGTGGCCCTCTGAGGTTTGCGAGTGGACCGGTCTACAGTTGGACACAGTCAGGGGAGTGATGACGCTCTCTGCATCACGATGCGCAAAGCTTCTAGCGCGCATCGAAGCTTTTCTTCGGGCTGATGCAGTCGGGGACAGCCCGCTACGACTGGAGTGGGCTTCTTTGGTGGGGAAGCTACAATTCTGCTGCAATGTGATTATGCTGGGGCAGGCGCGCCTGCGCGAGCTTTATGTGGCTCGGGATGTTTACGATGTGAATCTCCCCAGTTCGGCGGCGTGGCTTCCAGATGTTCGCTGCGTCTTACATAAGGCGGCGGTGGATGACTTGCGGTGGTGGCACGGTGTGCTATCTGCGGGTGGGGGGCAGCGACGCCTCTTGTGGCACGCTGAAGATGCAGCGTGTCTATGGGGACCACGGTTGTTGCCAATTCTGCCCCGGGACTTGGGCAGAGGGCTGTATGATGGCACTGTGGCAATCATCACCACGGACGCCAGTGGCTGGGCTGGTGGGGCGTGGTGGGAGCATCGCCGCATACACTACTCCTTCACGCCGGAGCAGCTCGCGGGGCGGTACCAGGACTCTGCCAACCTGCGGGAGCTCTACATCCCCCTATTTGCGGTGCGCAGGTGGGCAGTGGCTCTACAGGGCCGCCGTATTTTGTTCTTGATGGACTCGGAGGCATCGGTGGGTGCCATCAATCGACGGGGCTCCATGGTACCGCATTTCAATGATGTGGTGCTGGCCTTACTGGACCTACTAGGAGGGCTTGGGTGTGAGGCCATCGCACGGCACTTGCCTGGCGTGCAGAACCGTCTCGCGGACGGCATCTCGCGCCTTACCGGTCGCCGGGATGAGGGGGACTGGATGATGGATGAGCGGCTGTACCGCAGGCTGTCGTCCCTGTGCGGTCCGTTCGATGTCGACGCGTGTTCCGACCCCCTTGGACACAACGCGTTTTGCTGCCGGTTCTGGTCCGCCCTTGACTCTTGTCTCGAGCATGACTGGGCAGAGCTGCTTGTGTGGTGTAATCCTCCTTTTTCGGAGGCGGAGCCAATCCTGCGGCATTTTTGGCGTTGCTTTCACAGCTGTCCAGAGCGCACGGCTGCGGTGTTCATACTCCCTGTGTGGACCTCAGCTTCCTGGTGGCGCTTTGTGGGGGGGGGCTGTGTCGTTGGCTACTGGCACGCGGGCTCACGACTATTCACGGCTCCTGCTTGGCACATGGCTTCTCGGGCTTTGCCTCTGCCACGGAGCAGAGTGGACTTGGGCCCCACTAACTGGCCTGTGGTGGCTGTGTACTTCCCCCCTTCGTGTGCCAGGCCTGCAACCTCACACCCATGGCACGCTTCGCTGCCGCGCTTGCGGGGATCGGCCGCTTCAGACTTCTTATTCCTGCGCGGGATGCGACCTGGTGTTGTGTCCGGGCTGCGCCGCAAGGAGTTGCACAGGTCATCCTGAGCTCTTTGTGTGTGTGGATTGCGCACTGGCGGGAGTAGAAGCACATGCGTTGGGGATGCCTGCGTCTGGGGGCGCGGGCTTGGGAACTCACCGTGCCGACTGGGTGCGGTTGATTCGGGGCGCTGAGGACTGGGAGGCTCGTCGGCTACGAGTCTCGTCTCAGCGCACTTACGCTGGAGGGCTAGCTGATTTTACCGATTTCTGTCACGCGCGGGGGGTGGCCCCACTCCCTGCTGCTCCAGAGTTGCTACGAGGCTACATCTACCACTGCACACACGACCGTGGGCTGGATGCTGGCACGGTGTCGGGTCGCCTTTCGGCCGTGAGTGACTGGCATCGGAGACAAAGCTCCGCCTTGACCCGTGTCGGGCGGGCGCCGTTACCTAACGCCGTCCGTGAGGCTCCAGTGGCGGACGTCATGGCGGTGGTCAGACGACTGGCGAAAACCGGTCGCCGCGGTAGACTCGGTTTGTCCAAGACCGAGTTTGCTGCCATCCTCCGAGCGGGTTTTGATCTGTCTTGCGCTTCTGGCCACCATCGGCGGTTGGCCTTGGTGATCAGCACCTTGGGTTGCCTGCGACGACGGGCCGCTGTGCACCTTCGCGTCTGCTATGAGGTGGATGCTTCTGGGCAGCTAGTGTTTTTGCCTACTTCCGAAGTTTACATAGCTCGGGATCTGGACATCGGGGGCGAATACATTGGCCTGCGGGTGCTTGTCGACAAGAACGTGGACTCCCGCATTGACGCGAACGCCTATATCCCTGAGTGTGTCGGCTCTCTAGGAGTTCGCCCCGTGGATCTGTTACGGGATTATTTGCTGCGCTTCCGCCCACCGTCCAGGGGATATTTGCTGTCCGCTCCTCGGTCGCGGGCGCTGGGACCTGCGACCTTCAATGCTGGCGCGTACACTTGCCTAGGCTCCGCGTACCGGGCTGCGTTCTTGCGGGCCTTCCCGGATGCGACGGGCCGCACCACCGACATTTCTCGCGTGTCCTCGCACTCGGGGCGCAAGTCATTGTCGCAATGGCTGTGGGACGCCTACAGCTCTCAGAGGCTGATCGCGGATGTTGGTCATTGGCGGTGCCGCAAGGATGCTGTTCAAATCTACTTCCACACTTCGCGAGCCACCATTCTGCGATGCATCGCGGGGCTCTGATAACTGGTGGCTCGACTCAGCTGCTACCTCTACATGGGAGTCATATGGGAGACATCATACACGGCAGGCGCCTCCTCGGCGCCAACGTGTCATGATTGTTCTACGCGGCAGGGACCTGCCACCCATGTAATAGTCACCCCCTCTATGTGCACAGTGTCCCATAAAAGGTGGGGTCTGCGGAGGGCGTAGCCCAAAGCATACCTGATTTTTCTAAGACACGCCAAGAAACATCGCCCTCCTTCTTGAAGCCCAATTAGTACCGGTATTTAGGATATTCATAATTAAGATAGGGGATTTAGTAGTTTGTAGTACTTAATGTTCAACAGTAAAGTACTGTAGTATTTAGTGCAGTAGTGAGCATTTCTGCGCACACGATGTGCGTAGGTGAATGAATCGCCCTGCTGGGGCTATAAATAATAGCTCCTACCTAGTGACTCGCAAGGGAGTCATCATTTTCGCTGTCCCCGCCCTCCCGCCCTTGCTTTTGGGAGACATCATACACGGCAGGCGCCTCCTCGGCGCCAACGTGTCATGATTGTTCTACGCGGCAGGGACCTGCCACCCATGTAATAGTCACCCCCAAAAACGATTTCTCGTCGTCGGTACAGGTACCTGTACCGAGCATTTAGCGACTGGGAGTCAGATTATGCCAAAGATGATAGCTTGCTTACATTTTGGATAAACAGGAACTAAAACACATATCCAGAGGTGTTATTTCTGTTCAGCGCTTGACAGGGGAAGGGTGGGTGGGTTGCGCAAGCCGATTGGGCGAGCGCAAAGGCAGAAGGTGGCTGCTACCAGCAAAAGGAGCTGCTTTAGAGGTAAATCAGGTGGGCGTCCGCCGCTTGTAACGCTTTGTCTCCGCGCGTTGCCTTTGGCGGACTCAACATGGTACGTTATCCCCAATATTTTACCAATATAGGAATTTAGCGACATGGAGTCAGATTATGCCATTTATAGAGAGACTGGAGGTCTGCAGAGGCTACTAATCCGGGGATCTGGCGACTAGCCAGCCGAAGAATAGCCAGGCCGCCGGGGTTCTACTCATGGTGGGGCAGGGACTGGATCCGGATCCTACGGCTCCGCGAATCCCCGAGACTACTCGGGTTCGGACTCGGTCTCGTGGGTCCGGACCCTAGAATCACAGGTAATCGCGGGATCCGGACCCTAGAATCACAGGTAATCGCTGGATCCGAACCCTAGGTTCGGTAGGTAATCGCGGGATCCGAACCCTAGAATCACAGGTAATCGTTGGATCCGGTACCAGTTATTGTAAGTAATCGTTGGATCCGGTACCAGTTATTGTAAGTAATCGTAGGATCCGGTACCAGTTATTGTAAGTAATCGTTGGATCCGGTATTCATCGTACTTTAATGGATCCGCGGTAATCGCGAGTACCTCGTCCTCGCAAAACGATGTGGAATCGCGATACCCAATCAGTACTCACGATTCCGAGAATCTCACGATTCTGTGGTGGCCCGAAGTGACACGTTGTTTTTTTGGGAGGTATTTGGCAATGCAAATCTGCTGAGGTGTATGTCTAGGATTGGTTCAATAGCCCCGATTGTTGTCATTCCGCAGCCTTGAATCGATTGTAGCCCACCCAAGGGCCAGTTAAACGGTGCGTACGCGCTTGAAATCCACCATAATCCGCCCGTCCACATCCAACTCCTATTATAGTTAGCAACAATGGCGGGGCAAGCGGGAAGTAGTAGACCGTCTAGATCAGGGAAGAGCTTGTCATCGACGGCTATCCAACGTACAAAAGAGGAGCTTGTTGGGAATTCAGATAGGGTGTTCAGGATACCTCAGTCAAAATCTATTGTATGGGATCCAAGCATGAGCAGGCGCATAGAACTAGTAGAGATGTATGAATTGAATTTGCATTACAAATTTCCCCAAAAATGCGCAATTTGTATCAATTTGCATGAGTACTTCGAGTACTTGTTAGAATCGCGAACCCAACGAATCCAACGGAACCAAAAATTTAGAAGTACTCATGTACTCGGTTCCGGAACCGAAAACACAGGTACTCGCTGGATCCGAACCCTAGAATCACATGTAATCGCTGGATCCGAACCCTAGTATCACAGGTAATCGCGGGATCCGGACCCTAGAATCACAAGTAATCGCGGGGTCCGAACCCTAGAATCACAGGTAATCGCGGGATCCGAACCCTAGAATCACAGGTAATCGCGGGATCCGGATCCATTTTTTAGAGGTACTCACTAGTTCCGGATCCTAAAAAATCAAGTACTCATGGATCCGAACCCAAAAAAAAATGGCGGATCCAGTCCCTGTGGTGGGGTCGATGTATTTTCTAGTGACGCTTCGGTAGTAGCGATATACAACAATCTACATATCGCTAATAGCAGAGCTCTTACCGGAGGTGCCCGTGAGATGCTAGGTGAGTTGACAGGTCCGTGTGCAGCAGGGACTGTGTGATGGTTACAGGAGAACTAAACAGCAACATAACAGACTGCTGCTTGTATCTGGTATTCTAGTTTATCCGTACTAGGTCAACTGTACGTATTCACTGATAACGCTCACAACTGTGAACGTACATGTACTGGTAATGATGTACTATAATAGCCCCTCTAGATCATTGGCAGTAATGTAAAGGAACTAGTCTTCACTTGGCGCCGCTCCCATGCATCGCCTGAAGATCATCATGTGCTTCGGCTCCGGTAGCGCCTTCGTCAGGCCATCTGCCAGCATGTCTGCCGTGCCCACTGACACAACTGCGACTGTCTTTGCATCCACCAGTTCCCGAATATAGTGGTGCTTGATGTCGATGTGCTTTGTCCTATTTGAGGCCATAGGGTTGTTAGCAAGCTTGACTGCTCCCTCGTTGTCCTCATAAACCGTTGTGGCACCATGCTGGTGTTGGTGGACATCCCGCATCAATTGCCGAAAATGCACCGCGCTTTGCCCTGCGCGACTCACGGCGACATACTCTGCCTCTGTGGTGGACAAGGCCACCACCTCTTGCTGTTTGGAAGTCCAGCTGACTGCTCCTCCATTAATCATGACCATCTCCCCAGATTGTGATCGTCTGGTGGTCGTGTCTGCCGCCCAGTCTGAATCTGAGAACACCTTTATATCGTCCGCGTTGTCTCGTGACGGTCGGCCATAAGTTATGCCCATGGGTCTCGTCCCATTCAAGTATCGCAACAAACGCTTGAGCTGCTTCATGTGGAACTGCGTGGGAGCAGTCTGTCGCCTACTGATGACGTTGATAGCAAACGCAATGTCAGGTCGGGTACACATGCACAGGAAGTTCACCGATCCAAGGATAGCACGGAAGGTCTCGTGCTCCGATGGTGTCAACGCCGCCTTGTCATGGTCGGACGCGACTTCTCCGTCCCGATAGTGTGTAGGTGACATAGGCGCCTTTGATGGCGTGCTGTCCAACATCCCGTACTTCTCGAGGATCTCCTTGGTGTACTGTTCCTGGGAAAGACTTATGTTCCCTGCCTCTCAATTTCTGACAATATCCATCCCAAGGATGAACTTGGCTTCACCAAAGTCCGTCATGCGGAACTGCTCTCCTATGGCCCGCTTCGCCGACTCAATCCACTTGAGTGAGTCTGAGATGATGAGAATGTCGTCCACATGTACCAGCACGATGCATATGCCATGCACTGGGTGGTTCATCGTATAGAGGCTGGTGTCAGATGTCGCCCGCTTGAGCCCGAGTGAGGAAAGCGTCTGGTGGAAGAGCTTGTACCATTCACGCGAGGCTTGCTTCAGCCCATAGATGCTCTTGAGTAGGCGCTTGACTCGACTCGTTCCATCCTCTGCCCCTCTGGGTTGACGCATGTAAATCTCCTCTTGGAGATTTGCGTTGAGAAACGCAGTCTCAATGTCTGCCGAATGCATGTGCATGTTCCGTTTGGCAGCGATGGCCAAGACAGTACGTAGAGTGCTCAGCTTGACGACGGGAGAGAACGTCTCAGAGTAGTCGACTCCTGCTCGTTGGCTGAAGCCTTGAGCAACCAATCGTGCCTTGAAGCGGTCAACTGATCCATCAGGTTTTGCCTTGACCTTGAACACCCACTTGTTGCCAATGGCGTTGCGTCCAAGCGGCAGATTCTCCATCCGAAAGGTACCCTTGTTGTGGAGGGACGCAAGTTCAGAGCGAATAACCTTACGCCATGCTGCCGCATACTTCCCACTCAATGCGTGCTTGATGTCAACGGGCACAGGAATGTGCGCCGCCGGAGGGATTGTCGTAGGTTCCTCTGTTGTGGCAGGTTGCCCCTCTGTGCCCTCCCATGGAGCAGCATTGCGAGGTGGCCGCGGAGGTTTGTTATGTGTAAACACTTGGGCTGTCTTATTGACACGTTGGACATAGGCAGCTGCCGCGAAGCATGAAGAGGCATGACGTGCGTCGTGGTCAATGGCATGATCGGTGGCAGGGTCCTCTGAAGTGTCTTGTAGGACCGCAAAAGGGTTGTTGGTCGGAACTGCGAAGTGTGTGGTGTCAACACACGAGAGGTTGGCACTGGTAGCCCCCCCAGACTCGAGACCACTGGGTGAAGAGGCTTGTGAAGTGCCATGAGCAACGGGTGCGTGAGCGGGCTGAGACTCAACGAAGGCAACATGGATGGTGCGAACGAGTTTCCATGTGGCGAGGTTGAGAAGCCAGTAGCCCGGGCCATCATCGCAATATCCAATGAACATGCAGCGGAGGGCTTTGGGAGACAGTTTGTCCCGATAGCGATCCTCCAAACGGAGGTAAGCCGTGCAACCAAAGACCTTAACGTGTGCGAGGTCGGTAGGGACGCCATGGAGAAGGGTGTACGGAACACCGCCCGACCCGGCGGACGCAGTGGGGGAGGGAAGGCGATTGCGAAGGTAGACCGCCGTACTCATGGCAAGGCCCCAATACTTGGTAGGGCAGTTCGCGTGCTGGAGCATGGCGGTTGCGGAATCCGCAAGGGTGGCCCATTGGCGTTCCATCTTGGCGAGTTGGTTATGAGTGCACGGTGCGGTGACTTGGGTTGTATATCCCAAGGAGGCGACCATGGTGCGGCAAGCAGTATCAACGTAGTTCGGATCACAATCGAACTTGATTGTGGGCCGAAAGGCACAAGTAGGGTGCAGGCGGGAGTGCAAGTTCCGGATGTCTGTGAGAGCGGAAGAAAGTGTGGAGACAACAGCTTTCTTGGATGCGAGGGCAAGGAGCCAGATGTAGTTGGAATAGTGATCAATTACACCAAGGAGGTATTTGGCTCCCCCCGGCCCAGTCTCCTTCAGGGGGCCGAAGATGTCAAAGCTGAATGCATGAAAGCAAGCCGTGGGTTTGGTGCCAAGCTGAGTGTTAACGGGTGCATGGTGCAATTTGGCTAAAATGCACGGTTCACACGACAAGAGGGGATCATGACTGTCGTACTTCGCTCCAGTGATGTCGGCGCTCCGAAGGGCGAGAGTCATGGTGTCTCTGCCAGGATGACCAAGGCGTTGGTGCCACAAAGTGGTGTCAATAGCCATGGGGCCATCACCTTTGTAAGCAAGGAGGGAAGTGAACTCACCGTTAATGGTCTGCAAATGAGACAAGTTGTTGTACATGACGAGGATGAAGTCGCCATGAGCGTCACTGGCTGTCGGCTGTCCGACAGCAGGGTAATGGAAGCTAATGTTATGCCGTTTCCGAAGATGCTCCTGGGAAATGATGTTGGGGGCTCCGCGTTTGGACATGCTGGGGGCGTGCGCGGCACGAATGCGAATCCGGTGGGAGTGGCCATCTTGATAAGCGAGATGTAGTTCAACGAGACCGTAACCATGAATGTGGACGTCGATGCCTTTGACGTGGACGGGATTGCGGAGGCGGGTGTAGCTGCCCGCAACGAATGCAGAACGATGGGCCTCCAAGCTGATATTGGCACCAGCGTCGATAAAATGAAGGACGGTTGGCGCGGTGACCAAAGAGGCGTTGTAGGCCACGGGGGAACCCGCAGGGGAGTCCATGTCGGGGGAGGAGTGGCCGGACGTGTATTCGGTGGAAGGGCCACCGTAGTCGGAGTGGGAGGCATCCGAGTCATGGGCGTGAAAGTCTTCGAAAAGGAGATCGCGGAGCTCCAAGAGTTCAGTGGATGATGAAAGGGGGGGTAAGAAGGGATGGGATGACGGTATGTGGAGGGTGTCAATGAGAATGGATTGAAGAGCTCGGATGACGCCCGGGAGTTGAGGCTGAGCGTCCGTGACTGCCTCCGGGGCATGTGAGTGGCTGGGAAGGAGGGCCACGAGGCCTTCATAGTTGGGCTGGGACAAAGAGTAAATCACACCGGCAAGCCAACGGCCAAGGGGGTGGTCACCAGGAGAAGGGAGTTGTCCATGCGCCACCGCGAGGTTGCGACGAGTGAGTGACCAATCTGCCCATGCTTTTAGAGGGGTGGAGGCGATGTCGATGGCATGCTCGGGGGACAAGGGTGTTTGAAAGTCACTGGTGAAGAGGCCTGTGATGGGGGACCGTAAGGCATAGGCGCCCCAATCGATAGGGAAGCCTTGAGCGACGAGCAAGGCTGGGGGGGGGGGGGAACCAAGCGGATGCCGCGAACGAGGGGGCGAAGATTGTCTCCTGGCATGTAAGAAACGTAGGCGTCATCAGCTGACACATGGGTCCCGTAATCAGGGCGCAGACCACCGGCCATGTTGATTGATGGTGCCCCATCGAGATCAAAGAAGGACATAAGGGCTGATTGCGCATATGCAACGTCCCCAATCGGACGCGGGACACTTGAGTGTGAGACGGAGGGTTGCCCAAAAGGGGAATCACGGGGCGTACTCCCACGTCCCCCACGTGTCCAGCGACCCCCCCGACCACGTGGACCACGACCACGGCCACGGAAGGCTCAAGGATGGGGGGCGTACTGCTGGTAAGGGTACTGCTGGTTTTGGTATTGCTGTTGGTACTGCTGATGTGGCGGACAGGATTGCAACGGGAGAGGGCAGTCGTGATGCCAATGGAGTCTGTCGGCCATGGGAAGGCCCGCATCAGTGCAATAGCGACATGGGGGGGGTGCGCGGTTGCGCTGTGAGCGGTCCGCACGTGCGGCTAAGGCTTCCTCAACGGCAACTTCAACAACAGTGTTGAAAGCTTGGGGGTCATGCATACCATTACGACGGCCGGGAGGGTGGTGTCCATGGAAGGACGTGTGCGACTTATGTTGAATAAGTATGGTAGACAGCTGGGTAAAGGGTATGGAGGCAGCTGCTTGCCCATTCTGTCTGGCATCAAGGGCAGCAATAATGTTCGCTCGTGCCCCCGATAGCTTGCAGTTTAAATTATAGAGAGTAGCAGCTACCAATTTTTTTTCACTGACCAGGAACTCATCTTCATTAAGCTCTTGGAAGGTGTGCAGCATACGTTGTATAAAGGCGTCTACACTTTCGGTTTCGCCTTGAGCGTCCAAAAGTTTTGCAAGTAACCCAACTGTTCTGCCAATACCCCGCTGGTCGAAATGGTCAATAAGTGCACGCCAGGCACCTGAGCCTAGCGAAACCCGAGCCGAAAAAGAGGGGTCGCGCTGAAAGTTGGTCAGGGCTATCACCGCAGTAGGGTGTTTCATCATCACGCAAAGATACCCGAACAGTATTTTTTGAAAGTTCTGATAGGTTGTGTTTACAACAGCATCGAGAGGTGCTGCTCCTTCTAGCAATTCTGGAAAGGCAGGGTTTATAGCACGCATGTACAGGGCGTGGAACCGATACCAGTGGTATCTGAATATTTTCAGATGTCTCACCATTTTTGGAGGTTTCGATTCATGTCGAGAAGAAAGAGCAAGAGTTTGTAATCAATCCGAATCCTAAACCTAATGGATCATCCGTGCCCGAAACCTAGTCGTCAGCTTACTTGTTTGTATTGGATTCCCAAGATGTACGGATTTATCCAACCCGGGGTACAGCTGGCACATATTCTATCTTAGATGGTCCCCGTTATGGTAGAAGTGCAAATCGATTCACTTGAATACGGATAAGACCCGTAAAGTTCGGCTAAATCGGATAAGACGCGGATAAAACGCGTAAAGTATAGCGTGTGCCACGCGCCCACGCGCTTTCCAACCGTACGTCCGCGTGATTGTACTCCACGGTGATGGCGCCACGATTGCTTATTTGAAGTGCCACGCACTTAAGCACCGCACGATTGGTACGAAGGTATGACGCGATCTCTTTAGTATCTAAATTCTGTGGTAAAGCTGGACAATGACCAAACAAATATCGCCATGGTGTATAAGAGATCTTTAATTTTTAGTACATAATGATGAAGAACATGCGATTTCGAAATCCAGGTCAGCCTTTTATCGAATTATTATTAGATGCATGGGCTTGGTTGGAGTGCGATGCAACTCACTGGTGCACCATTAAAGGGCGCGTGAAGGCTTCAGACCGGCAGAAATACCGATACATAGACACCTCCGTCACGATCGTGGGCTACACGATGATGCAACGTTTCTGTCGACACTACCATGCCTGCAATTACATCAAGCCATCGTCGAGGTGATGGGAAAGGTTAGTGGCGTTACCTGAAACTCCACCCCTTTCAGTCAAGCTTATTGTCGTTTTATTGTCGCGTTGCAATCAAAGATCAGCAGCGCGTTCCTAGTGCCCGCCGCGCGGTCCTCGTTACCGTGGTTGCCCCGTCCATCGCAGCTTATATATTTTCAATAGTGGTATTCGCGCTAACCCTTGCTACAGTAACCGCCTTTCGAGCGGGCTGGCTTACACGCATAAGTACGCCTACATATACACACGCACACACGCAGAACCTCTGCTGCTATTTCGCAAACGCACGGCAATAAAAAGCTACACATTCCGAAGTTTTACACTATGCTGATACCTGATCGGCACTTCTTTTCGCTTAGCCGGCCAAGCCGTACCTCATTTATATATATTCCATCATAGATATTCCATCATTTTCTTCCTGTAATGTAGTTTTGCTGTGTCGTCGCAGGATACTTTTTATGGAGTTGAGCACGAGCGCGTGTGTGCCAACGAATATATGACACCTCGTGTGTGTGTGTGTGTGTGTGTGTGTGTGTGTGTGTGTGTGTGTGTGTGTGTGTGTGTGTGTGTTGGGCTTATGTTCATGTGTGTCTATATTGTATGCGTCGAATAAGTTTAATTACACAGCCCGAGGGGCACAAGGTGGACGGGTGTGAGCGAAATTCAAGCTTGCGTGTACAACATACTAATGGTCGGTTATGTGGCTCGTAATGTGGCTGTATGTTGTATAGCTTGTTGGTGGTTGGCTATCTTTTTGTTTGTTTTTGTCGATACATGTAGCATGTGAGTCAGGCTCTTGTGTGCCACTTCATGTCTTCACGCAATACTGTCTGGGAGGAAGTCCACTGACTGTGATGACATTCCTGAGGTGCTGTTGCAGGACGAGTTGGACAATTACGGAGACATTCCCCAAGTGGCGAACAAGGACATTGACCCTCTGTCGTGGTGGAGTATGCACGCGGTTCAGTTCCCCACACTAAGCAAAATGGCTCGTCAATTCCTGGCGCAGCCGGCAACCAGTGCTGCATGCGAACGAGTTTTCAACGTAGCAGGAAGGATGCACGACGACTTCAAGAAGGGGTCGTCAGAGTCGACGTTGAACCATGCATTGATGGTGTCCATAAACCCTTGAAGGTGAGACACCATATGAACGTGTTTGTTTCGACATGTATAACGAGGATGTTTTTGCATTATAATTGTTGACTTGTTTTTTGTTTGCTTGCAGGGTCGTGTGGATGTCAAGGACGCATGAAGGAGAGGAATTTTAAATAGGAAATATGGCGTTGAGAGGCGGTTGTTATAGTGTCATTGGCGCAGTCGGCGATTGTGATGTCGTGTGAAAGTGTAATTATGACTTCAAATTGTGTTATTGTGTAATCATCATTGTGTCCTCATTCTTTGCTGTCGAATGCTTTGCATGCAAGAAATTTTCTATGCGCTAAATTTGTGTAAATTTGTGTGTGAAAGCGGTGGTTGAAATCTACACTGGCCATGTAGATTTCAAACATCACTTTCACACACAAATATGTTTTTTTCAAGCGCATGCGCGCAACAACAGAAGAGGATCATTGATTCAAAATCAAATCCCGGTGATGAAGCACAGTGCCCAAGGGTGGTGTGCCCCTTAAGCACACCCGTCAACACACTCAAATTTCGGGCACTGTGCGACGGAGGGTCTTCCGAAGTTGTATGGGATAGAAATTGCTTTTTTAATTCATATTCATCCGATGTAAATGATCATCTTTCAGTACATAATGCAGCAGCAGCTCCTTGCATGTTCCGGCTTGGAAATCCGACTGAAGTTCGGGAATATCTGTATATTCATTCACAAAAAAATTCGAAAGGTATTCGTCCGTATCGAGATATGCATGCCCAAGTACTTGTTCGGACCGGCCGAAAAAATCTGGGTATTTACCCAGTCTCATCACCTAGTGACTTTAGGTTTTATTCAATTCATGAAAAAAATTGTGGGGTTCAACTCAACTCATCCCCCGATTACTCAAATTCGTATCCATTCGGGACTGAAAAAAACAAATTCGACTTACCCGAAACCCCAAAAAAAAGGTCGGATCCCCGCCCTGCGCATGTAGTTTATATAGTCCCGTCTGAACTCTGGAAAACTACTGTCGGCTGTGAAAGTCGGTCCCTATGTGCGCATCAGAGACCGGCTCAAGCTACTGTCGTCGAGCAGGCCGCGACTAAGCTGCTCGTCGACGAAATTGTAATGGTCCGGTTCATATAGGTAGCGGTTCGGTCACTGCTACGGCTATTGGTCCCACCGTCTGTTACTGGTCGCTGTGTCGGCTGCCCATGGGGTGGCGCGAAGTTCGCGGTAAGGCGATCAAACTGAGAAATTATTAACTCGTGGGTGGTCGCGTGCGACCGTTATATCGCCGTGTCTATGAGCTCTACATTTTCAGAGCGAATACTAGCCAGGGTACTATCCAGGGTAGTGGCAGCGACAAGATCTTTACCGGGGTTGGAGCCAGATGCCTCTGCGTGAGTCGCTTTGCTGCTGCTCCGTGTGGTGGGCGCCGGCGGCGGCGGCTGCTTCCGTTCAGACATGCCTGAAAAGTCTAGTTCGACTTTTCACACCTCTGGTTTCTCACACTAAAACCGCGCTGGTCGCGTGTATGCAGCTTATCAAGCTTTGTGAGGGCCCATAACCTCTTATCGGAGGTGCCCGTGAGATGCTAGGTGAGTTGACAGGTCCGTGTGCAGCAGGGACTGTGTGATGGTTACAGGAGAACTAAGCAGCAGCAGAACAGACTGCTGCTTGTATATGGTATTCTAGTTTATCCGTACTAGGTCAACTGTACGTATTCAATGATAACGGATACAACTGTGAACGTACATGTATTGGTAATGATGTACTATGATAAGAGCAGCTTGGTCCCGAGGGTACCTGTACTGTACGCCTACCGCGTACAAGTCCCGCCACGCCGGCGAAGGCTGTAGTCATTGTATCCAGCGAAGTAGAGTCGATTCTTACCTGCCAGTCCCATATGCCGAGGGCGCAAAAAAAAAAAAAAAAAAACGAATTTTATTCGTCGTCCCTACCGAGCATTATTGTCGTACGGGTACAAACACGAGTACTGTCGTGACGATAGCGGGGTCGTAATTGGGGAGGATTGAGTTCACAAAGCAGGGGAGGCTCCGTTAGCAAATAAAAAAATTCTTACAAGAAAAAGCAATGGAGACCACCAAGCAAAAAAGAAGAAAGGAGGCTCCGTTAGCCAAAAGTGTTGTTCTCTTATGTTTTTTGCTCGCAAGGGGCCCTGGGCCCGGTACGATTCCCTCAATTAGAGAGCTAATTGAGGGAATCGGGAGGGAGGGTTGCGTGCAAAGGCAGAAGGTGGACGACCTCTGTGTGTCGGCGCGTCATATAGGGGTAACGCATGTTTGTGTTTTTACCACTATGACATGCGTAATCTAGTGGTTAGAATTTGTAACGTCGTGGCAACGCCCGACTATTCTCGCCCCCATTGTAATTCAAACCTCTATAATATTTCAATATGACCATTTTAATAAAAAAAAATTAAGAATGACCATTTACAAAGCAAGGGGAGGCTCCGTTTGCCATGTTGTCGTCATCGGGCGGGTCGTTCGTCGTAGGTTGTTGTGGCGGTTAGCCTTCCAAAACAAACTGCAGACAGAAATCTGTTCTGTTCTATTCAATCGCTGCTTAATTGCTGAGTGCTGGTGCAAATGGGAAAAGATGAGAAGATGTCTCACTGCTTGTACTTTAGTAGTATATTATAATTGAACAAAGCGAATTGTTAAATTGTTCTGTCACCTCCCTCTACTGCACAAGGCTTAAATAGCTTTCCGCCCAGATAGCTTACGCTTGCTCACACTCGCTTACGTGTCAGGCGTTAGGGCTTTCCAACCGTCGTCAACATTCTAGCGACGCGGCTCGTCTAGCCTGGGGAATCATATTATGCATAGGAAACCTCGCTTGGCGCGTCATCTGGTTAGTTAGATTAAATGTGCGTACATGTACGTACCGGGAGGTATTTGTAGAACAGTACGCATCATAACTCTTGCTAATATTGCAATAGCGACGTACCGCCCACGTTGTGCATCCTTCCGATGGAAAAGCACGAATTGTAATTAGTAACGAGTACTTGTACAATGTCCTACTATGTATTGTTGCATGACTATACTCGTCACACTCGTACCCTCCCCCTCTTGACAGATCTTCGAGGCCGCCGCGAGGCTGACCTCCGTGGTCTAAGCTCCTTTACCGAAGCATTTACTAGGACTCAAGAATACGCGTTGGGTGAGCGTGCATGAAGTCGATGTACGCCCGAGTCTTGGCAAATTTGTGCCATTGGGGCGTCTCCAAGAAATCTTGTAACGCCGTAGTTCGATGCACCTCATTCAACCGGTGCCAGACAGGTGGAATGTCGTCATCACGGAAGTGCGTCATGAAGAGCAAGTACTTGCCGCGTCGTCTAGGTAACGATCTAACGCACACAACAAAGATGTGAGAGACGTCAAACTCCTCATCGTCTCCTTCAGGAACAGTCACCGGGACAACTGGTCGTGGTGGAGCGGTAGAGCACGGTCGTAGATTGTTCACATGGAACACAATATGTAAGCGTATTGTCGCTGGAAGTTTCAATCTGTAAATGTGTTTTCCAATTTGCTCCTCCATTGTAAAAGGTCCAAGTGTCGGCCCCTTAGGTTTTTATTGGGTTGTCCTCGTAAGAAAGGGTTTGCTGTGACAACTGACACATTGTCTCCTTTGGCGAAGTGTGGTGATGTAGACGGTGTTGTGCGTGCATGCATCTCGTTCTTATGTAGCTGTAACACAGAGCGTACCATGGTATGTATTTCTTGTAACAATCGTATCCGCTCTGATGCGTCTTGCGAAACTGGAATTGACGGTCGCATGCTAAACATCATGTCTAGAGGCTCCTCATGAGAGAACCCAAAATTAGCCTCAAAATGGGTGTGTTCAATTCCGAGTGCACGAGAAGCGTTATACGCAAATTCCACTTGAGGCAGTAGGGCTGTCCAATCAGAACCGTCGTAACAGCATAAGCAACGAAGAAGGTGCTGGAATGTGTTGTTCACGCGCTCCGTTAGTCCGTATGTCTCCGGGTGTCGACTGGAAGACATGTTCATACGCGTTCCTAGGCGTCGCCAAAGTGTCTGCTAGAAGCCACTGACGAATTTCGGGTCGCGGTCACTGACAAGCACACGGGGTAGTTCATGTAATCGGTAGACTCCCTGTAAAAACAAAGTAGCAGTTTCTTCCGCAGTAACAACCTTTGTACACGGCAGAAAATGGGCCACTCGAGTCAGATAATCTACTACAATAAGCACATTGTTAAAGCCATTGCTCCTAGGTAAGTGTGTCAAGTAGTCAACACCAGATGTGTGCCACAGTCTGGGTGGAACATGCGATGGGTAAAGAGTCACAGCCATCTGCGGTTGAATCTTTGCTCGTCGACACACGACGCAGCGCTCAAAAAAATCTTTCACGTCTTGGAGAAGTCGCTTCCACCAGAATCTGTAGAGCGCTTTAGCAAGAGTGCTAGCAACTCCTATGTGACCAGCGCACGATCTTTCGTGCAGCTATGTGATCACTCTCAGTCGGACCTCAAAGTTCCGCGGAATGCAAAGGCGATCGAGGCGCCAACAATATCAAGCTTTGGCTTCTATCCGGCTGTCTTTCGTTTACTCACCCTCGTCCTCATAAAACGAGTCTTGGGAGTTCCCCTCGCGAATGAGATCAGCGAGCTCATGGTTGAGCTGCAACGCGTTAACTGTCATAAAGTTTAACTGTGCGTTTTCAAACAGCAACTGGGACTTCCGTCGTAATTCTCGATGTGACGGAACCTCGCCACCCCAAAACAATGGAACGGTGGCCAGCGGTACGTAGTCTTGACGCCGACTCAAATGGTTAGCTTCGTTCAATGCTCCCTTGCGATATGCAAGTGCCATGGAGCCCACAAACAGTTGCAAATCCCGCAGGTATCTTGCTTGCCGCTTGTTCAACATGTTGTTAGGTTGCCTGAGCAGATGTCGCAGTGTGTCTGTTACGACAAGGAACTTAGAGCACCCTTCAATATAGCACCTCCAATGCTAGACAGCTTCCCATACGGCCAAAGCTTCTAAGTCGTACGCACAGGAAGTGTTACCACGCTCAGCTGGATTCAGCTTACGCGCCCATTAAGAGTGTTGCGAGACATGGTTTTGTGTGGTAATCAAGTTGCTACACAGCAATGTTGGTCAAGTAGCATCGTGATAGTACGGCTGTGACTCAGCACCATAAGATGATAAGCCAATCAACAATAGAGAGGATTAGGTTGCTGATGGTGGCAAGTTGCTGAGCGTTAGATATCATCTAAAGGCTCAAAATATATGTTAGCGTGTGCTCACCACAAGGTGAGTGCGTGTCCTGTGATAGGCAAGTGCTAGGCACTTGCTGAGGGTGAGATGACATGCAGTGTCACTCACCGAGTGTAAACATTCCTTATCGCCCCCTCAACTTTGAAAGGTTATGGGCCCTCTAGCTTCTAGTTGTTGGAGTCATTTGTCTTGACTGGAACCTAGAGCTTGCTTCTCGAAGAGTGGTTGACCTTTGTGGTGTCGCACGATACGTGAGGTGCGGCTGGCTCACAAAGTGGTTGGCTCTTGCTTGTGTTTGTAGCTTTACTTCGGTACCCGGCTGGTTGCGACTTGTTTATGTCGCTTGGAGCCGGCTTGAACCCCCGAACGCCGACTCGTGTGACGTGAAGATCGGCTTGCTTTCCTTTGTTATAGCTTGGCGCTTTCTGGAATTTTATTCGCTTCCTGAGCTTGTCACCCGCCAGTTTTTTCTCGTGAAAGCCTATAGTGGCCCGGCTGAATTTTTGGAAAGGCATCTTACCACAAGTGTACTAGCACTCATGTACGACGTCACTTAACCGACCTTCTGAGACTCGTTTCTGATTGCCTTGGCTGTATAGACTCCGGGGGTACAACTGCGTCTTCGGTCAGCCCTTTGTCGTCTCCTTTTCTGAGCCGTGTTGCCCGCCTCTTCACCGGTACTTGGTGCTTTTCTTGTTGGCACATTTCCTGATTTTCTGGTGCTCTTGCGAGCGCATCCGACGTACCTGCTATTGACTCCGTGAAACTACCCAAGTTAAGGGGGGAGAGACGAGATTTTGACGTGTGGAAGAAAGTTTCCGTGCATTTGGCTTGATGCAAAAGTGGGCTCCGGCTTTGTCGTCGGATGGTGCCGCTTCCTCTCAACAACAATTCGACATGTACTCTACATTGATTCTTGCGCTGCCGGAGGACGACCTTTCCATTATCGAGAATGTTAGCGAGGATGACAAGACATGCGGCCACACTGCATGGACTGCGTTAGTCAATCATTATGAGGACGATGGTATTTACCGGTGTACGGAACTATTGCAGGACTTGGAGACGCCGCAAGCGGACGGCGAGAGCGGCATTCAATACATGAACCGGTTAGTTCGACTGCAACGACAGCTTGCCCGAGTTGGGGACGTCGTCCACGACCGGCGTATCATCATGTACTTGGTGAAGGGCCTGCGCAGCGAATACCACTCCATCACCGACACGTGGGACGTACACGACCTCAGCATGGATACCGTCAAGCGTGATCTTCGTCAGAAGGGCATGCGTATCGAGAGTCGTGCGCAATCACATACAACGGAGCCCCCAACGCCTACGGCTTTTGCAGCGTCTCATGATGACTCAACGACTGAACTTTTGAAGCGGCAAGTCTCCGAGCTCCAAGACCAACTGAAATCTCTTCAAGGAGCTGCGACTACTCGTCGTACCTCATATGGCAGAGGCGGAGCGAGAATTTTTCGTGGTGTTCGCTATGGCTGTGGCAAGAAGGGCCATCGCAGGTCCGAGTGCCCAGGCAACAACACCGGAGGTAACTTTGCGCAAGTGGACTCCCCGGTTGCTTTTCCGGCGGTCATGGACGTGACAGCCACCCCTGCGAGGCCATTCTCTGAGGCTCGACACATGTTCGAGCGCGATGGGGAAACGTGGATGTGGTTGGCCGACAGCGGCGCAAGCCATCACATGACTAGTGTGCGCCGTGACTTCTGTGAGTATCGAGCGCTCACCGACCGGCTTTGGGTGAAAGGTATCAGCGCCCGCGCTGTTGGAGTGGGCTCGGTCCGCATCATTGTGAAGGCTGAAGATTGAGAGGAGATTCCTGCCACGCTAAAGAATGTGCTCCACGTTCCTGAGCTATCCCGTCGTGCGTCGTGGTCTAACCATCGGCTTTTCAGCCTCACCAATGCTCGGCGACAAGGTCATTCTGTGGTGTTAGCTGATCCCGTGGACCACCTTCGTCTTCATGCCGGTCATGGTGGTGGCGTGGTGGTTCCGTTGGAGCGCGCATTTGTTGGTGTGGTTGCCGGCGCGGGTTGCTTCGTCGAATCCTACCGCTACGGTCGCCACTGCGCCATTGGAAAAACGGTTGTGGCATTCCCGACGCGGTCACCTTGGCGAGTCGCAATTGGACGGGCTCTTGGCCACTCAGGTGGAGGGTGTGGCGTTTTCTGCGTCGGAGAAGTTGGGCTTATGTGAGACGTGTGCTGTGTGTAAGTCGCACGTCCGCCGTATCTCTCGTGAGCCGGCTGACCGGAACGTTGGTGTCTTTGAGGTCCTCGGCTTAGACTTCTGCGGGCCTATGAGTGCTCCATCCTTGGGAGGACGGCGGTACAGCTTGTGTGCGGTTGATTTCCGGAGCCGTTTCATGCTGCATGATGCGGTCCGCTCCAAGGATGAGGCTCCCGCCTCGTTCCGTCGCATGTTGACTACCATCCGTTCTCTTGGGCACACGGTTCGTCGTCTTCGGGTGGACAATGACACGGTGTTCTTAGGTGCTGCCTTCCGAAACCTCTTGGATGATTCAAAATCGCTGTGGAGATCACTGCCCCGTACGCGCATTGGCAACATGGCCGGATTGAGCGGCAGTGGGGGACATTGGTCCCGATGGCGCAGTCAATGATCCGGCAAGCCGCGCTGCCTAAATCGTATTGGGCTCTAGCGATGGCCGCTGCGGTGCATGTCCGCAATCGTGTGCATAGAAGCGGAGCCGTGTACCTTTCACCTTGGCGACCGGTAGACGAGCTGATTTGAGCTCCATGCGGGTCTTCGGCTGTCCGGCCTATGTCCACGTTGACAAGTCTCAACGCCGAAAACTTGACGATCGCGCGTGGACGGGTGTCTTTGTGGGCTATGCTTCCGAATCACCTGCGTGGTTGGTGTACAATCCTGCTACTCGTCGGGTGGTGAGCAGCCGTAACGTGGTGTTCAATGAGGCTGCAGTCCTCTCCATGGGGGAGAGCAATGCGGAGCAACGCACTGATGATGAAGAGGACAACATCCCGCGCACCATGTGTAGCGAAGAACGGGATACACCTTCGGGGGAGTCGCCGCTACGGGAGTCGCTGCAGCATTCCGGGTCGATGGAAGATGAACGGGACATGCATTCGGGGGAGACTCCACGTCCAATCTTCGATCCACTGCCGCACCACAGCAATGCGTACCCAGTCCAAGGTATAATCTCCGTTCAGCGGGCGCTTCGGGAGATGGATGGACTACGGGAAGTACCGCGGCTATTAAGTCAGCCAGCAGCCCGATTGTTCAAGAGCCGGTGTCATACAAGCAAGCGCTGAGGAGTCCCCAATCGGGGGAGTGGGAGGCCACTATCAAGAGCGAGCACGACTCACTTGTATCTCGGAAATCCTGGACATTGGTCCCTTGTCCTGCCGGTCGCAAACTCGTAGATTCCAAGTGGGTGTTCAAGCTAGAGCGCGATGCCAATGGACAGATAACAAGGTACAAAGCAAGACCTGTGGCTCGCGGGTTTACTCAGGAGAAGGGTGTGGACTACCACGAGACCTTCGCTCCCACTGTGAGGGTGACTTCTATTCGAACGTTGCTCGCGTTTGCTGCTTATAATGATTGGGAGGTGGAGGAGCTTGATGTGGTGACGGCATTCTTGGAGGCCGATATCGAGGAGGAAATCTACATGAGGCAGCCGGAAGGATTAATCACTTCGACATCAATGGAAAGGAGTGAGTGTGCTTGTTGAAGAAATCATTGTATGGCCTCAAGCAAGCTCCTAGGAACTGGAATAAGACCATCACAGCATCGCTAGAGGAGTATAGCTTTACCCAATCCAAGGTGGATCCCGGCATTGACGTCTTCATCAAGGAGGGTGAGCTTTATGTCTTGGCGTTGTACGTGGACGACAACATCATCGTCGGACCAGCGGGTAGCTTCATCGTTGGGTTCAAGTCGGCTTTCGGCGAAAGGTTCAACGTGCAAGACCTCGGTCTAGTGTCTTGGTTGCTTGGCATGACAGTCGAGCGTGATCGTGGCAGCCGCACCATCAGGATTAGACAACAGCAATAGGTCTTAGATATGTTGGAGCGCTTCAACATGATGGGCTGCAAGCCAGTGGGCTCACCTATGGCGGTCGATGCTTTGAGCAATTGTGTGGAGACGTCGACATCAAGGTTGCCTCCTGGTCTAGTGCCGTACCAAAGCTTGATCGGCAGCTTGTTGTACGCTTCCGTAAGCACACGGCCCGACATCACCATGGCTGTTAGCCACCTTAGTAGGTACATGTCCGACCCCTCTCAGTCACATTGGGAACAAGCTAAGAGGGTGCTCCGCTACCTCAAGGGGACCGCAGAGTCGGTGTTGATGTACGGATTCCAATTCGTGCTTTTCCACAGAACGGACGTATACTCGTGGGTACGTCGCTACTGCAATATTGTAAGGGTGCTGATGCTACAGTACGACCAGTACCTCCCGGTACGTACAGATATGCATAATTAATCTAACTAGCCAGATGACGCGCCAAAGCGAGCTCTTCGAAGCAGAAGGAGCCGCGTCGTGAAACCCAATGCTAGGCAAGCCGCGTTTCAAGACAAATGACGACGGTTAGACAGCCCTAACGCCTGACACGTAAGCGTAGCTTGCATGCGTAAGCAATCTGGGCAGAAACCTATTTAAGCCCAGTGCAATAGAGGGAGGTGACAGAACCTTTTAACAATTCCATTGTTCACTTACAACATCTACTGCCTAAGTACAACAGTGAAACATCTTTCACCATTGCCTCTTGACAACATAATTTTGCCATCTTGCAACGACAGAACTAGACAGACTAGAACAGATTTGTGCTAGCGTTTAGCTTTCAGAGGCTAACCGCCACACTCGGATATTGCGTCGGCAGGTAATGACGGAATGTTATGCCGCTTGGTAGGGCCGGTGGTTTCGTCTGGTCGCCGTCTACCTTTCGTAGCAGCTAGTTTGTAAGATTATACAAGTTTCCAAAATGCTCTAGAGATGGTGGCGCCTTGATGTCTCCGTTGTCGTCCCTTGTTGGGTACATGTGTTAAGGTATATTGTCTGCCATAGTTGCCGTGTGAAGTGTTTCGATAGTAGCTACACCGTGTGCTAGTAGAGATCTTTCACCTTGCTAGACTCCTAGAGTCTAGATGCCGTTGCGTGAGCTGTGCTCGCGCAAAGGCAGAAGGTGGACGACCTATGTGTGTCGGCGCGTCATATAGGGGTAACGCATGTCTATGATTTTACCACTGTGACATGCGTAATCTAGCGAATCGAATTTGTAACGTCGTGGCAGCGCCCGCATATTCTCGCCCCCAGTGTAATTCAAACCTCTATAATTTCAACATGACCAAGAATAGGTCCGAAATCTATACCTTTTGGTATGTATTTCAGTCGGGTAATATACACTCCTCCATAAAAGTCCGGACATGCATTATGTTAAGCATAAGCTAGTCAAGAACACGCTCCCCTCTCACCACGTCAAGCACGAGGATACCCGAGTACCAATCAATTGTAGGAGAGCCGAGAAGCAAGCAGTAAGCCGCCATCCGGGATGGTTAGACCTCAGCTTAAAGCGGGTGTTGTCGGTGGAGTTTGTCGAATTAAGCCCATAAATTCCTTGGAAATTGTCTGAACTACACACGTCATTCTGAGCGCCACGCTTGGGCATTGCTCAAGCGCTCATACCAAGCTGCATATTACTCTGTGTTCCACATAACCGTACTTTTGGGGGATTTTTGGAGGGGGTTTGGAGGCGTGGGTGCCGTGTTCAATGCGCGAGGTTTGGTTTGCGGGTGTGTGAATAGAGCACGGAAGTTCACGCCGCTGGCACGGGTGATTTCTTGGAAAACAGGCGAGCAAAAGCGCACATGACGCAGGTTTGGATAAACACTGCACGTTGTAAACATGTAACGGCGATTGGCTTAGGGGAGGGGCGAGGTCCAACCTGGTCGTTCGGGACGCATCACTTTGACGGTGGTGTTTGGAATGCTTGGGTATGTGCTTGTGCCAACCACACCCGCCCCACGCGTGGCACGCGTCAAGAATTAGGCTCGGAGGTCAATAGGAATGAAGGATTGGTAAACATATATCGACAAACCCCACACAAATCGCCTTATGAGGTGAGCCGACTTCGATGGGTGTTGCTTGGCAGTGCGGCTCAGCTTTGCCGGAATAGTTCGTAAATTACAACAATTCATAACAAATCGATTTGCGGGCAATTGAACTCCGGATTAGATGCGGTCGACGCGCATTGTAAAGACGCGTCCAGCGGTACGTGTTTTAAAAAAGGTTTGACCATATATGAGTAAGTTATGATCGCTAGAACATTGTGGCCGAAAGCGGCTTGCCCTTGGGTTGTGCGCATATCGGTGGTAAGTCTACATACGCGATTTCTTGCGTTTCCCCCACAGCAGCCTGCCCAACACCTCCTCCCTCCGTCGCCTATGAATTATATTTGCGCGACCGTCGCATCAACGTTCATACTGCGGCGTTGTGCGCCCGGTACTCTTTTCGTCTAACCAGCACGGCGGATGTTTGAAAGAGCGTGCCGCACGGGTGCGGGCGCGATAACCCCAAGTACACAAGCCCGGCAGTGTTCGAATTCGCCCCTCGTAGTTGTCGGCGTATTCCATTTTGCGCGCAAAAGCATTGCCTCGGATTTCAGGATATTTGTCAATATAATCGATGCATGGTTACATTTTCTACTTGCGAAGGTGCGAAATCTTGTCCGGACTTTTGTGGAGGAGTGTAGTACTGCAAGCCTTTGAACTTGTTTTGATCTTTATTAAACTGATCCGTAGAGAGAAACGTGCATTGTTGTTTAAGGGCATAATCCCATCAGTCATTATGAGCACACCAAAGCAGCGAGCGAAATACTCGGAGGAAAACATATTTTATGGTACGTTAGATCCATCGTCGTTAAAAAGCATATGCCCATTTTTTCGGTGGAAGCTCGTAACCAAAAAAAGTAAACTACGAGCTTCATCCCAAAAAGCTCGTCATTGAATATAGAACATGTCAAACAGATACACGTAGATGCCATCAGAGGTATCGAACCCGGCACCTCCATAAAGGAGTAGTAAGCCTTAACCAAATACCGCGCCTGAAATTCGGTGCCAAACGATGATATATTTCATACATATATCCCCGTATTGCCCGAGCAACGGGCTCCCGCAGTATGTCCACTACAGGCTAGGTAGTAAGGCCAAGACTCCCCCGGAGTACAACGTACGGATTTGTCCATTATCGTGCCCACCATGGGGATCTCACAACACTCCCCCTAATGGACACCATCCGATCAACTCCGGTCAAACCCTACACACCCGCGTCACACGCGGAGGGCCCATAACATGTCAAAGTTGATGGGTGAAAACAGAATAATTACACACTCTACAAGACACTGAAGGTTATGTCACTTTCAACAGTGTCTCATCCTTGTCTATCACAAGACACCTTCCGCGTCCCAATTATGACACACGCCCACCACGTGGTGAGCACACGCCAACCACTATTCTGAGCCCTTAGATCATATCTAACGCTCCGCAACATGCCACTATCAGCACCCATATCTAATGCACTGTTGAATGCCTTATCATCTAGAGATGCTGAGTCACAGCTGTCCTATCACTGCAACGCTCGTACTAGATATCAATATTGCTGAGGAGCAACTTGATTACCGTCTTAAACAATGTTGTTCAACACTCCCCTTGCTACTCGGGCAAACCCATGACCGCATTGCACAACTTATTGTGCCTTTCACTCACCAAAGGTTTGGTGAGCGCATCGGCAAGCATGTCCTCTGTTGCACAATACTTGACCTCGATATCGCCGCTCTCCACCTTCTCCCGACAGACGTGATACCTCACGTCCATGTGCTTGCTCCGGGCAGTTGTCATGCAGTTCTTGCTGAGTGCAATACCGCTTTGGTTGTCTTCATGGATAGTGACAGCGGAGCCGGAGTTGTGGTGAAGCTCAAGCATCAATTGTCTCAGAAACATCGCCCTTGAGTAGCGCTGGTCAGCGCCATGTACTCTGCCTCCGCTGTGGATAGTGCCATAGTATGTTGCCGCTGACTCTTCCAACTCACTGCCGCACCATTCAGCATGAACACGTATCATGTACGGGTGCGCCGCCCACCCACATCGCTCGCATAATCTGAGTATGACCAGCCTACAAACTCGGATGACTGCACGCTTTTTCCATACACTAATGATGCATCAGCGGTGCCTTTGAGATACCGAAGCACTCGCTTGGCATGTTCCCAATGCGCCAAATAAGGATTGGCCATGTATCTCTTGAGATGACTGACATGCATGGTGATAGATTGGTCGGGTGCTGACAGAGGCGTACAACATGCTTCCAATGAGGCTATGATATAGCACCGACCAAGGAGGCAGATGTGTGACGGATGTCTCGTCCCCGCACTTTCCCACAGCATCTACCGCCATGGGTGAGCTCACTGGCTTGCAGTCCATCATGTTGAAGCGCTCCAGCACGTTGAGCACGTACTGGCGCTGCCCAAGCATAATGACGCCGGTGCCGCGATCCCGCTCCACTGTCATGCCGAGCAGCCACGAGACTCGACCAAGGTCTTGCACGTTGAACTTGTTGCCAAATGCAACCTTGAACTCCGGTATGAATCGGCCCGCCGCTCCGGCAATGATGTTGTCGTCCACATACATGGCCATGATGTACAATTGGCATGCTTTTTGGTAGATGAAAATACACGGATCCACTTTGGACTTGCAGAAGCCATAATCCTCTAGCCAGGTAGTGATAGTCTTGTTCCAGTTTCTGGGAGCTTGCTTTAGGCCGTAGAGGGCCTTTTGCAACAGACACACAAGCGATGTCCCTTTGCTGTCAGTACTCCGGAATCTTTCAGGCTGTCGCATGTATATCTCCTCGTCGATGTTGGCCTCTAGGAATGCAGTCACTACATCCAGCTGCTCCACCTCCAAGTCACGGAAAGCAGCTAACGCTAGTACCACCCGGATAGAGATCACCCGAACAGTAGGAGCAAAGGCCTCGTGATAGTCCACGCCATGCTCTTGAGTGAAGCCACGCGACACTAGTTTGGCCTTATACCTTACAATATTGCCATCAAAGTCGCGCATGAGCTTGAACACCCACTTGGAGTCCATTAGGTTTCTACCGGCAGGACGGGGAACCAACTTCCAGGTGTTGCTCGATACAAGTGAGTCATACTCAATCTTAATGGCTGCTTCCCACTCCGTGGCTTGAGGACCTCGCAGCGCTTACTTATACGACGCATGCTCGTGCACGGCATTGCTTGGATTGATAGCTGCGGTGTTGCCAACAACCCTCCACTGACCCGGAGGACGCCTCGTCCGAAGGCTATACCTTTGTGCAGTTCCATGCTGCTCCGATGGGGTTGTCTCCCCCAAATTCACATCCGGCTTCTCCTCAATCGACTGAAAATTGATATCACTCGACGTATGCTGCTGCGTCTCCTCTACGGAAGAGCTGGGCTCCCCCTTCGCCACTTCTGGCATCTCACGAGGAGCCTCATCCACCGGTTGTGTCTCCCCCACGAATGCAACGGGCTTCTCCCTAGCCGCCTCATGAGAGGTGTTGTCATCACCAGCCTCGGTATCAAGCATCTCACGTGCGGAATAGCTCTCCCCCATGGAGATGATAGCACTCTCGTCAAACACCACATTCCGGCTGCTCACCACACGTCGAGTGGTGGGGTTGTGCACCAGCCACGCAGGGGACTCGGGTGCGTAGCCCACAAACACGCCTTTCCACGCACGATCGTCCATTTTGCGGCGCTGCGACTTGTCCACATGTACACAAGCCGGGCAGCCAAACACCCGCATGGAACTTAAGTCAGCCGACCGACCCGTAACAAGCTGATATGGAACGCCATCAGTTCCACTGCTGCACACCCGATTGCGGATATGCACCGCTGCCGCCATAGCCAACGCCCAATAGGACTTCGGCAGCCCAACATGCCGAATCATAGACTGTGCCATCGGAACCAATGTGCCCCACTGCCGCTCGATCCGACCATGTTGCCAATGAGCGTAGGGGGCGGTGACCTCTAGGGCGATGTTGAACTCGTCCAACAAGCTCCGGAACGCAGCACCAACAGCGTCGTTGTCGACCCGAAGTCGGCGAACTATGTACCCCAGGGAGCGAATGGTGGTCAGCATCCGGCGGAACGAAGAAGTGGCCTCGTCATTGGAGCGCAAGGCATCATGCAGCACGAAGCGGCTGCGGAAGTCAACTGCGCCGAAGCTGTGGCGCCTCCCACCAAAGGATGGAACACTCATCGGGCCACAAAAATCCACACCAATCACCTCAAACAGTCCAACATCTCGATCCGCAGGAGCACGATTAGTATTGCGGACGTGAGACTTACACACAGCACAAGTCTCACAGAATCCCAACTTCTCGTGTGATGCATAGCCCAAGCCCTCCACATGACTTATTAATACCTCGTTCAACTGAGGCTCCCCAATGTGACCGAGTCGGGAATGCCACAGCCGCTTCCCCGATGACGCCGTGGCCGCCGAAGCCGTAGCACGCGTTGGAAGAGCAACCGTCGGAGGCACCAAGATCAGACCGTGCGCTCGCTCCATGGGAATCTTAGCACCACCACCATGAGCTGCATGAAGCTAAAGATGGTCCATAAGATCCGCCAACAACACGTTATGACTTTGCTGCCGCGCCCGAGTGAGGCTAAACAACCGATGATATGTCCAAGACGCACGACGGGACAGCTCGGGAACGTGAAGCACATGGCGCAACGTGGTAGGAATCTTCGTACCGTCTGCAGCCGTCACAATGATGCGGATAGTGCCAACGCCCACAGCAAAAGCACTCATGCCCTTCACCCACAGCCGGTCAGACGGCGCACGATAGTTCACGAAGTCATCACGTTTTCTGGTCATATGATGGTTGGCTCCACTATCTGCCAGCCACATCCAAGTCTCCCCCTCATTCATCACCGTGGCTCTTGCTTCATAGAACGACCTAGCAGGACTGGCAGTGATGTCTACCCCGGCGGGAGAAGCCACGGGAGACTTAAGACTCGCAGAATTGCCACTAGCACGCCTTTCATGTCACTCTGACCGGCGATGGCCCTTCTTGCCGCAACTTAAACAAATTTTGTGGAAGGGTCGGACTCCGCCTGCTCCCACAACCACACCACGTGAGTTCCCATGGCCATGCATGGATTTTAGCTTCTCATGAAGATCATGGACCTGGCGCTTCAAGGATTCAAGAGAGGTGTCACCGGAAAAGGCCGGAAAAAATGCAGGGGGCGGCGCCTCCGTCTGAGTCATGCCACAACTCTCAATACGCATGCCCTTATGTCGAAGATCTCGCTTGACGGCGTCCATACTGAGGCTGTGGACGTCCCATGTGTCTGTGATGGAGTGGTACCCTTGAGGCAGACCCTTCACCAAGTACATGATGACCCGTCGGTCGTGAACGTCCTCCCCCACACGGGCCAGCTCGCGTTGAAGTCGGACCAGCCGGTTCAAATATTGGAGACGGGTCTCATCGTCCGCCTGGGCCTTCTCCATATCTTGCAGCACCTCAGCGAGACGGTAGATGCCATCGTCTTCATAGTGGTCTACCAGCGCAGTCCATGCTTTGAGGCCGCATTTCTTGTCAACCTCATGGACATTCTCGATAATTGAGAGATCGTCCTTAGGCAGCGCAAGAATCAAAGTAGAGTACAAGTCGAGGTGTCGCTCCGCGGTAGCGGCGTCGTTCTCGAGGAGAGCCGGTGCCCAGTTCTGCATTAATCCAAATACACGGAACCTCTTCTTCCAGACGTCAAAGTCTGCCCTTTCTCCATTGAACTTGGGAAGTTTGACATAGTCCATGGGTATTATATCGCGACAGCTCCCGACACTACCAAAAAATCGACGGAAAAATGTTTTCACCCAGTGCCCGGGAGGCCTTCAAGGGGACGGTCAAGGTCCGGTCAACGGAGCTTCAAAACGAACATGACAAGGCGCCGACCGAAGGCAGAGTTGTACTTCTGGAGTCTACATAGCCAAAGCAGACGGAAACCGGTTTCATGAGGTCTGTCGGGGCTCGTCGTACAAATGGATAGTACATTGAGCAGGCTTCCTTCACCAACTGAAAGCCAAAAACCCAGGGGGGCGAAAATGAACGAGGACTCCGAGAAAGTCCCGACGAGCTGTACTTCCCGCCTCAAAACAACGTAGGCAGGCGGACTTTAGCCTTGGAAGGCCAGTCGAACGACGTCGTACACAGATGATAGTACACTATTCCGAGATGTCTCACCAACTCCCACTCAAGCAGCCCAGCGACCCGAGGAAAGGCGCCAAATACCTAGATATTGGATCCAGTAAGATGAAAAACGAAGGCGCATGCTGAAAATCCAATGCACATGCGATTGAACAAGCGTGGTTCAAGCGAGTGAAACGGTCGGTGGTTTCTAGGCTCCAAGCAACGCAAGAAAGTCGCCACCAGCCCGAATTCGAAGGCAAACCACCCAACAAAGAGAGTCAACCGCTATAGCGACCCAGCCACACCTGAAGATCGTGTAGCACCACATAAGCCCAATACTCGCGCCAAAAAGGAGCTCAACGCAACAGTTCTAGTCAAGCATGTCGACTCCAGCCGAGAGCAAAAGGAACAACGAAAGAGCCTACGAGCACAACGGAGGACGCTGGGAAACCATCACTGTAGACTTCGGTAACAAACCCATAAATTCATTTGCTTCCCCCACTCATGCCCACACTCCACTTGACTGCCACCCACCTCACCCCACCCACATGCCCACCCGCCTTGTTGCTGCTGACGAAGGTCTCTCGCCCGATTCCCTCACCTCGTGTCCCGCCGTCCTCCCACCTGAGATTCTCCCCCCCGCGCTACGACCCCCCGCACACAAACCCGACTTCATCCGCATCCTCGAACCTCGATTCGTGGGTCACTCAAACGGTCGCCGACGTTACGCATCCATAAGAAATATTCAGATAGGGGAATGGAAGTACTGCACAGACAATAACCTCTCCCACACAACTAACCTCATACGTGCCAAATACACACCCCTTGCAAACGCCATCCGCAGCCACTGGCCAGGCACAGTGGTTGACATCCTTCCCATCGTCATGAGCCGCACATGTACACCGCACTCCTCCACCATCACGAGTCTCACCTCCCTACTCACCGCCAGCACCGACCCTCTTGACAAACTCGTCTCCAAAGCACGCCTCGACACGTCTCGCATCCTTGCACAACTCCATACGCATACTGTCCAATGGCTGCATCACCTCCTACTCATATACCGCATCAAGTCCCGCACGACCTCCCGCCGCGCCTCCGCACATTGCCCCTTCGCACGCCCCTGAATGCACACCACCATCACCCCGCATCAGACCCTCCCCGGGGGGGAGTAAGACCCCCGAACACCCTTGGAGAGGTTGGACATCGGTGGTTCACGGTCTAGCCATGACTTGTAAGTTCCCTGTATGGCATAGTTGGGAGGGCCCAGAGACAGCAGCCGGCGCATACGGCTTTTTGGTGAAAAACCGGCGCATACGGTACATGTTGTAAACAATTTCAATTTCAATTTCAATTTCAACCTAAGAGCTTCTTCTTACACTGGTAAAATATTGGGGTTTAACGGTTACTTAACGTACCATGTTGAATCCGCCAAAGGCAACGCGCGGAGACAATGCGGCACAAGCGCAATAAATTGTCCTGGGCGGACGCCCACATGCTTTACCAATAAAGCATCTCCTCTACGTGGTAGCAGCCAGCTTATGCCTTTGCGCTCGCCCATTCGGCTCGCGCAACATGCATCGTAGCTCTCGTAGCCGCGCAAAGTGACAGCTTACACTCGACCGCGTCTAACACGGCCGAGACTCTTTACCTTGCTCAAAATACGATGGCTACAGATAGACAAGTCGTCGACGAAATTCGCGACGCACCGGAATTTGTCACATCAGTAGAATTCAAACAACAAGAGCAACTCTTACTCGCGAACGCTGCCGCATCAAAAGAGCGACTTAATGGACGGTTTCAGCAAGCCTTTACGGAACTAACGGCCACGCTTAGCTCGACCATCATCACTCAACTAGCAACAGCAAAACAAGTTAGCACACAACTAGCCAGCCCCATCGGCGTAGACGACACGCCGAAGGGTGGAATTGCGGAGCACGACGCTCGTAGCGCACAGCTGCCGACCGAGCGACCCTCGATCAACCCTAACGTGCGACCCATGGCCTAAATCCCAGCGACGACGGTACCCCTAGCAGCCTTGCCATATAGGGACTACCACATCGACACATAACTATGGGGACCCTACATTGCCCCAGGCCTCGAGCTACCCCCCCGGCATCTTTACGGCCCACAAACTTGGAAGCTTACCTATGACACCTACCGCCACCTCTCCGCCCGCCGGCACAACGCCACGCTCGAAGGATACCGCGTCACGGCATGTCACGCCGCCTACGTCGCCTGTGCTAACACGGCGAGCATATCAGCTCTGGAAGACGTTCGAAATTACCCCAAGGACTCACCGGAATTTAAGGCGGCGGTCGTCACCCTGCGTCAAAGCAACCACACCCATAGCGCGCTCGAGGAGGCCGCCCGTGTGCGGATATCCCACATCCTACACACCAAGGGCGGAGTGGAGACGAGCGATTCGGACCGCGTTTTCGCGGAACTTGCCTACGAGCGTTTCTTCAAACTGCGACTGGACGTTGCCTCCTCCGAATACGACAACCTACACCGAGCGTTCATCGACAAAACACTCGAATGCTCGCTACTCGCTAGCGCCAAAGCCGCCGCGGGAGCTACCTTCGCGCGTAAGACACCCGACCGACCCACCCCCGACCGTCCAACCCCTACCCCGACCCCAAGACCCCAACCCAAGCCAAAGCCGCCACCGAGCTACAACGCCGACACCAAAGACACGAAGACCAAGAACCCGGACAAGAACGCCTGACGGTGTGACCCGCCGCGTCACGTCATGCAACGACCGTTCCAGCTTCATGCGTTACCGCGTGCGGAACAGAGCGTCCGAGTGGAAACGATTAGGCGCGAGCGAGCAAGTTCTAGGCTGGATTCGTCACGGGGTTCACATACCTTTCATCGGCGGCCGGCGGCCCCCACCTTTCAACAGCGGCACCTCCGTGTTAGACGCAACAAAACAATATCTCGACTTTATGGACTCCGAGCTTCCGCGATTCCTACAATCGGGCGCATGGGGGGCACGACAGCGCAGGAGATGGGTTTCCAAAATGTTTTTTGTCCCGAAGTCGGGCGAAAACAAATGGCGACTCATTATCGATTTGCGCCCCCTAAACAAGTATTGCAATGACCACCAACTCACGTACGAGACACTCAAGCACCTCAAGAACCTGACGCGCGCCGGCGACTGGATGGTATCCTTCGACCTCGCGGACGGCTACTACACGCCAGGCATACGGGAGGAGGACATATAATTTTCAACGGTAAATTATCGCGGTACGTTGTACACACTAGCCGGCCTTCCGATGGGGTGGAAATTGTTGATATCCCTGAGTCTGATAATGGACACATCTGTACGCGGGACTCCGGGGGAGTCTTGGCCCTCCACACATAGGTGGTGGTCGCAGTGTATCCGCGATGCGCGGAATTCATATGCACAATATGTTCCAATCGGGTACCGACTTTTGGGGCGTTACTTGGATAAGGCGTACAACTCCGTTCCGGGAGGTGTGGATTCTAGCCCCCCTCATGGCATTTCTGAAAGGTTATGGGCCCTCCGCGTTTACTGCGAGGCTACCGGCCGGAGTTCATGGGATGATGTTCATTAAGGGGGAGTGTTGATATCCCTTAGTAGGTTTGATAATGGACACATCTGTACGCTTGACTCCGGGGGAGTCTTGGCCCTCCACACATAGGTGGTCGCAGTGTATCCACGATGCGCGGAATTCATATGCACAATATGTTCCAATCGGGTACCGACTTTTGGGGAGGTACTTGGATAAGGCGTACAACTCCGTTCCAGGAGGCGTGGGTTCTAACCCCCCTCATGGCATTTCTAACATGCAGTAGGTACTATTTCTGCCGGCGTACCGAAGTTTTTATCCGTCACTTGCGCGAACCACTGCCCAACCCCACCGGACACACCCCCCGGCTAGCTACGAACCAGCAGCCCACGCGACCAACACCGTCCCGACGCTATCTGCGAAAATCGCGATGGAGGGGTGCCCGATTACTCCCGTACATGGACGACATCTTTTTTTTGCCGATGGCAGAGACGCAGCTCTGCAGCTCCGCGACCGCGTCGCGTGCCGACTCGACCGCCTCGGGCTAGGATGCAACCCCAAGAAAGGCCACTAGGAGCCTACGCAAATTTGCGAGCACCTCGGCCTCCAGATCGACACTACAACCTCTACTTTCCGAGCCCTTGCCTCGAAACTACATGCCATTGCTACCCTCTAACGGACCCTACTACAACGCTATACACGCGACGCACGGTGGCTACCTGCCCGGCAGGTCGTAGTGCTCGCCGGAAAAGTGCAATTCCTATACCTCGCCATTCCACCAGCCCGCTTCTACCTCCGCGAACTACACGACGTCCTCGCTACGCGCACATGATGGGGAGGCCGGGTGTGACTCACCTACCAGTTGAAACGAGACCTCCAATGGTGGACGCAAGTCCCCTCCGCCAACAACGGACGCTCCATCTTCTCCCCCATCGAGACCGCCTACTTGCACTGCGACAGTTGAGGTTACGGCCGGGGAGCAGTGTTGAACAAGCAGTTGGAAGCACGGGGTTTATGGTCAGCGACGGATCAACAACAGCACATCACATGGAAAGAGTTAAAGGCCGTGCGACTCGCAGTCCTTTCGTTCCTACCGCTCATGCGCGGACGCAAAGTACTCATGCACGAGGGCAATCAAGCAGTGGTGGTTGTACTCAATCACCTCACGTCCCGGTTGCCGGCTATGATGGACGAATTTCGAAAACTCTGGGAACTCATCGACACCAACAACATCAGCATACGCGCGCGCTATATTCGATCCGTGGCCCAAGTATGGGCCGACAGACTAAGCCGCGTAACAGACAAGTACGACTAGCAACTCAACCCCCGCATCTTCACTTACTTGGACTCCCTGTGGGGCCTCCACTCCATCGACAAGTTTGCCACGCATGGCAAGTCGCAACTTCCCCGCTACAACTCCCGCAGGCGAGACCCCACCTCCGAAGCCGTGGACTGCCTCCATCTTCCCGACAAAGACTGGGCATCATGGCCCAACTGGTGCAACCCACATTGGACACTCCTCCCCGACCTCGTAAAGAACTTACGCCAATCAGACGCCGAAGCAAAAGTCATTGCGCCATACTAGCCCGCCAAACAGTGGTACCAACTACTAAGCGAACTGTCCGACGAATAGATCATGCACCCCCCTCCCGAGATTTATTCTTTCCGGGCAAGCGCGGAGCGTACGAGGGCTTCGGACCGCCCGGCTGGAGCGTCACGGCTTTCCACGTACCGCCCCGGCTAGGCTCTACCGAACACGTGGTACGCTCCACCCAACACCGACCAACCGGACGTCCGCGCCTAGACCTCACACACGCCCAGACCTCCGCGGCCAACGACCACCAAGCCGCACATGTGAAGTACCGACTCGTCGAGCCTGCGGCCCACGCACCTTGGCACGCCTCGATGCGCAACCACGTCGGCGCACTCGTCGGGACAGGCGACTTGGGCGATCTCGTGCTCGACCTCCTCACCGGCTCCCTCGGCCCGGCTACCTACAACAACTACGGAACCGGAATGCGACGTTTTACTGTTTTTTGCAACGAAGAAGGGATCACCCCACTCGAGGCTACCGCGGCCGACATGCTTCGCTTTACAACACGGCTCGCCCGGGCCGGAACCATCGCGGCCAACAGCCTCCAACCCTACTTCTCGGCAATAAACAAGTTCTTTCGCGACTACATGAAGGAGCCAGTGGCGTTGGGACCACTTCTAACGGACGCACGTCGGGGACTCGCCATGCAGCAGGAGCCCATCACCGACCCCGACATTCGCGTACCAATCCCAACCCCCATCATACAAAAGATGCTCCTATTCGCCCACCGACACTACCGCGCGCTAACATGGCAGCTGGACAACCTCGTACATATCAAGACTCTCTGCGCGATTCTCGAAGTCTGCACTAACTACTGCTATTTTTACCGCGCGGAAACCGGCGTACGTTGCCACATGGACGACATCGCGGTCGACCGAACGGGCGGTAACATACTATTATTCATACGAAAAGCTAAGGGAGACCATCGTAGGACCGCGGCCGACAAACCGCTCCTACAATTCCCAATCACTATAGTACCGCTAGTAGCGGACCTCCTGAAGGAGTTTACCGCTGGACGCACCACTTACTGCAACCAACTCAGCGATGGACCCGAGCCCACTACCTTTTGGGCCGTCACACTCGATGAACAGCCACACACGTGGACGGCCGGGACCATCACCGAGTGGATTCGAAAGGCGTGTAGCGCCACTGGTGCTTCTCCCCCCCCGCAATTCAGGTGGACATCGCATAGCCTACGAAAAGGCGCGGCGTACGCCGCCGCATGCATCGGCGCACCCCTCACCAAGATCCGCTACATGGGTGGTTGGTCGAAAGCCATCGACGTCGTCACTGGCAAGTTCATCGACCCCACCTTGAGCGAAACCCCGGCGGCGTGGCTATTCTTCGGCTGGCTAGTAGCCTACGCAGACCTTCAGTCTCTATAGATGGCATAATGTGACTCCCAGTCGCAAAATTCCTGTATTGGTGAAATATTGGGGTTAAACGGTTTGTTAACGTACCATGTTGAGTCCGCCAAAAGCAACGCGCGGAGACAAAGCGTCACAAGCGCAGTAAATTGTCCGCGGCGGACGCCCAACTGCTTTACCTCTAAAGCATCTCCTCTAGTTGGTAGCAGCCACATTCTGCCTTTGCGCTCGCCCATTCGGCTCGCGCAACCCACCCACCCTTCCTTGATCAAGCGTTGAATACAAATAGCACCTCTAAATAGGTGTTTTAGTGCCTGTTTATCCAAAAATGTAAGCAAGCTCTTATCTTTGGCATAATCTGACTCCCAGTCGCTAAGCTCCGAAGAAATCATGTATCGCTTATGCGATGCTACAATCATCCACGAAAGTCCCGACAAGATTTCGCACCTTCGCAAGTAAAAAATGTAATCATGCATCGATTTTATTGACAAATCTCCTGACATCCTCGGCAATGCTTTGGCGCCCAAGATGGAGTGCGCCGACAACTACGGCGGGCGAACTCGAGCACTGCCGGGCTTGTGTACTTTGGGTTATCGCGCCCGCACCCGTGCGGCACGCTCTTTCAAACAGTCGCCGTGCTTGTTAGACGAAAAGAGCGGCGCATAACGGGCGCACAACGCCGCATTATGAATGTTGATGCGACGGTCGCGCCAATACACTGCATAGGCGCCGGAGGGAGGAGGTGTTGGGCAGGCCGCAGTGGGGGAAACGCACGAAATCGCGTATGTTGACTTACGACCGATATGCCCACAACCTAAAGGCAAAGCCGCTATCGGCCACAATGTTCAAACGATCATAACTTACTCAAACATGGTCAAACCTTTTTAAAAACAAGTGCCATTGGACGCGTTTTTTCAATGCGCGTCGAACGCACTTACCCAACTAAGCTCGAGCAGGTTGTTACTGCCCAATCAACTATTAATCCGGATGGCTCTTACGTCGTACCAACAACGATTGACACTGATGGTCTTTCTCTAACGCCGGCCAAACAAAGGTTACTTCTAGCGTTGAAGCGTAAGTTTGAGTTACTTCACTTTGGTTACGTGACTCAATGGGAGACTTTTCGTCGATCTGTTTATACTCAACATGTACTTTGTCACGAGAACACGTCGTTACCGGGATAGTTACTTTTCTACCCTCGGTTTACATATGTCGACACTCGGCATGTGTCGATGCTCATCAGAGGCTACATTAATCAGTTGCGTGGTCATACTCCGACCGACTTACGCATGGGAGTTCCGGCCCCTAAAACCAACTTTGCTAGCGTGTCCGTAACTCTTACAGAGACGCAACGTAAGGATGCGATTAACTCTAAGTTTCAGTCAGGTCGTGAGCCGCGTGAGCTTGAAGAATGGCTCGAGGCACAACCTCAACGCTTCGCCATGCTAGGAATCACTATAGACTCTTACGACGCAGTTGTGTGGGTTACTTCACAATTTTTTGGACCCATGAACAGCTTGTGGCTCAACCGTAAACAGCAGGCAGCAATCCCGGACTCTTTCGACTCTTTGGTAGAGGAGCTTCGTCAGACGTCCTTGTTGCCCAACATTCGCGACGACGCAATTTACGCCGTGCTTGGAGTTACGCAGGGTAACATGAGTTATGCTGCCTATACCAAGCTGTTCAACGACTTTTTACGGAGGTCTCGTCAACATCTTACGGGCGACCTTCAGTGTGTTCGCTTCATCCGTGGATTGGCCAACTCTCAACTTCAAGCCCAAGCCAAGTCCCATCGGTCACAGAGGGGCTACACTTAACCTCTAGTGGAGCTGCAGAATTTCCTCAATGACATCGTTGCTAATTCACCACACTTGGGTCGTGCGAGGTCAACCGCTGGTCCGTCGACAACACATGGAGGCGGATAATCTACCAACAAACGAACTTACGAGGACCCATTGGTTGGGGCGTCGAAAACATGGAAGCGAGACAACGGTGTTGGTTTTGGACAAGGTCGTGGTCGCGGAGGTGGACGTGGAGGTCGTGGCCGAACTTCTTCAAACACTTGCCGAATTGACTTCAACACCATCGTTGGAGCCTTGACCCTAGAGGAGCGGAAGCGCCACATTGAGGAGGGGCTTTGCTACAAGTGTCACAAGAAGGGACACCGTATTTTCCAATGCCCGGAGCTTAAAGGCAAGGAGGCGATGGGTGCTCCTTCGAAGAAGCAATGCTGGTGGCATGCCTGTTCTACTAACGAACTCGAGCAGCCGGCTACATCTACTGGTCGTCGTGAGACACTACTAGCGACAGAGGTCGTCGAAACCCTCTCGACGCCTCCATCGACTACATTCGCGACTCATACGAAATTAGTAACAAGTCGTCGTCGTCAGAACAAGCAGAGAGAGAGTCGTAGACATGTAACGAGACGTTGGATTGATGTGAAACTTGTTGACTATGTTTTTGAGCCTATGCACGCACGGTTCGACTTCACCTTGGAGGGTTGTGCTGATGATGAGGGTCTTAACTCGCACGATGACTTGCCTCACTGTTCGCCGAGTGATTCGATAATGGAGAGAGACTTGCCGGGAGAGCGTGTGCTCATTAATCCATCCTTGGAGTAAGATGAGCAGATTGATCACCACTTTGAGAGTTGTCGGCGCACAACTCCAACATCCACGATGATTGTGTTTGTTCTTCCTAAGTGGGCTAAGTTCAAAAAGCTCACTCGACGTTGGAAACTCAACCAAGAATTCCCAACGAGGACACAACTATTTACTCGCCTGTCGCTAGACAATCCGACCCATCAGGAGGTGGTTGCTCATGCTCCTTGGTATGTTCAGCTTTGGTTAGTCGACGCTGGTTGTAGTGCTTTTTACGATCAAGCCCCGACTGCAACTTCATATGAACCCACCCCGGTACGTGTACCTCATGACGAAACGGAAGAGTCCATCGCTACGCTACAACAATGTTCCCCGAAAGCTGCGGCCCTAATGACGGACCTCACGGAAGCTCGGACATGGCAAGCTGCAGGATGAGCGCAGCCGCATTCAAGGACAGAAACGATAGGAAATCGCGCTTGTAATTTTCGAATTCATCGGTTTTCAACACCATGGGCGCGTCCGTGCGAAAAGACCGTTAGAAAGAGTCACCGTCAGAGTTGGTAACCAGATCAACATTATGCGCGACGAAGTCCGGGTCAATAGCAAAACGACGATCGTTGCTTTCCTATAGTGTATGCTCGCGTCGAGGACCATGAAAAAAATCCTCAATATTCATATAAGGAGCGGCTATTGATGTAGCAGTCAAGTCAATATGGATTACGACCGGGTGATCGCGCAGTGCGTCCTTGCGGAGCAGCTTTGACCGAGTCTTGGCTTGCTCGTCCATACGAGTGTGCATGGCATGTAGCTGCTCAATAACAATACGAATGTTGTCGCCAACATAGTCGGCTAACTGGTTATCGCTCCAAATGGGTCCGTCGGAGGCGTTGTCAGCCGATGCTGCTAAACCCGGTTTTTTTTATGGCGCGATTCCAAGAAACCAGTATCTAGACATCGGAAACTCCACTAGCGGCAATTGTGCCTAACGGAGGTTTCAAAGAGACGGCCTTATGCCCGCCGACACCTCGGCCTCATGCCCCGGGGTGTCTCAAAGCACCTTTTCCGTATCCTCCACCCAATGTGGGGCACTGTAACGGCCAAGGCATGAACCAACATGTGCATATGCACGCGGTGCAAACGGCTAAGGTAATCGTGGACCTTGTGTATGAGGTGTCCACCCCCGACCGCTCCCTCCCCCTTCTCCAGCTTATACATGTATGCACCCATGTTAAACCGTGCACACACGATCAGCATGGAAGGTAACTAACGCACACGTAGCTACAGTCACAGTCACGCAAAAGGGACAGTCACCGAGACAACCAACCCGAGGCGTGGTGTCGGGACAAGAGACGTGTGAGAGCTGCAGCCTAGCGACAGCTATGTACCGAATCAAACAGGTTATCGGCATGTCCGATCTAGACATGTACTAATCATATATATAGAATAGCTTACAATAGCTATCTGCAACTAATAACTATAGGGTATTTATTACAACACTCCCCTTGAAGGTAGCTACGGGATGAAGCGTTGCATTGGGTCTTCTCCTCCAAGGATTGTACTTCGGTGTCTTGCCAGTACATGTCCTAGGAGGGGCTTGGTGAACATGTCGGCCACCATTTGGTCAGTGGGGAGGTACCTCAACTTGATGGTTCCGTGTTCCACGTGGTTATTGAGGAAGTGCCATTTCAGACCGACGTGCTTGGTCTTCTCGTTGGCCAAGGCATTCTGTGAGTACGCAATGGCGCTTTGGTTATCCTCCCATATGGTGGTGGTTTCGGTGATGGGAGCGTTGAAGATCTCCCCCATAAGTTGCCGGAGGTGGAGTCCCTCCTTAGTGGCGTTAGCCGCAGAGTAGTACTCGGTTTCACACATGGATTGGGCCACACAAGCCTTTTGTTTGGACTTGTAGCTGATGGGCCCGCGTCCGAGGGTGAAGAGATAGCCCGAACGAGACTTGCGGGTGATGTTGTCGTTTGCCTAGTCAGCGTCGGCAAAGCATGTGCGTTGGAGACTGTGGTCCGTGCCCCCCCCAACGTCAAGCGCATGTCGATGGTGCCATGAAGGTATCGAAGGACCTTTTTCAGAGCCCGCAGGTGTGCGTCCGTGGGGGAGGCTTGGGCGGAGCCGAGGATGCTCAACGCCGTGGAGACATCGGGACGCGTGCAGACGGCCGCGTATTGGAGGCTGGGGTAGACGTCCTTGGCCACCCCGGTGAGAGGGGGTGAGGTCATGTGCGCGAGGCCGGCGCGGAATCCGGGGTCCATAGGAAGGGACAATGGCTTAGAGTCGGTCATGCCGTACTTTGCGAGGATGTCACGCAGGTATTTGGATTGGTCCCACGAGATGGTGCGGGTCGAGCGATCGCGGGTGATGTGCATGCCGAGGGGTTGGGAGGGGTCGCCCATGTCCTTAATCTTGAACCGTGCTCCGAGCTGAGCCTTGAACGATGCAAGCCATGTGGCATCATTGCATGTCGTCGAATGTCGTCGACGAACAGTGCCATCATGGTGAAGACGTGACCGGTGCGGAAGATGTAGATGCACGGGTCGGAAACGCATTGTTGCCACCCATGGTCGACGAGCCATGCACGGAGTACCATGTTCAACTCGCGAGGGGACTGCTTAAGTCCGTAGAGACAACGCTTGAGATGATACACTTTGGACGTGCCATTACTAAACCCGAGGGGCTGGCGGATGTACACGTCCTCCTTAATAGGGGCGTAGAGAAACGCAATGTCGATGTCAAGGTGACACAGCTCAAGGTCGCGGGCGGGTGCGATGCCCAAGAAGAGGCACATGCAAGCCATGCGGATGACAGCATAGAACGTCTCCGTGCAGTGTAGGCCGGCGCGTTGGTTGCACCCTTTGGCGACGAACCGTGCTTTGAAGCGGGAGATATCGCCGGCGGTGTCGGACTTGACTTTGTTGATCCACATGATGTTAACGACCGCGCGACCAGGGGGAAGGTCGACGACTTCCCATGTGCCGTTGTCTATGAGGGAGGAATACTCATGCTGCATAGCGGCTTGCCACGGGGGGCTTGGGCGCTGTTCAACGCAGCCCGGTACGACTTCGGTTCCATACACTCTCGGGCGGAAAAGAGAGTGACGGCAGTAGGCGATGTGCCGACATGTGTGTGTGGGGGGGGGCCAGCGATAAGGGCGGGCACGTGAGGTTGCTCGAAGATGTCCTCATTGGCTTTGCCATGTTCGGGGTCACAACACGCCGTCACGAGTGTCGGTGGGTAGTCGGACATGTGGGCAGCAAGATCGCCGTAGCGAAGGGGATGAGACCGGAGCCGAGCCTGGCGAGGGGTTGTAGGAGGGGATTGGGGTTTGGGCAAGGTGGTGTCGATGGGGTGGGATTGGGATGAGTTGTCTTGGGGGGGGGGTCGTCCTCCGAAGAGTCGGTGATGACCGAGTCGATGGGAAGACGTGTGCCGAAGCCCGGAGTGTTTCCTTGAAAGACAACATGGACGGAAGTGGCAATGCGGCGAGTGTCGGGATTGTACACGCGGTACCCGGATGCGTTAGGGGGATGGCTAACCATGACGCCACGAAACGCTTTCTCACCGAGTTTCCGACGCAACTTGTCGGGCACTTTGGCGAAGACGGCGCACCCGAAGACGCGGAACTTGGATGCGTCAGGCACCGACGACGTAAGGAGAGTGAGGGGGATGCCACCAGTCAGTCCAACAGAGCGACTGTACGTGTGGTTGCGGAAGTACACAGCACTGCTGACAGCGCACGACTACATGGAATAGGGGACGGCCATGCTGTGGAGCATCGCAGAAGCACTGTCCTGGATAGTGCGACATGGGCGTTCGGCTTTGCCGAGCATGTGATGGGCATAAGGGGCAGAGAACAGTACCCCGACGCCGAGGCGGGCGCACATATGGCGGGTGACAAGAGCTTTAAACACAGAGTCCGAGTCGATTTTTATGACCGGTGCGAACGCGCCCGATTGGGAGTGATGGCGTGCATGCAAGTGTTTGATGTCCAACATGATGGATTCCAGGTCAGAGCATGCGTCGTCCTTTGACTTGAGGAACCGCACCCACATGTATTGGGTATGGTGGTCGATGACGAGCAAGCAGTAGCGGAGTCCGTGTGGGGAGGGGACATCAACTGGAACCAAGAGGTCAGAGGACAAGTTGAGAAGTGGACGGGAGGGATTCGTGCAAGCGGCGGTGTTGCGTGGTTGAGCAGTGGCTTTGTGGAGGAAGCATGAATCGCAAGAAACATTTTCTATAGAGGTGGCTAATGTTGGGCTAGCCGGAACACCGTATGTGTGCTAGGCATGTAGGCTTTGCATGTTAAGGTGTCCAAACCGGCGGTGCCACAGTATAGGGTCGCACTGGGCAGTAAAGGCAACACGAGAATAGGGGTCACGCGCTTTTTCCGCGGAGGGGCTTGAGGGGAGCTCTGCTTGGTGGGGTAGGAGGTAGAGACCGTTTCCCAGCGGCTCTAGCACACCCATTCATGTGGGCACCACAAGAAGACCAACATCAGTGCCAGTGGGGAAGATGAATTCACAACCGATATAGGAATGCATGTAGCTGACACTACGGAGTCAGCCGATGCGCTGAGCGGAGCGAGAGGACAGGTCGGGGTGTACAGTGCATGTATCGTGCGGTGAGTAAGCTTGTCAGAGGCAAGCCTAACAGAAATCCGTACATAGCCACTGCCCTTAACGTCGACTCCGACCCCACCCACGCGAGAGGGAGCGGGAGGGGGGTGAATGAAACGAAGTCACCTCGAAACGCGGTCAAGTTTATCGAGCAGGCTGAATCCACTACCCATAAATGTGAGAGGTCACGACCCGTGGTGAGGGAAGACGAGAATGCGACACAGTTGAAGGGGACACTCACCTCGGTGTCATCGTATTCATCCGTGCAGTCCTCGAGAGTGGGCAAACCGTCCGTGTCGTCGGCGGTGACGTCACTCGGCAGAGCTGCGTGCGCAGAGGCAGAGCCGCCAGGGGTGCCCTCACTTCTGGATTATCATCTTTCGCTTGGCAAGGGTCCACCTCAAGACAACGTCATCTGGGGCAATACATGAGGACAATATGTGGTGCAGGCTGCCACATGCGTTGAACTTGTGGGGGAGGCCGCGACCACCACGAGGGCCACGTGGGGGTGTCCTCGAACGCCGTGTGAACCGCGGCCGGCAGCGACAAACGCAGATATGGGAGGGGGGATGTGTCGGGAGCTGTCGCGCCCGGAGCAGCTTCCTCATCCATGTTGTATGCTAGGTGGAGGATGCAGGCCATCATCTCATCAGCTGACAACATGTAGTTTGTGTCGAAGGCGTTAATGACACATTGTTTAGCCTGACCAAAGGGGCCGGTGCTAAACATACCACGCACCATAAGGAGGCCGAGGTTGTGGGGGTGGATGGCCGTGGAGCCATCAACCATCTTACGTGTCTCGTTGTAGTCATCGAACGTCTGCCTCATGAAGTGGACATATTCCCTGAGGGAATGGCCATGGCGCTGTCTGAGCATGAGGTTGTCAAGCAAGGACAGGGAGCGAGCAATGGACCGGCAGTCTAGGCGTTCACACATGATGTCCCACGCGGCAGTGACGCAGTTGGGACGTGCTGGGAAGACACACTTCATTGCCTGTTCAGCGCGCCGATTGGCATTGGCCGCATGAAGCATCAGTGTGTAGGCGTAGTATTGCGCCTGCTCATCTAGCCAGACGCCCGATTCGCGGATGGCCAGCTGGGGGATGAGGTACGCTGCCTTGAGTGAGAGGAAATTCAGGAAGTTCCTCTTCCACTGCTTGAAGTCCGTGGTTGGCCCCATGGTAGGGACCGACATCTTCATGGACCGGTTGAGGGCGTCCTTATCAAAACCGGTTGCTTCATGGGCTGCGCGGCCAATGACCACGAGGTCAATGGTGGGGCGACGGCCGCCACGGGTGGTGTGACCACCACGCTGAGCAAGAGGGGAATGCGAGCCAGGGAAGGGAGGAGTTGGTCCACCAAGAAAGGGAGAGTGGCCGGTCATCGCATGCGGTGGGCCGTACGGAAGCGTGTGGCCACGGGAGGCAGGGACGCGGTGCGACGGCGCCTCCGGGAAGAAAGGTCCGAGGGTGGGAAGGGCATATCCTGCGGGAGGGTATGGTGGAGGTGGTGGGAGCTGTTCCACGGGCAGCTCGTGGCGCGAGGGTTCGCGGCGCGCATCGTGACGGCGTTGTGTGACATGGGTGTCGCCAACAACGGTTGCAACGGCAGCTGCAGCGTTGGCCGTTTGCGCGTTTAGACGAGCGTTATTGAGCGCCATTTGCTCGAGGACTAGCGCGAGTGTGTCAAGAGCAGGAGCTAGCGAACTACGCTGAGAGTTGGGGTCACGGGAATCATGAGGCGTATCATGAGGGGAGTCGCCCGAGCGAGTACTAGGCGCCATCGCGGTAGACGAAATAACTAACATGACGACATACAACGGTAAGAACCGCTAGTCGGACTTGTGCCTAACATTGGTTCTAGAGAGACGGCCCGATGCCCGCCGACCCCTCGGCATGCAGCCCCGGGGTGTCTCAAAGTACCTTTTCTGTATTCTCCACCCAGTGTGGGGCACACGTCGAGGCCACGGCCAGGTCAGGTGGAGCGCTGCGCTAGCGGCTGAGTCTCTAAGTTAATACAGATATTTAAGTAAGCTAGGGCTGTCGTGCACCATGTGTATGCGTATTCACCCGATAGTGCGCCCCCCCTTCTCTAGCTTGGACCTGTGTGCACCATGTCCACACACGACGAGTGCGCCGGTGTGGGTGGCTGGTCGTCGTCCTCGAGCAGCTAACTTATAGGTGGGGTGGAGGTGCGTTTTTAAAGCGCAGTTTATACAGGCGATACCGCCGACTACAAGGTGAAAGTAATACGTTGCTATATAAACATGCCTTTTGCGGGAGAGTTGGCGATCGCAACTCGCCGAACCAGGTTGTCGCGCGTGAGTGACGTGAGGCGGGGGCCCATAACGTGTTAAACCGTGCACACACCATCAGTATGGAAGGTAACTAACGCACACGTAGTTACAGTCACAGGCACGCAAAAGGGACAGTCACTAAAACAACGAGCCTGAGGCGTGGTGTCGGGACAACAAAAATGTGAGAGTTGTAGCCTACCTGTAGCGACAACTCTGTATCGAATAAAACAAGTTATCGGTATGTCCGATCAGGACATGTACTAATCATATATAGAATAGCTTACAGTAGCTATCTGCAACTAATAACTATAAGGTACTACTTACAACAACCCCGTCGACGCAGCCGAGTGCGCTTGTGTGGGTGGCTAGGTCGTCGTGGCGTAGAGTAGGCTAAAGCCTTCGTAGGCTTGAGTAGAGTCGGCGGTCGAGGTGCTGTTCGGACGAGCAAGAACAAAATAAGAAACAAAATAACATAGCAAGTAAGGTGTGAAGTATTTAAGTGTTTGAAAATGTTTGGTGTTGCCTTCGGGCGAATTCCCAAGTTGCACGTCGCAATAGAATTATGTCTCGCGTAACCTTCAAATGGAGGGCTTTTCAACATGCTGAACGTAGTATGCACGGTTCGATAAGAACGACATTGCAACTTGCGGTGTTTTGCTCACGGGTACGCCAACAACTAGCATTGGGTGACGGTTGTTGTCGAGACAAAGGAAGTGACGGAGACTATACGTTAGTTGTCTATATTGAACCATGCAAACACAGTTAGTGTGGAAGATAACGTACGCAAACGTAGTTACAGTCACAGTCCCGCAAACGGAACAGTTAAGGCGACAACCAGCCTACTGGCGTGGTGTCGGGACAACAGAAGTGTTAGAGCTGTAGCCTAGCGACAGCTCTGTACCGAGTCAAACAGTTTATCGGTATGTCCGATCTAGACATGTACTAATCATATCTAGAGTAGCTTACAGTAGCTATCTGCGACTAATACGTATGCGGTATTACTTACAACACTCCCCCTGAAGGTAGCTACGGGATGAAGCGTTGCATTGGGTCTTGTCCTCCAAGGATCGCACTTCGGTGTCGTGCTAGTGCAGGTCCTGGGAGGGGTTTGGTGAGCATGTCAGCCACCATCTGGTCAGTGGGGAGGTACCTCAACTTGATGGTCCCTTGCTCCACGTGGTCTTTGAGAAAGTGCCACTTCAGGCCGATGTGTTTAGTCTTCTCGCTGACCAAGGCATTTTGGGAGTATGCAATGGCGCTTTGGTTGTCCTCCCAGATGGTGGTGGTTTCGGTGATGGGGGAGTCGAAGATTTCCCCCAGGAGTTGTCGGAGGTGGAGTCCCTCCTTGGTGGCGTCAGCTGCAGAGTAGTACTCGGCTTCACACGTGGATTGAGCCACACAAGTCTGTTGTTTGGACTTGTAACTGATTGGCCCGCGTCCGAGGGTGAAGAGATAGCCCGAGCGAGACTTGCGGGTGCTGCTGTCGTTGGCCCAATCAGCGTCGGCAAAGCCTGTGAGTTGGAGACTGTGGTCCATGCCCCCCCCCAACGTCAGGCGCATGTTGATGGTGCCATGGAGGTAGCGGAGGACCTTTTTCAGAGCCTGCAAGTGTGCCTCGGTGGGCGAGGCTTGGGCAGAGCCGAGGATGCTCAATGCCGTGGAGACATCGGGGCGTGTACAAACGGCGGCGTACTGAAGGCTGCCCAGGAGGCTTGGGTAGACGTCCTTGGCCACTCCTGTGAGAGAAGGCGAGTTCAAGTGTGTAAGGCCGGCGAGGAAGCCTGGGTCCATCGGAAGGGACGACGGCTTAGAGTCAGACATGCCGTATTTGGCGAGGATGTCGCGCAGGTACTTGGACTGGTCCAGCGAGATTGTGCGCGTGGAGCGATCGCGGGTAATGTGCATGCCGAGGAGTTGGGAGAGGTCGCCTAGGTCCTTGATTTTGAACCGTGCTCCGAGTTGGGCTTTGAACGATGCGAGCCAGGTGGCATCATTGCAGGCTGCGGGAATGTCATCGACGTACAGGGCGATCATGGCGAAGACGTGGCCGGCGCGGTAGATGTAGATGCACGGGTCGGAAACGCATTGTTGCCATCCATGGTCGACGAGCCACGCACGAAGTAGCATGTTGAACTCGCGGGGGGACTGCTTAAGGCCGTAGAGGCAACGCTTGAGGTGACAAACCTTGGACGTTCCATCGGTGAAGCCGAGGGGCTGGCGGATGTACACATCCTCCCGGATGGGGGCGTAGAGAAACGCTGTGTCGATGTCAAGTTGGCAGAGTTCAAGGTCGCGGGCGGCTGCAATGGTCAGGAAGAGACGCAGGCTGGCCATGCGGATGACCGGGGAGAAGGTCTCTGTGTAGTCCAGTCCAGCGCGTTGACTGCACCCCTTGGCGACGAACCGCGCTTTGAAGCGGGAGACGTCGCCGGCTGTATCCGACTTGACTTTAAAGATCCACATGCTGTTAACGACCATGCGGCCGGGGGGGAGGTCCACAAGGTCCCACGTGCCGTTGCTGATGAGGGAGGAATACTCCTGTTGCATAGCGGCTTGCCATTGGGGGGCTTGGGCGCTGTCCAGCGCAGCTCGGTAGGATTTTGGTTCCACACACTCTCGGGCGGAGAGGAGGGCGACGGCAGTAGGGGACGTGCCGGCAGGTGTGTGTGGGGGACCAGTGACAAGGTTGGGGACGTGAGGGTGCTCAAAGATGTCCTCTTGAGCTTTTCCTTGTTCAGGATCACAACACGCCGTGACGAGTGTGGGTGGGTAGTCGGACAGGTGGGCAACCATATCGCCGTAGCGAATGGGGTGGGAGCGGAGCCGAGCATGGCGAGGGGTTGGTGGGGGGGGCAGGGGTGTGGGTGATGTGAGGTCAATGGGGTGGGATAGGGGTGAGTCTGCGGGGACGTCGTCCGAAGAGTCGGTGATGGCCGAGTCGACGGAGGGTTGTGTGTCGAAGCCTGGGGTGTCTTCCTGAAAGACAACATGTACGGAAGTGGTGATGCGACGTGTTTCCGGATTGTAGACACGATACCCGGGTGCGTCAGGGGGATAGCCCACCATGACGCCGCGAAATGCTTTTTCACTGAGTTTCCGACGTTGTTTGTCGGGGACCTTGGCGAAAACGGCGCAGCCGAAGACGCGGAACTTGGAGGCGTTGGGCACTGACGACGTAAGGAGTGTGAGGGGGACGCCCCCATGAGGTCCGACCGAGCGACTATACGTGCGGTTGCGAAGGTACACAACTGTGCTGACAGCGCACGACCACATGGAGTTGGGAACGGCCATGTTGTGGAGCATCGCCGATGCATTGTCCCGGATGGTGCGCCAGGGACGTTCGGCCTTGCCGAGCATGTGGTGGGCGTATGGGGCAGAGAACTGTACCCCGACGCCGAGGTGTGCGCACATCTGGCGAGTGACAGCAGCTTCAAACACAGAGTCAGAGTCAAATTTGAGGACCGGTGCGAACGCGCCCGTCTGGGAGTGATGGCGGGCATGCAGGTGTTTGATGTCCAAGAGGATGGTTTCCAATTCCGAACATGCGTCGTCTTTAGACTTAAGGAACCGCACCCACATGTAGTTGGTGTGGTGGTCGATGACGAGCAAGCAGTAGCGGAGGCCATGTGGGGAGGGGACATTGACCGGGCCCCAGAGGTCAGCGGACAGGTTGAGGAGGGGGTGGGATGGCTTCGCGCAAGCGGCTGTGTTGCGTGGTGCAGCTGTGGCTTTGTGAAGGAGACAAGAGTCGCACGAAACTTTGGTTACAGCGCTAGTTAACACAGGGCTAGTCGGGACACCGTGAGTATGTTGGGCCTGAAGGCTTTGCATGTTGAGGTGGCCATATCGACGGTGCCATAGGACGGGATCACACTGGGCAGTAAGGGCAACCTGAGGTGAGGGGTCAAGTGCCGGCGGGGCGGATGGGCTGGAAGGGAGGGCCGGCTGGTGGGGAAGGAGGTAGAGACCGTTTCCGGACGGTTCTAGCATACCCATGCCTGTGGGTACCAAAAGCAAACCAGTGTCAGAGTTGGAGGGGAATATGAATTCACAACCGCTGTGAGTTTGCATCCAGCTGACACTAAGGAGTCTGCCGATACGCTGTGCTGAACGAGATGATAGGTCAGGGGTGTAGAGTGCATACACAGTGCGGTGAATTAGCTGGCCAGAGGCAAGTCTGACAGAAAGTCGCACTGAGCCACTGCCCTTAACGTCAACGCCGACACCGCCCACGCGAGAGGGAGTGGAGGGGGGCGTGAATTTCACGAAGTCATCTCGGAACGCAGTGAGGTTAATCGAGCAGGCGGAATCAACGACCCAAAACTTTGACAGATTACGACCCGGGGCGAGGGAAGAGGAGAATGCCACAGAGCTGAATGGGACACTCACCTCGTCGTCAGCGTCGTCATCAACGCAGTCCGCGAAGGTGGGTAGGCAATCGGTGTCATCGGCGGGGGCGTCGTCGGCAGGGACGTCGCTCAGCAGCGCAGCGTGAGCAGAGGGGGTGCCGTCGGCGGCGCCGTACTTCTGGACTGTCAGCCTACGCTTGGCAAGATTCCACTTAAGAATAGCGTCATCAGTGGCATTGCACGCGGACATGAGATGGTGGAGGCTGCCACAAACGCCACACTTGTTGGGTCGATGGCCGCGAGGGTTACGGTGTGGTGGGCCTCGACCGCTGTGCGAGCCGCGGCCCGCAGCGACGAACGCGGAGATGGGAGGAGGTGATATGTCCGGAGCGGTTGCGTCCGGAGCAGGGTGGTCTTCCATGTTGTGCGCAAGGTGTAGAATGCTCGCCATAACTTCATCAGCCGACATGATGTAGTCCGTGTCGAAGGCGTTGATGACGCATTGCTTCGCCTGACCGTGTGGGCCGCTGCTAGAAATGCCGCGCAGCATGAGGAGACCGAGGTGGTGGGGGTGGATGGCAACGGAGCCATCAGCCAACTGGCATGTGTCGTTGTACTCGTCAAAGGTCTGGCGCATGTAGTGGACATAGTCACTGAGTGACTGACCGGGGCGCTGTCTGACCGTGAGATTGTCCAAGAGGGACAAGGAGCGAGCAAAAGACCGACAGTCGAGGCGTTCACAAAGGATGTCCCACGCGGCAGCGGCGCAGTCTGGGCGTGCTGGAGAAACGCATTTCATGGCTTGGTCAGCGCGCTTATTCGCGCTGGCTGCATGGAGGAGCAGCGTGTAGGCGTAGTGTTGCGCTTGTTCGTCGAGCCAGACGCCGGAGTCGCGGATGGCCAGCTGAGGAATGAGGTATGCGGCCTTGATGGAGAGGAAATTAAGGAAGGTCCTCTTCCATTGCTTAAAGTCCGTGGTCGGGCACATGACGGGGACCGACATCTTCATGGACCGGTTGAGGGCGTCCTTGTCGAAGCCGGGGGCTTCGTGTGCCGCCCGGTTGATGACCACCGGGTCGATAGTGGGGCGACGACGGCCCCGGGGGTTGGGGTCGCCATGTTGGAGTGGGGGAGAGTGCCGGCCATGAAAGGGAGGAGGTGGGCCACCGGGAAAGGGAGAGCGGCCGGCCATGGGACGCGGCGGGCCGTACGAGTGCGGGTGGTCACGGTAGGGGGGGATGAGATGAGAGGGCGCCTCCGTGATATGGGGGCCGGGGTGGTGAAGGGCATATCCGGCGTGGGGGAAGGGGGGAGGTGGTGGGAGGTGATCAACCCGGATGGCGTGACGCGAGGGGTCGTAGTGCGCCTCGGCACGCGCGGGCTCGCGGGGCGCATCGTGGCGGCGCTGTGCGACTGTGGGGTCGCTAACAGGGGCTGCAGCAGGAAAGAGTGTTTCTGCGTCCGGGGTTACGAAACCAGGCTGGGTATGGTCACTCAGGTGGAGGGTGTGACCGTCGTGGCTGTGCCGGACGGGTTCGAGTGGGGCATGGTGGCGGCGCTGAGCTACAGGGGGGTGCGGATTAGCACCCGCAGCAGCGACAGCACCCTCGGCCGACTGCGAGTCGAAACGAGCAGTTAAGCTCGCCACTTGCGCAACGAGCAGCGCGAGAGTATCGGGGGGGTGATCGAGGGTGCTCTGGTGAGAGCCTGACTCAGGGGAATCAGCAGGTGAATCAGGCGGGTTTTTCTGCTCCATTTCGACAGAGGGAAAAAAAAGAAAGAGCTGAAGGAAAAAACAGGCAGCGGTAAAAACCGCTAGCCGGACTCGTGCCTAACAGCGGTATGCTAAGAGACGGCCTGATGCCCGCCGACCCCTCGGCCTGTAGCCCCGGGGTGTCTCAGAGCACCTTTTCTGTATCCTCCACCCAGTGTGGGGCACAAGTCGAGGCCAAGGCCAGGACAGGTGGAGCGCTGCGCTGGTGGCTGATGCGCGAGGCTAGTATAAAAATAAAAATAAAAGGTAAGCTACGGCTGGCGTGCGACCTGTGGATGCGTATTCACCCGACAGTGCACCCCCCCGTTCTCCAGCTTGGACCTGTGTGCACCCTGTCCACACACGACGAGTGCGTCGGTGTGGTTGGCTGGCTATCTCCGGCGGGTGGCTGGCTTAAGAGGGTGGTGGCGGGTTTTAAAAATCGCAGTTTATACTGGCGATACCGCCGACTACAGGTTGAAAGTACTAGGTGTCTATAGAAACTTGCCTTCTGCGGGAGAGCTGTCGATCGCAGCTCGCCGAACCAGGTTGTCGCGCGTGAGTGACGTGAGGCGGGGGCCCATAACCTATTGAACCATGCAAACACAGTTAGTGTGGAAGATAACGTACGCAAACGTAGTTACAGTCACAGTCCCGCAAACGGAACAGTTAAGGCGACAACCAGCCTACAGGCGTGGTGTCGGGACAACAGAAGTGTTAGAGCTGTAGCCTAGCGACAGCTCTGTACCGAGTCAAACAGTTTATCGGTATGTCCGATCTAGACATGTACTAATCATATCTAGAGTAGCTTACAGTAGCTATCTGCGACTAATACGTATGCGGTATTACTTAAGTCTATAGGCTAGCTCTCATATTATCGTGCGTCATGCACTCTAGTCAATGTCATGTACATAAGAACTTCTAGTACAACATACATTATCTCTTTATAAATAATCTACATGATGAGTTACTTACAACACATCTCCTACTCATCTACCGCAATATATCACGTACGACTACACGCCGCACCTCTACCTACCACGCCGCACCTCTACCTACCACTCACGGACTTGCCCTTGATTGACAGCTACCACCCTCACACGAGTCACACTCCCCGGGGGGGGTAAAAACTCCCTGCACACTTTTGGAGAGGTTGGATTCAGACGATTCACAGTCTAGCCCCGACTTATAAGTTTCTAAATAGCATAGTTAGGAGGGCCTAGAGACAACAGCTGGTTTCACATGTACATACATGTTGTAAACAATTTCAATTTCCATTTCAAGGCAGGGCGGAAACCTAATAGGGAAGGTAGCGCGGGTGAATAATAATTACGGAAAAATAAGGCGGCAATATATATGATATAGAATGATACTATGCCGGACGATGACAAGCAGCAACGCGGGAAACTTACCTTGCATTATTTTGTCCTAGATTCTTCCCTTGCGAAACGTTTTCGGAAGCTAGCGAGTCTTCCAATTTCCCTGAAAATTTAGTAGCACATGCTAGATGAGTTGCAAGATGTCAACAAACACAACGTGCCGAACTGCCACGAGTAGTAGCTAGAGCGTGCGGGGAATAGAAGCGAGACGCGTAATTAGGTATAGTAAAACCATGTCGTTAGCGTAGCGAACATACCTCAACAAGTTCAATTTTCATCTCCTCACCCTAGTCGTGACATCTCCATAAAATCTGGTAGTTTGCTTGCTTTTCCACTCGCTCGAGCTGCATGACATGTTCCGTTTTGGAAACGACGCTACCAAATCCGGCTCCTCGTTGTAAGCGTCCACGTACCGGGATGATACCTCCGCCAGCTCCTCGCTCGGCCACTCGATAGTAACAACATATCGAGAAATGGGCACAACTTTTGCGACTGATTTCTAGTCTTCCCACGCAAAGCTACCCACTAGGGTGGAGTCGGTGGTTCCGTCATGGCAACAAAAGGTCAATGGCTTCTGCTCGGTCGTGCGAAGGTTGTATGTTGTGAGCGGTCGTGCCGGAATCGGGAACGGATAGCTACACGTAGGTCGTGCCGGCCCCACGAGGGGGCCGGGTGTGGTGCCTAGAGAAGTGAGAGGAGAGAGATGGCGGCCGGCGAAGGCACCGGCAGGGCCGGCCGACCGCCACTAATAGGGAATATAGTACCGCTAATAGCATAACACTAAGTACTAGGATGACAAATAGCTACCTTGTACATAAGCACTAGGCAACGGGATGCTAGTGCTAACACCCCCCTCAAGATAGCATGTTAATCCATGTACACACGGAATGGCATGAAGGGGGTTAGAACCGCCGCTTCCCGGAACGGAGCTGTACGCCTTATCCAAGTACCGCCACAAGTCGGTACCCGATAGGAACATATTGTGCATATGAACCCATCGCATCGCATCGCGAATAAGGTGCGATCAGCTATAGCGAACACCTATAGGTGGAGGGCCATGACTCCCCCGGAGTCTAGCGTACATATGTGTCAATTAGTAGCCCTACGGAGGGATATGTAAACACTCCCCCTTAATGGACATCATCCCATGAACTCCGGCCGGTGCCCTAGTAAACCCCGCAGTAAACGCGGAGGGCCCATAACATGTTAGTCCATGTACACACGGAATGGCATGAAGGGGGTTAGAACCGCCGCTTCCCGGAACGGAGCTGTACGCCTTATCCAAGTACCGCCAAAAGTCGGTTCCCGGTAGGAACATATTGTGTATGTGAACCCATCGCATCGCATCGCGAATGAGCTGCGAACACCTATAACGAACACCTATAGGTGGAGGGCCAGGACTCCCCCGGAGTCTAGCGTACATATGTGTCCATTAGTAGTCCTACGGAGGGATATGTAAACACTCCCCCTTAATGGACAAACTCCGGCCGGTGCCCTAGTAAACCCCGCAGTAAACGCGGAGGGCCCATAACCTGTTAAACCATGAACAACCGGAATGGCATGAAGGGGGCTAGAACCGCCGCTTCCCGGAACGGAGCTGTACGCCTTATCCAAGTACCGCCAAAAGTCGGTACCCGATAGGAACATATTGTGCATATGAACCCATCGCATCGCATCGCGAATAAGCTGCGATCACCTATAGCGAACACCTATAGGTGGAGGGCCAGGACTCCCCCGGAGTCTAGCGTACATATGTGTCCATTAGTAGCCCTACGGAGGGATATGTAAACATAGCCTAGGTCTTAGCGTCGTCCTAGCTTGCGACGAGGAAGGTACCGTTTTGGTCGAAGGTGTAGTGCTTGGTGCGCCTGTCTCAAGGCGGGTAAGTGTAGCGACATGCGCTCACAAGGACGTGCCGCTACCGGCGAGTTGCCGTTATGAAGCGGTTCCGAATGTACTACGTAATGTACTATTCTGATACACAACGGGAAAACACAACGGGAAACAGTCCACGGGCAAATTAGCCGACGCATGAGAGCGACCGGCGAGGAAGAAGCAAAGTCAACAAGGCCGTTAAGAGCGTGTAGACACGCAAAAGCATAGACGGGCGCTCGTGTTGACTCCCCCCTTTCGCCGTGGGGAAGGTTAGTTCTTCGCTAAGTTAGGTGAGCGTTGCAGCGTTGCCTCGGGGAAAAACAATAATAGTACTAGTTAAAGTACGCACGGGCCGATTTTTCACGGGTCTGTTTTAAGCAACCAGATCCGGTCGAGAGCATCGGTAGGCGGAAGGCTAGGTGAGACTGAAAGTTGGGTGGGGCGAGCGCGGCGCCGGGCGCTTTACACACATCTCCTTTTCCCGTGGGAGATGATAGGACTGTCACAAACAACTAGCTCGAAGGCGAAGCGTGGTGTCGGTTGGACGACGAAGTACTAGCGTGGCGCCGACTGCTTTACACACGCTCTACTCTTTTTTACGTGGGAGTAGGGTAGGACTAGCGTGGCGCCGAGCGCTTTACAAACTCTTTTCTCTAGTGTAACTTGGTGGAGTGCCCATAGCGTGTCGGAATCGGGAACGGATAGCTACACGTAGGTCGTGCGGGCCCCACAAGGGGGCTGGGTGTGGTGCCTAGAGAAGTGAGAGGAGCGAGATGGCGGCCGGCGAAGGCACCGGCAGGGCCGGCCGACCGCCACTAATAGGGAATAGTGCCTCTAGGATATGTGTATGATATGATATATCATACACCGGCATGTATGATCACGCGTTTTCATAATCAGTACTTTTTCTGTTAAATACCGCTATGTACATTTACTGAATATTTTAAGTAGCGGCAGACACGCCTAAGCTCAATCTCGTCTGCACAACCGACTTCGCGCTCCAGAGCGAGCGACCATCCCTATCCTACGGTATGGTATGACCACGCCCGCCCAACAGCGGAGACGGGAAGGGTAATAGATAGCGGGGGCGCATCAGTGGGGCGGGTTTATCCCGTGCGGACCCGTTTCATGTTGCCAAGCGCGACCGGGTCTAGTCGCATGTGGTGCTCGAAGCAGTCGCGGCTATGGCGGGAGCCGGGCATACATAGGGGAATCCCACACTGCACGCAGTAGAAGGACGTCATGTGAAGGACACCCTCGTCGCGGTAGCAGCGGAGGCAGCGAGCTCGCTTGCTTCGGCCCTTTTCTGAGCGGCCAAAGTTACCGGGGACGTGGACGCGCTCTTCTTGGAGGATCCGTTTCGGTTCGCCCAAAGGTACGGATATTGTCCTTCCCCGACGTTGGGCCGGCACAGCGTGATCCTGTAGCCCGTTGTAGACCAACGTCTTACTTAAAATCTCAGCAAGTCCTTGATAGTTCGGGCTGAGTAGGGGTGGGAAGCGGAGACGTGAAACTTGACTAGTTTCCAGCAGTCGGTAACGCAAATACCGGCCAAGGTAGTCGCTAGTCGGAACCAACAGTCTTGGGTTAGCCAAGCCTCTTCCATCGCGAGCTCGTGCTGTCGTGACTGGTTGTGGTTGTCAACCCGAGGAATGCGCTCGAAGTAGTTGGACACTACATGGGGGCGAGAGATAGCACGGGTAACGATGTTGCCGTTGTCGTCCGCCAACCCTTGAATGTAGGGGTTGCCGTCGGCCATGCCGCCCGCGCCGACAGTGGAGATAAAAAACAAAACTTTGCGCCGGTTGTACTTGTAGCCTGTTGCCACCAGTTGAACACCTTCCACAGTTGTGCTGAGGTGAACTATGCTCCCTGCAAGTGCCGTCGACATGGATTTCTGAAGAAAAGCCTTGGGGAAGAGGGCGTGCGAGGTCTTCACAACTCCGGTGAAGTGGCGCTTCATCTTGCTAAGGGCCACCGCGGCCTACATGTGGAATATCGAAGGTCAGTGCCTATCCCACAATAGAAAGGACATAACACATGACAAATGTAAATTTTGTTATGCTTCTCTTACCTTAACAGACCCGAACCAAGCATCCCCCAATAGCGGCATGCCCTCGTCACTTGCATCCTCCGCCATTCGTAGAACACACGCGGTAGACACTCCATGTTCGGTTGCATGTTTTTTTTCGCGCATGGCGTTCTTCCCCTCTTGCACCTCCATATAGACCATCACACCGGTTGCACAGTCGCACATAGTCTTCATCTCCGTCCCCAACGGCTTTGGCTTGCGGTGAATGTAGGTTATGTTGGGTAGCCCGCCTAGCTTGTCTTTGCGAGGTTTATAGGCCGACATGCTTTTGTGACGAGTACAATCCTGCAAAAGTACATTGCAGGACATTGTACATGTACTCGTTACGGATTCCAATTCGTGCTTTTCCACAGGACGGACGTATACTCGTGGGTACGTCGCTACTGCAATATTGTAAGGGTGCTGATGCTATAGTACGACCAGTACCTCCCGGTACGTACAGATATGCATATTTAATCTAACTAGCCAGATGACGCGCCAGACCGAGCTCTTCGATGCATAAGGAGCCGCGTCGTGAAACCCAATGCTAGGCAGGCCGCGTCTCGATGCAGATGACGACGGTTGAACAAACCTAACGCCTGACACGTAAGCGTAGCTTGCATGCGTAAGTAATCTGGGCAGAAACCTATTTAAGCCCAGTGCAGTAGAGGGAGGTGACAGAACCATTTAACAATTCATTTGTTCACTTACAACATCTACTGCTTAAGTACAGCAGCGAAACATCTTTCACCATTGCCTCTCGACAAACATCTTTTAGCCATCTTGCAACGACAGAACTAGGCAGACAAGAACAAATTTGTGCTAGCGTTTAGCTTTCAGAGGCTAACCGCCACACTGGTTTCGGAGCTCAGTGGTCGACGCACGCTTTCGTTGCTCATTGATTCGCTCGACGTTGCTTGATTGAGTTGAGATGGCTTCTCTAGGACCCGGACATTACGTGGTGTTGGTAATTCACGTTGGAGGAACTAAACCGTCGGACTTGAAGCTGATATTACAACGTGAGCCTCGTTCTGGTAAAACTTGGTTCCCAGCTGGCTCTGTCTTACCTAACGAAGAGCCTGTCGACGCTGCTGTTCGTGAGTTACACGAGGAGACCGGTCTTGTTCTAACACCGGAGGATTTAACGTTGTTGAGTGGTGAACCTGTCCTCGTTACGCTACCTCAAGGACGACAGCTTGTCTACGTGTACTCGGCTTCTATTCCTGTCCTGTTTGCTACGAACAACTTACGCACACCTACTCAGGTCGAACATGCTGTTTTAGCACAGTCGACAGTTAATCCGGATGGCACTTACGTCGTCCCGGAAACAATCAACATTGACGGTCTGACCCTTACGCCCGCTCAGAAGGGGTTACTTCGTGCTGAGAAGCACAAGAGTGAGTTACTTCACTTTGGTTACGTGACTCAGTGGGAGCTCTTTCTCCGAGCGGTTTATCAACACGTTCCAGTCATGCAAGACGACACGTCTATCCCGAGACAGTTCCACATGCACTCCCGGTTTACGACGGTCGACTATGGTCATGTATGGCTGCTAATTCGCGGACACATCAACCGACTGACTGGTGAGGGGCCTACAGATTTACGAGTGGGAATGCCGATGCCTACGCACAACTTGGCTGGACTTCCTTTCACCCTCACGGAGACCCAGCGTAAGGCTGCAATTAATTCACCGCTACAGAGTGGCCGTGTGGCTAATGAACTGGAGGATTAGCTTGAAGCTCAGCCTCAGCGTTTTCTCATGCTTGGGATTATGTCTGATTCGTACGACTCAGTTATATGGGTTACTTCAGAATTCGCTGGACATCTGAATGGGTGGTGGCTGAACCGGAAAATTCAGCCTCCAATTCCAGCCACGTACGACGAGCTTGTTACGGAGTTACGCAACTCAACGTTTCTTCCGAACATCAAGGACGACGCAATTAACGCTTTGCTCAGCTTTACGCATAGCAGCACGATGAGTTACGCGCTCCACACTAAGCAGTACAACGACTACTTACGTCGGTCTCGTCAGCACCTGACAGCTGATGTTCAGTGTGTGCGCTTCATTAACGGCTTAGCGAACTCTGCGTTGAAGAACCACGCGAAGTCACACCGAGCTCAGAAGGGGTACCAGATTACTCTGGTGGAATTGCAAAACTTTTTGAACGACGTCGTTACAGATTCGCCGGAACTCGGCAATACGAGGTCTTCTGCTGGCCCATCTGCCCAGCCTACACGCAAGCGCAATCTTGAGGACCCTCTCGACGAAGCCTCTAAGATCTGGAAGCGTAATAGAGGGGGCCGTGGTCGTGGCCGCGGACGTGGACGTGGTGGAGGAAACAATGGTAAACGTGGTCAAACATCTGGCCGCGAGGATTTCAACACGCTCGCAAAAGCGATGACAGCTGAAGAGCGTAAGCGTCACATGGAGGAGGGACTCGGCTTTAAGTGCCACAAGAAGGGACATCGACTGTTCCAATGCCCGGAGTGGAAGGGCAAGGCACCGATGGAATCTAAGAAGCAATGATGGTGGCAAGGCTGTTCTACTAGCGAGCTGGAGCAGCCGGCTACATCTACTGTTCGTTTTGAGACACTGTTAGCGACAGAGGTCGTCGAAACACCTTCGGCATCTCCATCGACTACAGTCGCGACTCATGCAACGTTAGTAGCATGTCGTCGTCGTCAGACTAAGCAGAGACATAGTCGTAAACCTGTAACCAAACGTTCAATTGATTGGAAACTGGTTGACTCAGTCTTTGACCCTCTGCATGCACGATTCGACTTCACATTGGAGGGATGTGCTGATGATGAAGGTCTAAACTCGCACGGTGACTTACCTCACTGTTCGCCGAGTGACTCGATTCTAGAGAGAGATTTGACAGGAGAACGGGTGTTCATCAACCCACCCTGGGAGTTAACTGAGCAGATTGCACAGCATTTTGAGGATTGTCGACGAACATCTCCGACATCTACGATGGCTGTATTTGTACTACCGAAATGGGCGAAATTTACTCAAATGACTAAGAACTGGAAACTCTATCAAGAATTCCAAGCGAGGACACAGCTTTTTACTCGTCAGTCACTGGAGAACCCAGCGCAACAAGAGGTGGTTGCTCCAGCTCCTTGGCATGTACAGCTGTGGATAGTCGACGCACACTGTGCGTTTAACGACTCAACATCACCTACAACATCTGATCAACCGGACTCGGTACCTGTACCTTCAGACGACGCGGAAGCGTCCATCGCTACGCTGCAACAATTTTCTTCGCCAGCTACAGCCCTACTGACTGACCTCACGGAAGCTCGACCGTTAATTCGAACTGAGCTGACTGTGAAAACTCCTGATGGCGGACACCAAATTTCTGGATTAGTGGACTGCGCTGCGACACTTGATTTTGTGTCAGAGGACTTTGTACGACGCTTTGCTTTACAGACTCGGAAGTCTACGACTAAAACCCCAGTTCGACTCGCCAACGGACAACGAGTGACTTCTACGACAGTGTGCGATATCACTTTTGAGCTGGCTCGACACGAATTTCACCGGACTTTTTACGTCTTACGTGATTTACGCACAGCTGATTTAATCCTGGGTTTACCATGGCTTGATGACGAACATGCCTCTTTACAGTTTGGTACAACCAGGGTTTTTACACTAATGGACGGCACAACTGTGGAGACTACGCTAGAGGAACGACGCCCTGAGTGTCTGTTGCTGTCGTCTACGAAAGTTCAGAAACTCATGCGCAAGACGCGCCGCAGCAGGGGACGTCATGCTGATTTTTACGTCATTGAACTTACGTCAGCCGCTGAACAACCGACAGACTTTCACACTGGAGAGGAGCTAACTGCAGAACAACGTGCCAACTTCCGGTCGTTACTCTTCGATGACTTCCCGGAGTTACTGCAACCTGTCGACTCTCCACATGTAAGCCGACATTGGGATCATCCCATTGAAACAATTGGCCCGATGCGACGCCAACGGCTGAACAGATTGTCACATGCAGAGCGCTCTGAGCTTAATCGACAGCTCAAAGACGCAGTTGAGGCGGGTTTGGTCCGTCCCAGCCACAGTGAGTTCGGCTCGCCAATTCTTTTTGTGCGGAAACCTGATGGCTCACTACGTCTGTGCATTGACTACCGTGGCCTTAACGAGGTTACGCGTAAAGATGCTTACCCACTTCCGCGTGTGGATGATACTCTGGACGAACTTAAGGACGCGAATTTTTACACACACCTCGACCTCGCCTCTGGATTCTGGCAAGTTCGAGTGCGTGATCAGGACGTTCACAAGACGGCTTTTCAGACCCGTGATGGCTTAATGGAATGGGTCGTCATGCCGTTTGGCCTGTGCAATGCGCCGGCTACATTTCAGAGGATGATGAACGACATTCTTCGCGACTTTTTACGCAAGTTCGCGACAGTCTACCTCGATGACGTCTGTATCTACAGTCGAACACTGGAAGAGCACCTGGAGCACCTGCGACTTGTGCTACGGCGGTTCAAGGAGGAAGGGCTGAAATTACGCCTTAAGAAATGCTTTTTCGGACTGCAAGAGATGGAGTATCTGGGCTACACTGTGTCAGCCGGTAAAATTTCGGTTTCCACAAAGAAAGTCGAGGCCGTTGCAGACTGGTCAGTGCCCAAGACGCAGAAGGAGGTTCGCAGTTTCGTACAATTCTGCAACTTCTACGCCAGATTCATACACCATTTTAGCGACCTTACGGCTCCATTGACGGACTTATTGCGGAAGTCCCAGCCACGGAAGGTTACGCTGACGCCTGCCTGTTTGGAAGCCTTCGAGACTCTCAAGTTACGGCTCATTTCCGCGCCATGCCTGATCCTTCCGGAGGTCGGCTCGGACGCGACGTTCACCGTAGCTACAGATGCTTCAACAGTGGGGATTGCAGCAGTCCTGTTGCAAGACCAAGGAGGAGGTCTTCAACCAGTCTCTTACTGGGCGCGTAAGCTGAATCCAACTGAGCGTGGTAACACTTACTCTGCGTACGACTTAGAAGCTTTGGCCGTATGCGAAGCTGTCAAGCATTGGAGGTGCTATCTTGAAGGATGCTCTAAGTTCCTTGTCGTAACAGACCACGACACACTTCGACATCTGCTCAGGCAACCGAACAACAGGCTGAACAAGCGGCAAGCAAGATACCTGCGGGATTTGCAACCGTTTGTGGGCTCGATGACACTTGCATATCGCAAAGGAGCTCTTAACGAAGCTGACCCGTTAAGCCGGCGACCAGACTTCGTACCTCAGGCCACAGTACCCTTATTTTGGGATGGCGAGGTTCCGTCAGATCAAGAATTACGACGGAAGTCCCAGCAGCTGTTTGAAGACGCACAATTAAATTTACTGACTGTCAACGCGCTATAGCTGAGCCCTGAGCTCGCTGATTTCATTCGCGAGGGGTTCTCACAAGACTCATTTTATGGGGACGAGGGTGAGTGGACGAAAGACAGCCGGATAGAAGCCAGAGATGGGTACTTTTGGCGCCTCAATCGCCTATGTATACCACGGAACTCTGAGCTCCGACTGAGATTGATCACAGAGCTGCACGAAAGTTCGTCAGCTGGTCACAGAGGAGTTGCTAGCACTCTTGCTAAAGCACTCGACAGATTCTGGTGGAAACGAATCCGCCAAGACGTGAAAGATTTCTGTGAACGCTGCGTCGTGTGTCGACGAGAGAAAATTCGACCGCAGATGGCTGCGACTCTTTACCCACTGCCTGTTCCACCCAGACCGTGGCACACGGTTGGTCTTGACTACCTGACACACTTGCCTGAGAGCAATGGCTTTAACAGTGTGCTGATTGTAGTAGACCATCTAACTCGAATGGCCCATTTTCTGCCATGTACAGAGTCGATTACTGCGGAAGAAACTGCAACTTTGTTTTTACAGGGAGTCTACCGTTTACATGGACTGCCTCGAGTGCTGATCAGCGACCGCGACCCAAAATTCTGGCAAACACTTTGGAGACGCCTTGGAACGCGTCTGAACATGTCTTCCAGTCGACATCCTGAAACATACGGGTTGACAGAGCGAGTGAACAGCACGTTTCAGCAGCTTCTTCGTTGCTTCTGTTGCTATGACGGCTCTGATTGGACGACACTACTACCGCAAGTGGAATTTGCGTACAACGCTTCACGTGCACTCGGAATTGAACATACACCGTTCGAGGCTAACTTTGGGTTCTCTCCTGAGGAGCCTCTTGACCTGCTGTTCAGCATGCGACCATCAATTCCAGTTTCGCAAGATGCAACAGAACGGTTGAGATTGTTACAGGAAGTACACACCCTGGTACGCTCAGTGTTACAGCTGCACAAGGACGAGATGCAAGCGCGCACAGAACCGTCTACAGCGCCACACTTCGCTAAGGGAGATAAGGTGTCGGTCGTCACAACAAACCTTTTTCTGCGAGGACAACCGAACCGGAAACTCAGAGACAGACAGCTCGGCCCTTTTTCAGTGGAGGAGCAGATTGGGAAACACAGTTACAGATTGAAACTACCAGCGACAGTCCGCTTACATCATGTGTTCCATGTTAACAACTTACGACCCTGCGCTACTGCTCCACTACGACCAGCTGTCCCGGTGACTATACCTGAAGGAGACGATGAGGAGTTTGACGTCTCGCACATCTCTGCTGTGTGCATCAAATCGCTACCTGGACGACGAGGCAAGTATCTGCTCTTCATGACGCACTTCAGTGATGACGACATTCCACTTGTTTGGCACCGGTTGAACGAGGTGCACCGAACAATCGCGTTACAAGAATTCTTGGAGACGCCCCAATGGCACAAGTTTGCTGGGACTCAAGCGTACATCGACTTCATGCATGCTCACCCAGCGCGCATTCCTGAGTCCCAGCAACTGCTTCAGTAAAGGAGCCAAGAACCACGGAGGTATGCCTCGCGGCGGCCTCATTAATCTGTCAAGAGGGGGAGGGTACGAGTGTGACGAGTACAGTCCTGCAACAGTACATTGCAAGACATTGTACAGGTACTCGTTACGGATTCCAATTCGTGCTTTTCCACAGGACGGACGTATACTCGTGGGTACGTCGCTACTGCAATACTGTAAGGGTGCTGATGCTATAGTACGACCAGTACCTCCCGGTACGTACAAATATGCATAATTAATCTAACTAGCCAGATGACGCGCCAGAACGAGCTCTTCGAAGCAGAAGGAGCCGCGTCGTGAAACCCAATGCTAGGCATGCCGCGTCTCGATGCAGATGACGACGGTTGAACAGCCCTAACGCCTGACACGTAAGCGTAGCTTGCAGGCGTAAGTAATCTGGGCAGAAACCTATTTAAGCCCAGTGCAGTAGAGGGAGGTGACAGAACCATTTAACAATTCATTTGTTCACTTACAACATCTACTGCTTAAGTACAGCAGCGAAACATCTTTCACCATTGCCTCTCGACAAACATCTTTTAGCCATCTTGCAACGACAGAACTAGGCAGACAAGAACAGATTTGTGCTAGCGTTTAGCTTTCAGAGGCTAACCGCCACACTTTCATCCATCGTTTGGTAGACCCCTTGGTGTAGAACGTCCCTCTTGTTCCGGTTGAAGTCGTCCACACCATTCCGGAACCATGCCCACGGGTCTAGGCCAATCTGTTGTATCTCTGCTTTGCAATATTTAATAAGAGAACGAATAACCTTGAACCTGTGGAATGCCATATGTTTTTGAAATTGTGGTTGGTCTCTTATTCCATCACGCATGTTGCTATTCTCCCACAAATCTCTACCCCTTTGCCCATACACGGTTCCCGCTACCATCAAACCCCAAAACCTGACGAACTCTGTTGGGCTAACCTGCCTAAAGTCTGCCCTCTTGCTTAACCCTTCATCGTTGAGCTTCCGTAGGTCGGCGTGCATGTCCCCGGGGTAGAGCCGGAGCCATAGCTTCAAGATATCAACTCGTTCGTTTGTCACAGGTAAGCCTTCCTTCAGCCCCACCTGCCCTCCCATTTGAGCGGCACGCACCGCAGTTGTGTCTTCATGTGGGTCGTGCTCGGCATCGTCATAATGTTGGAACACCGTCCACGTCGCCATTGTTCTTGGTTGACGTAATGTGACGGTGACGCCAGGTACGGGTGGGACCCACGCGTCGTCCTCGACGCATTGGGAGTCCTTGGCGGTATCGTCGGATGGAGCGGGGTCGCCCTCGTCGTCGGACGAGTCGCCCTCCATATCGAGGGCTTCGCTGGTGTTGCCGGGAATCTCCCCCGCCTCGGTAGGTGGCGATATGTCGCTGGAGCCGGAGTTAGCGGAGGACCCCCACGACATAAGGTCGATAGGTAGTGTGGGTTCGATAGTCGGCGTACCGGTATCACTCACTACCGACCCTATAATAATTGGTACCAGAAACGCACTCTCCGTAAATGCACCGGGAATTTGCACCGTTGGCCGGGGGGGTTGAAAGGGCATTCGCACTGCAACGCGTTGTGCGTTGCTGGTTTGTGTTGGGGTTGGGGCTAAACGGCCTGCGTTGTCGGGTTCGACGCGTAGACCGCGAGCCGACTCGTGTTTCGGCGGCATGAAATCACAACCGAAATCACAAATCACAACCCACAGGCCTTCACCGATAGACTCGCCGACTGTCCCGTAGGTTCGGTCACGTTGTTGTCGTTGTGCACCATCTTTTAGGGGCTGAAGGGGGCCTCTACGGGCGGAAACGCGCGCTCCAATCGTTACGGTCTTCCTCATGGTGGTGGTGGTGGGTCGCCGACAGGCGATCTCGGCAAATTGCACTTTTGAACCGCTTCCGCACCACCTCACGCTTTGAGTCAACGGAGTTAAGCAGAGAACACCCTCAGGTACACGCTGCCAAAGTTTGGCAAAGTACTGACTTTTCCTCGCCTAGGGATGATCCGTTTTTTACGTGACTATGGTGTATGACTGATTGACTGGTCATACAAATGTAGTACTTATCATACACATATCCCCGAGGCAATAGAGTACCGCTAATAGCATAACACTAAGTACTATGACGACAAATAGCTACCTTGTACATAAGCACTTGGCAACGGGATGCTAGTGCTAACATGCCGGTCCGGTCGTACATACATCGCGCTGGAGAATATAGACAAGTGGTGATACGATGTATGTTGATGACCAAGTAAACAAGAAGCAGCAACATGCTTCTTGTTTGTGGTGCCCTTCCTAAGCTTCGGCACCACCGGAGTCGTACATGAGTAGAGGTCATGCATGCCCGACCAGACCAGCATATGCTGACCAACATGGATGATCAACGCCCTCGAGAGGCATGAGCAACCCGCGCATCGTGGAGAATAGCGACATGATTACTTTTTACAATTGTTGTATGCTTGGTATTGTGTTGTTATTGCCAGCGGAGTGGTTGCATTATGCGGATCACGGCGCAAATCCAAAACCTAAGATTTTTGGATGGTTGTATGGAAACGCCTAAAGACAACATCCGTTAGATCGGTATTGTTGTATATCATTATCATTATCTAAGCCCACGGGGCATGAAGGCCCCTCCAATTTAAGCATCTCGAAGGTAGAAGCCCGAAGTACCATGAGAAACCACATAAAGGTATTGCATCAATTCCCGACGCACATCACCCAAAAACATGTGGAAGGGACCGTCGGTAGACCGGCGAAAGAAGTCCGTCTCCATGCGAAACTAACTACTGGTGAAAACGCAATAATTAAGAACGAGAGTGCTTTGGTATAAACCAAATTACCAAAATATTCTTACAAGAAAAAGCAGCGGAGACCACCAAGTGAAGAGAAGAAAAGAGGGAAAAACCTAAGCCCGAGGAACAACACGAAGGCATGCCACAACGTCAGCATTGCCCTCTTGCAAAGCGTCACGGAGATAGGAACCCATAGTACCATGAAGAGCAACATAAAGACGTTGCATGAAATATCGCCCCACATCCCCCCCAAAACGCCGAAAATGAACATAAGTAGTTCGACGAACAAAATGTTGCATACGGACATAATTGTGAGAGCCCAAAGAACGAGAGTCGGCAGTACCCATGCCAGGGAAGCGACGAGTTGCCACCGAAATTGCCATGCGATCAACCAACTGATATGTCATAGGCCCCAACCGGCCCCCATCCTCCATGGCGAAGGGATAGTAGTCATGGATCAATTGAACCGAAGGCGTGCCAAGCAAAGTAATAGTACGGAGGTCCGCATCGAACTTGCCATGCTGAGATCCCAATGCAAGACTGCCCGGGAGTGGGAGACGAGCACCTTTACGAGGAATATTAATGTTCGTGCGAGCACTTGTAACCGTCACATCAAGAACAAGATGACGGTGTGAAGCCATGAAGTATAATAAACCCACATCCCCATGACGATCTCGAGAAGCTCTCGACCGAATACGGCGGACCTCCAACCGCAAGTCCCGCCCCTTAGTAGCCCTAGCTCCAAGCATGAACTCTTCAAGCACGTGGACAATCCGATCATGGAATTGAATGACGTACCAATAGCACGGGCACCGGGGGATGTGGTCCATAAGCATAGTAGGTGTGGAGCGCTCACCCGACAGAGGTGTCCGATACCGTCGACGAAGATCTAGACCCACGAGACTCTAAGGGAGCCTCATTGCACCGAGGGCACTTTCGAACATGGGATGCGCGATCCGCAGTGAGACCAAGCACCCGGCGCGTTGCCATCGTATAACAATCGGATGGCACCTTGAAATTGGATTCAATCGGGCACCGGGAGATGCGGTCCATACGCACAGCAATTGCAGAACACTCACACAACATAGAGATGCCCGATACCGTATAAATAAAAATCACGTACTGTTATATCCGAATAATTCCCTGTAGAATCCGGAGCAACTCCTTGTTGATTCCGTTATTATTCCGTTCAATGTATGATTTGGTATCTGTATATTGCTGAAAAAAGCGTGTTGGGGTGCACTCTAGATGTGGCGGGCATCGATATGGACGGCTGTCCACAGCCGAGAAGCGCAATATCTACCTGTATCGCGCGAGGACTGATGTCGTTTTACTTACAGGTGGGAGGGTACCTATACCTGTATATCGCTCCTTTACCCAAACCGTACGGGTCACGTCAGCAGGGCATAATTCTGTGGATGACCTGTGGATATACCAAACCACACATATCAGGATGATCGGTAAACAATCGTATTGAGCACCGCATATCAAGATTCATCGCGCGCGGGATTGTGACGCTACAGCATAACGTACTAAATCACCTGCTAGTCCTCTCTGCTTGTAATGCGCTGTTCATTCGGCAGGGTAGTCCTACGAGGATTTCGCATGATTATTACAGGTTTTCGTTAGACCCTGCCTGCAATCCAATTTTTGCAGTATATCAAGTTTTGAAGGACCTCATGACCTAGTACTTTTACCCTAGCAAGATAGGGATGTCCTGATCCCCAGATCATGACCCCCTGGCAATCCTGGCCGCACACCACCACCAGCCGGCGAACGTCTCGCTTCGCTGGCGGCTTGCGCCCATCGCAGGCTAAGAAACATATGAGTACTTATACAGCGCCGCAATCCGTTGCGCAGTCCTCTCGTTATTCTCCACCCTGATCACCAACCCCATCGCGACAATTAATCACGATGGCACCCACCATGATGGCTTCCACCTCCTCTGCAGTGGCCCCTACCCGGTATGTTCTGCGCGTCCTTCAGTTTGCCCTGCGCCCCGTGGATCTAACCCCCCTTGCTTCCCGGGGGTCGCCCTACCTTATCCTTTTGATATCCTCTTCTATGTACACTGGCGGCAACTGCACTCGGCGTCGGAGGAGATCCCCGCCCGCCTCATTGACGGTCGTCATAGGCTTGGCCCACTGTTGCAGTGGCTCGACACTTCTCTGGTATCGGTCTTGTTGTGGTGGCTAACTACTACCCCGCGCGAGGTTCTCGCCAGGCCGTGATCAAGGCAGTTGTTCTTGGTTCTCTTTACGGATTCGTTTAAAATTCCCCGTCACCCTGGCCGTAACGCTGTAGGGTATTTAGCGACAGCCCAGGCCGTGGAACAGCGCGAAAGGTATCCAGAAAGTAATCTGGTCATATCAGGTCTTGAGCTTCCAGAGGCTGAATGCAGGCAGTTGAATAGGGACCTCGCACTGTCGTCTGGGCGGCGCGCTGAAAACTCGTCAGTTATTCTGAGCTGTTCAAGCCAAGTGGTAATAGTCGTCAGTACTAGTCGACCCACCAATGCTACGGCCGGCGTGGCACAGCTACCTTATCCACTTAATCGATCCATAACTGCCCAACCGATTCGTTACTTTTTAGCCGACAGTCGTACACCGGTGTAGTTTATCTTCTGCTGTCGCCGAACTTAGCCAGGACGGTGGTCTCTCGACGTGGCCGATAACGCCGCCGCAACTCGCAACTCGTTTTCTAACCTATATCTGGTTCTCATCTGCGCTTGTGTCCACAGGGCGGCCCGCGTGTCCAGCCGCTCAAACTCCTTCGCCGGCACGCGCTTCAACGCCAAGAAGGCCACCAAGGCTCAGAAGGCCGCGATCCGCACCACCAAGGTCGAGGCCGTCACCGGCAAAACCTACGTTGCTGAGGCCGTGAAGGAGTCCTCCACCATCAACAACTGCATCAACGCCATCCGCTTCCTCTCCATCGATGGCGTCAACGCCGCCAACTCTGGCCACCCTGGCCTCCCCATGGGCTGCGCACCTATGTCCTACGTCCTGTGGAATGAGGAGATGAAGTACAACCCCAAAAACCCCAAGTTCTTCAATCGCGATCGTTTTGTCCTATCCGCCGGCCACGGCTCCATGCTCCAGTACTCCCTCCTGCACCTATGCGGCTTTGACTCCGTCTCAGTGAGTGCACTTATCCACCACATTTCAATCGATTTTCACACTACCTTCCTGCTCACTAACTTTGCATTTACCATTAATTGCCTCCTCTAGCGTAAGGAATGAACGCCCGACTTGTCAGAACTATGGAGAGCGCATTATCCTATTTTATTTTGGTGCATTGTAGCTTCGCTTGGCGAGATGCCTGAATGTGTCGGTGTTCTTTGTTATGGTTGCGTAGCTAGAGGACCTGAAGCAGTTCCGTCAGTGGGGCTCCAAGACTCCCGGCCATCCCGAGAACTTTGTGACCTCGGGCGTTGAAGTCACCACCGGCCCTCTGGGTCAGGGCATTGCCAACGCGGTGGGCCTGGCCGCCGCGGAGGCTCATCTCGCGGCTCGCTACAACAAGCCCGACACCGATGCCATCGTGGACCACTACACCTACTGCATCATGGGTGACGGCTGCAACATGGAGGGCATCTCCAACGAGGCCGCCTCCCTCGCGGGCCACTGGGGCCTTGGCAAGCTGATTGCGCTGTACGACGACAACAAGATTTCCATCGATGGCCACACTGACATCTCTTTCACTGAGGATGTGTGCGCGCGTTACGAGGCGCTGGGCTGGCACGTGCAGCACGTGGAGGACGGCAACCTAGACATTGACGGCCTGCGCGCCGCGGTGGCCGCTGCCAAGGCCGTCACCGACAAGCCTTCCCTCATCAAGGTCTCCACCCTCATTGGTTACGGCTCTCCCAACAAGGCGGACAGCCACGACGTGCACGGCGCGCCCCTGGGTGCCGATGAGACGGCCGCGACGCGTGAGAACCTCAAGTGGGAGTACGGCCCCTTCGAGGTGCCTGACGAGGTGTACGCCACCATGCGCGACGCAAAGATTAAGGCGGGCGAGACGATCGAGTCGGAGTGGAACTCCGCGATGGAGGCGTACGCCGCCAAGTACCCCGAGGAGGCGGCTGAGTTCAAGCAGCTCATCTCTGGCGCCCTCCCCGCCGGCTGGGAGTCTTGCCTGCCCACCTTTACTCCCGAGGACAAGGGCCTCGCTACCCGGCTGCACAGCCAGACGATGCTGAACGCCATCGCGCCCACAGTGCCCGGCCTCATCGGCGGCTCCGCCGACCTCGCGCCCTCCAACATGACTCTGATGAAGATGTACGGTGACTTCCAAAAGGGTACCTACGCCGAGCGCAACGTCCGCTTTGGCGTGCGCGAGCATGGCATGGGCGCCATCGCCAACGGCATGGGCCTCCACGGCTCTGGCCTCATCCCTTACTGCGCCACCTTCTTCATCTTCACGGATTACATGCGCTCCGCCATCCGCATGGCCGCGCTCTCTGAGGCCGGCACCATCTTTGTCATGACCCACGACTCCATCGGCCTCGGCGAGGACGGCCCCACCCACCAGCCCGTCGAGCACCTCGCCTCCTTCCGCGCCATGCCCAACATCCTGACCATGCGCCCCTGCGACGGTAACGAGACCGCCGCGATGTACAAGGTGGCCGTGGAGAACCGCACCCGCCCCTCTCTTCTCGCGCTCTCTCGTCAGGGCATGAACAACCTGAGCACCACCAGCATGGAGGCGGCCGCCAAGGGCGGCTACGCCGTGGCCGACTGCGATGGCACCCCCGACTGCATCCTCATCGCCACCGGCTCTGAGGTCCATATCGCCCTGGACGGCGCCAAGCTGCTGGAGGCGGAGGGCAAGAAGGTGCGCGTGGTATCCATGGTGTGCACTGAGCTCTTTGACGAGCAGACCCAGGCGTACAAGGACTCTGTGCTGCCTCCGTCTGTCACCGCCCGCGTGGTGGTAGAGGCCGCCTCCAGCTTCGGTTGGCACAAGTATGCGGGAGACAAGGGCAAGTTTGTGTGCGTGGATGAGTTCGGCGCCTCTGCCCCCGCCAACATCCTCTACAAGGAGTACGGCCTGACCCCCGAGAACGTCGCCGAGCAGGCAAAGGCCTCTATGGCTTAAGCACCCACTTCACCCTCCCTATTCGCCCCTCATAAAATTACCAGCTCAGCAACAGCGGCGGAAGGATCCATGCGGGGTGCTTGTTGGTGGTGTTCATCGTCGCTTTGTGTGGATGATGCACGCGCGCAGTGCCCGTGTCAGGATGATGACGGAGGGATATAGCGATCGGTGCTCTCTGCCCTTCTCTCACGCTTATTGTCAGAATTATAACAACCATCCATTCGATTAGTGGCTGAGTGATGGCTTAGCTGTCCGGCTGGCGTGCACCATCAGCGATTACATCACGGTTTTGTAAAAAATGGAAACACGTATGCAACCTTTGGCCACCACTGTGCATTATGTGCTATGCGTTTCCTTTGGTTAGTCTTTTGTGCGTGTGCCGCAGAAGATGCATGTCAATTGAATCCGCTGCGGAGCAAATATTGCGGAACCATGATACATAGGCCTGGAGGGACAACGGCGGCGGGACATTCTGCCAAGGTTATGTATCAATCGAAGGGATTCCCAGTCCATACCTCCCATACAACGTTTCTACATCCTTTATCACGCGTCGCCTCTCGTCCTCTACTACGCACTAGCTGACGTGACAAATAAATGGACACCTTGCCTACATCAGGAAAGAAAAGCAGTGATGAACGTGCACCATCCCTTAATATCGCTACTGGTGGATGTGCCATCTCAAGTACCATGCAGTTGTTACAATCCTCTCTATAGGCCTTTTGGCCTGGTGCCTCAACTTCCTCAGAGCATGGCTGATAAAAGGAGACCAAACCAGCACATTCAGCCGTTTTCTACAGCAGCCTCAGCCACGCGGACTTAGTGGCTGGCTGGGCTTAGTGTTCCGGGGCATTATCACCGATAGCATCGCAGTCATGGGGACAACAATGAGAGGACAAGTACGCGTGCATCCTTTCCTCCTCAAGTCGCCCACGTCGCTCCGTTGCTTCAGGGTATTGAGTGAATCGTGGTCATATTGATTGTTCGTATGGTGCTCAATGATCCTGGCAGCTGCAGGTGACGCTTGGCCACCTGGCAGCGCTGACACTACTACTAAACTCAAATCATTAGACACCAGAATCTGGTTAGCAAACCCCCTCCTCCAAACCAAGAATAAAGCGTGTCTTTCCCAGAGAACATCCATGCAGGCTGATGTCGATGACGCATAATGTCCATGCAAGGATAATCATGATGGGCAGCAGCTCACTGGGGAAGTGGAGCCCGAGGCCGCAAGGTGGGGGCGGGGACTATTTACAGCCGTGGGGCCGTGGAGTGAAATACAACCAAATCGGAATTGAAAACTCAAGTAAATATCTAAGAAACGATATCACACACGCAATCACATAGGACGCCAACACTACAAGGGAATCACACTTGGGTCTTGGGGCTTGGCTGGGTGGCGCAGGCGGGCAGCTGCCTAGTAGCCGCCTCCGCCGCCGGGGCTGCCAGGGCTGGAGGTACGCGGGGGAAGTTCCCAGCTGGGCGCGGCGCTGGACTGGTAGCCCGCGTGCTGTGATGAGGAGGGTCTGGTGAGGGGTGCCAAGGGAGCACCCACGCCAGGCCTGCGCACTTGGCCGGGAGAAGGCGGGCTGGGGACAGCCCCGGGCTGCTGGGGCGCGCTGCTCATCCTACGCGCGATATACGCTTGTTGCTCCCTCAAGATATCCTGGAACTCAGTCCGCGCCTCAACCTCCTTCTGTTTCAACTCCCTGTTCCTGTTCTCCATCGGGAGCGGCGCGCGCGGTGGCGCAAGCGGCGCGCCCAGCCCGGGTTGGGGGGGGCCCATAGTGAAGTAGGTGGAGGGGGAGGGGAAGCTTCCGGGGTTATTGTGCAACATCGTGCCTGGCGGTGGTTCGCCCTCGCGGTAGGGCCGCTTGCCAGCTGGCGGTTGGCTCATCGCCGCGGCTCCACCGTACCCCGACGGCTGGATCATCTGCAGATGTGACCTCCGAGAACAGCACAAGCAAACGGCAACGGCGGTGACGATGCCGCCCACCACCAGCACCATCCCCACCGTGAACGCCACGACGGCGTTGGTGCTCCAAAAATACCAGCTCCCGCGCGAAACGGGGTCCACAACGGGGAGTGGGGTGGGCTGCTCCAACGGGGGAGGGCTGGGGGAGGGTTCCGGCAGGGGGGGGCTGGGGGAGGGCTCCGGCGGGGCAGGACTGGGGAAGGGCTCCGGCGGGGGAGGGCTGGGTGAGGGCTCCGGCGGGGGAGGGCTGGGTGAGGGCTCCGGCGGGGGAGGGCTAGGTGAGGGCTCCGGCGGGGGAGGGCTGGGTGAGGGCTCCGGCGGGGGAGGGCTTGGGGATACCTCCGGCGGGGCAGGACTGGGGGATACCTCCGGCGGGGCAGGACTGGGGGAGGGTTTCGGCGGGGGAGGGTTCTGGCTGGGCGAGGGCTCCGCAGGGGGAGGGCTGGGGGAAGGCTCCGGCGGGAAAGGGCTAGGCGGAAACTGCTCCACCGGGTCCCCCGTCTCCACGATGGCCGCCTGCGACGAGTCGGGAAGAACGGTGGCAGCGATGGTCGTTTTGAGCTCGTCGCCGCTGTTTTCTATCTCAAAGTCGGCGAGGGTGATGGCGGTGGCGCCGAGCCTCTTTACAGCGTCCGCAAAGGAGGAAGTTGCGACGCTGTTCACCTTGGTCACGTCCGTCAGTAGGCCCACCGGGGTGGAGGCGGAGCTGGCGGCCTCCGCGGCCGCAGCGTTCAAGTCAGCCACAGCTCGGCTTGTTGCCCCGACAGCATCCGACAGCTTGGTGGAGCTAAGAGCCAACAGTCGCCTTGAGACTGGGCCGGCCTGAGGGCAGCTAGGAATCCTCGCGCGCGTGGCTTGTATCACCCTCTCAACGACCTCGGCCGACGCGAGGTCAAGCTGCTCCTCCACCGACACCGCTTGCTCGCCCACCTCCGCCATCGAAACGAGCGCGTCAACGGCGGCACTCGCGAAGGTCACATCCTCACTCCCAAGCGCAGGTTCAGCGCAAGCCACGCTGAAAAGACTGCCCGCGGCAACCGCGATGCTGTTCACTTGCGATATGGCAGCCAGGTAGGCGCCACGCACGGCGAGCTCCGTCCCTCTCGCCTCCGAGATCCCGTCCAGTGGCTGATACCCCAATATGGTCTGATTCTGCGGGACGGTCAGCCCAAATGCTTGCGCGACCGATGTCGCCGCGGCTCCAATTTCCGTAGTCGTGACGGAGTTGTAGTCACCATGGTTGATGGTGAAAGCAACGACGGAGGTGAGCGGACTGATGACCGCGCCCACACCGTCGTTACTGTAAACCATGTCAGCGCGGATGGGCGCGGTGAGAGAGTATCCAAGCATGTTGTTCGTGTAGGCGTCGACGCAGGTGTCACTGGGGGGCATGAATAGCACGCCCTCGATGGCGCTGTAAACGCCAATGTCGAAGGAGCCAAGGTTGGGGGAGGTGCCGCTAGTGGTTGAGCTGGGTTCCGACTCCAGCGCGGCAACACCCGCGTCCAGCACCTCAGGATCGTCGACGAGGTAAACTGTGCAGTTGGCAAAGGGGCCGAGTGCAAAACCAGGGCGGGTGTTGAAAGGAGGGGGGGGCGAGGAGGAAGGGCGGGGAGGAGGAGGCGGGGGGGAGGGGGGAGGTGAGAAAGGGGGCGGGGGGGAGGGGGGGGGCGCAGGTGGGGAGCCCCTCGCTGCCACAGGGAGGTGGGGGAGGGGGGGCGGAGGTGGGGACAGGCGTAGGGGCGGAGGTGGGTGCAAGCGTGGGAATTGTTGCTGTAGGACCGGGCGTCGGTGCAGTGGAGGGCGTAGGAGCCGGGGTAGGGGACCCACCAGGCATGGTTGGCGCAGGAGTGGTGTCAGGGGTGACATTGGGTGAGGGGGGGCCAGGTGGGGCAGGAGATGGAGTGACCGTGGGGAAGGGGGTGGTGGAGGGCGCGTCGGGCTCCAGTCCGTAAAATATTTCGTCATCATCCACACCATCATCACCTAAAACGTCGCCCTCACCCGGAATCTGTGAGGGGACGGGTGGCGGGGAGGTGGCCACGGGTGTATTTACTGGGGTTGCTTCTGGAGTTGACTCAGGTGTGGTCTCAGGTGTGACCACCGGCTTCTCACCCTCCTCCTCCACGAAGCCCAGCCCATAAAAGAAAAAAATAGCAGTGGGGGTAGCCGCAGCGGTGATTGTGGTAGGTGGTGGTGGAGGTATAGGGGTGGTCGTCGCAGGGGTAGGTGCGGGGGTGGAAGGTGGCGGAGTCATGGCGGGCGTAGTGGATGAAACGAAAGGGGTGACAAACGGCTCGATAGCCCCCTCACCTGCCGGAACCAGGCCGTAAAATAAATCCACGTCTTCCTCCAGCAATGTCGCATGTGGTGTGACAATAGGCGTGGTCCCTACGGGCGTCGTCGTCGGCTGCGCCGTAGTATGGACTATCTCGGGAGTGGACGCAGGGGTTGGCTCGGATGGCAATGGGGTGCTGCCTGTACCCTCGGAATCCGGAGATTCCAATTTAAGTCCGTAGAGGTCGGATTCCCCCTGGTCTCGGTCGCGAGACGCAATAACGTTGTCGACATCATCGTGGTCGTTCAACAGAACGCGGAACTGCCCGCCCCGCGGCTCATCCGCTCTCGTTCTGACTGTCAGCAGTGAGTCGCTGTTTTCTTGTCCGCCGGAAAGCTCTGCAACCACGCCAGCAGTGACAAACGATAGCTCAGTTTTCAGGGGGTTCGTAAAACCGCTTCCACATGAGGGGAAGCACGGCGGGGAGGCGGGCTAGGTGAGTCGGCTCCCAGGGACGGGCTGCAACACCAAAACGTGCTACTTCGCGGACCGACGACAAATACTGACGGACGGAAACGAGTTTCAAGTGTCTAGTCGATTGTACATCAGTCATATCAAGTCCGCACCAACATCTTTTCACAAGCCTGCTGCACACAAGATATCGACTTCGAACTAGAGCGCAATGGCATTCTTAAGTTCGAAACTGAGCCCTGGAGGTTTGACTTGCGAAGGTGGAGCTGCCCGCCCACATTTTGTTGAACGAGATCACTGCCCAAAGTTGGTTCACGGGTTGCTCAGAAGCCGGTCCCCGTTTCACGGGTTCATCGGGCTCTAGTCAAGACTGCACAAGCTCGGTCCCGTAGGCCGCAGCTGACAACTGGCCGCACCTGTCGCTTCTATCACGTATATGCTCTTCATCGACCAAAAAGTCAAGCAGAGCAAAATAGCTGTGCGCCCCGGTAGCGAGCAGCCTCCTCTGAGCGCTGCCATGGCGTGAACTGTGAATTCTGTTTCCTCCGAGAGTCACTGCACGTACACAGCCACTTAGTGTCCGGTGTATGGAGATAATAGTATGTATTTCTTGCTGTATCAAAGCCCAGGTTTCCAAAGGGAACTTTACCCGTACTGGTCCCATTGCGGTGATGCGGCGGTCAAATTGTCTTTGCGTCGCTCTTCACGTCTCTAGACGCTGACGCCTGACAGTGCCCGAATCGTGTAACACGTTGGTCGTTCAGCTTTTTAGATGAGCACAACATTATCGGTCGCTAATATATCACACAGTTTTAATAATAGCATAGACGTACGCATATTGATAGAGCTGCACACCGTATTACGACCAGTGTGGCGCCCAAACTGCGCGCCCTACCCTTCCCTTTCAGCGGCCATCGACAACCTAACCAAAGATTGGCCGACTGGCGAAGCTGCAGGGGGATTGTGAGCTGGAGGTGATTGCGAGCGACATACCCGGTGTAGTGCGGGCATGCTGGCGTTTTATTTATTTATAATTATTATTATTATTCTGCGCCCCTGGGGTACGGGATATGGCGTGTAGCGATAATAAGCTAGGGTACATTAATTACGCTGAAGCGGGCTGGTTCGGTACCGTAGCAGCGGCGCACTGTCAGTTGAACGATGGGTTAATGGATAATGACGGCAGCCCCTTCCCGCAAATCCCGAACCTATTTACAAGATAGACTAACTCTAACTCCGGCGGAGGTTGGCCGCGCTGCTAGACCACCCTTGGTGCGAGTGGCGGCGCCCACACTGCGCCCCCGCCGAGGGCCCTTTCTTTTCGGCGACCCTCGACAACCAAACCAAAGACCGCGGGCTGGGGGTTTGTGGGCTGGAGGCGTGGTGACCACTACCCGGCTTGCATACTTTGCGTTGTCGCGGTAAGGTAGCGGCGCATCAGCGGTTATTGATATTGCTTCTTATGTTATTCCGCACCCTATTATTAGAAAAAAATTATTAAAACAAGAAGAAGCAGCGTAGACCATCAAGTAAAAAGAAGGAAAACGGAAAAAACCTAAGCCCGAGGGACAAGAAGGCATGCCACAACATAAGCACTGCCCTCTTGAAAAGCGTCGCGCAGATAGGAACCTTAAGTACTATGAAGAGCAATAGAAAGACGGTGCATGTATTCTCTACGCACATCCCCCAAAAACGCCGGTAAGGAACAAAAGTAGTTCGACGAAAGAAATGTTGCATACTTACATAATTGTTAAAACACACAGAACGAGAGTCACCGCCACCCATGCGAGGGAAGCGACGAACTGCCACCAAAATAGCCATGCGATCAACCAACTAAGCCGCCATAGGCGCCAACCGGTCCCCATCCTCTTGAGCGAAGGGATAGCACCCTTTTATTCATTCGGGATTTGGTATCGTACATATACACGTGGCAAAAAAGTATCCTACCGTCACTAAAGACAGTAATAAAATCCAACGTACTACTAAAGTACTACTGAACCGTGAAACATGGATGGGTCGGTAGCTCGAATGAGCAACGCCGACCGTCTTCGCTCAGGGCTTGGCCCCCCAATGAGCGACAGACTGGTGGACATAGGGCTCGTTGAACAACAGGCACCGTCCACCTCTTCCCAACCGAGCCTAACTCGCCCACGTCAGTGGATCCGTAGCGACATTAGACGGTACACACAGCAAGGCGCAGCTTTCAGAGTTTTGAAATTCGTCTTCCCGACAGCTCTCGCGCCACCCGGCGCCCGCCGGCGGCGCAGCGGCGGCGGCCCCGGAGGGGGGGGCGCTCGCAGGCCCGTCGGCATCCCCTCACCTCCCCGTGGTGGGCGCTGGAAACCCCGTAGCCGTGCCAGGCATGGCACGGTAGGGGGCTAAGAGGGCCGACAGCTCGATCCGCGGGATCAGCAGCTGTCGGGAAAGCCATGTACATAGGGCTTTTGAAAAAATAATTTCTGTGCAATACCGGCACCGAGATCTCCCGCTCGGCCCGTTCGATATGTTTTTTCGCGTACAGATACTACTAAGAACAGTCCTACCTCGAGGGGGTGGGACTTGTACTTCATGAGCGTTTGATTGCGAGGAGGGTATGGCCGGATCTGCGGTGGGGGGGTGGGTGTTGGAGCTGGTGGTGGCCAGCCGGGAAGCAGCGCTAGGAAAGGGCGCTCGCTAGCCGCCGACCAGCCCTGTGCCGGTCGACACTTCTCAGGGGGGGAGGCAAGACATGGCATAGGCCGGTGGCCGGTCGCAGGCGGAGGAGCAGCTATGTGAGGCGGCGGCGATCCTCAGGATCAGCCGCCGCCGGAAAGCCATGTACGGAGGGCTTTCTGGATAATTAAACTAATGTCCGTACCCGGCGTCGAGCTAGTTGGGGAGCAGCACCAGGGTAGGGCGCTCACTAGCGAGCCGCCACGCCGACGAGATACATCTCCCGAGGGGGAGGGTTAGGCTTGGGCGGTTAGGAGGCCTGTCGCGACGGAAGGAACGACAATATCTGGCGACGACGACCCTCCGGGTCGGCGCCGCCGGAAAACCCCGTACGGAGGGTTTTGACTAATTTCCGTGCACCCGCGGCCCGACGGAACCGGCTACGGCGACCTGACCCCCCCCCCCCCCCCTCCTCGATACCCACTACCGGATAGACGAGACCCTTGCGGGGGGGCCCGGGTAAGCGCGGAGGCCCCAACCTCAACAAAGTCTACTAGGTGGACGCGCGATCAGAGGGGGGAGGGTACGGACGCATGCCGGACTACCTGACAGGTACCCCGGTACCAGACAGAGAAAAAACCGGGGAAATGAGCGGGGAAAATTCAGGTGCGGAGGCAGGAGCGCCAACTTTTTCTATGTCTATGTGTCTCGGTCCCCCGCACATGCCCTCGAGGTGACGGGGGACCTCGACAAGGAGGACCGTCGCGTCGGCGGATGCGGCGGCGACCTTGGCGGGGCTTACGGGATGGGGCGGCGGGATCGACGAGCGACCACGCGAGGAGGGGTTTTTGCCACCCTTTCCCCTCCTTTCTGCGGCAAGACCGAAGTCACGCGGGAGCTAGATTAGGCTGGCCCGTCGTCCCTCCCGAACGCCGACCGGCCTCGGCCGGTCGGCACCCCGGTTCGGTGGGAGCGGGCCGAGCATCGTGAAGGTCGAGCAGCAGTTTAGTTTTGCATTTCTCGACAAGTGGATTTATTTTTAGATCTGTTTTTCTTGATTACAAAATTATTACGCTGTTACTTCTTAGGCGGGGGAACTGTGGCAATTACTGCGGTTGCTTACAGTTTTTTAACTCCCGAGGAACGTCGACACACATTGTAGATAGGTGTGTCGATAGGTGTACCTGGTCGAAGAGACCCGGGCCCAACTTGCTAATAAGTCATGTATGGCGAAGTAGAGTGGCCCGAGAGACAACAGTCGGTCCAGTTTGCCGGCACATGTTGTAAACAATTTCCAATTTCCAATTTCGCGCCACCCACTTCAAAATCCAAATATGTACCCGCCTCAGTACTACGCACATTCAAATCCAACCCTCACTTACAAAATCCCCCCAACCCGGGGACAGCGCGCCACACCGCGCCCCATCGAGCGTCCGGACGTTAACGTCCGCCGCCAACTCCCTCCAAACCCATGCCCCATCATGCATGGTCGTGTGCCGTCAACACACGCAACCCACTCGAACTCCAACACGAAGCCGTACTCCAACCCATCCTATCTCCCAAACATACTCTGACTCCACCCGCATTATCGACTCCACCCTTCTCACATGCCAGTACTCGACCACCCCCTCCCACCTTGCTCGCTTTTGGATTCACGGCGTCTTCCTGCCGGATCCATCACACCCCGACCCGATCACGTCGGCTTGCACAGTGGCCCGCCACTGGCTCCTCGAGAGCATCCGCAGCCTCGCCGACCTCCCCCATCGTATTAAAAATATAATCGGTCGGAAACTCGCCCATCACACACGATGGACTGCGAACTCCACCCGCACCCTCCACCCGACAGCCCCTAAATGCGACGACACCACACCCTTGCCTATCGAGCTTCGTTCGGGATTTCAGGAAATTCGCCTTGTTCTCCCCACCTCCTGCGTTGCGGTCGGCCTCCTGTACCATCTGGCTTCACGCCAGCGTGAACTCCACTCGGACGGCCCGGCACCCCCCTCCGCAGCCTCCTCCCCCTCTCTCCTGCCAAAACTACGACAGCAGAAAATTCAATTCCTACGAGACGCCTCTGCCCCTGCAGTTTCAGGCCGGCGCGTGAAAATCCGCTCCCCCCTGTTCACTGGTATCACCGGCCAAGAAACCGTCGCACTCTTGCAGGACCTCCTCACCTCCAGCCTCGTGCACGCACTCACCTCTGCTGGATCAGCCCCCTCGACCCACCCCCAATGCATGCTCGAGGACCTCCCACAGCCAGCTCAATTCATCCTCCAATTCGCGGACGCCCTCCAGCCAGTGGAATTTCCCACCCCGATCGAGGACGACACCTCCTCCCTATGGGTGAATATCCTCCACCTGCCCAATAACCCCATTCATTCACAATCAGGACATGTAACCCTCCACATCCTTTCATATTCCCTTCACGAACATGTACCCCCCAACCATCATCTTAACACCATCACCATCACACCCCCCCCTGTCACAGGCCACGTTCCAGGCACCTCATGGGCTGACACATGCCTCACCACCGTCCTCATCCAGTCCCGCCACTCACTCTCCCTTCCTTGCATCAACCCAGATGGCTCCATCCCACCCACCCACTGGTTAAACACCGTATTATATCAAACAGCCAACGAATACACTACCCACCACGCCCCCACGTCCACCCCCCCTGCCCACCACCCCCTCGACCTCTCTTCCTACACAACACTGAAATTTTTTCCAGATGGCTCCTACTTCCGCTCACACCCCTCCACCTCCCCCACCATCACCACCAGCACACAGATATCTCTACACAGAAATGTACTGCATCCTCATCTCCACCAACGGCACAGTCACTATCCCCCTCAACCACACCTTCACACACAGAGGTGCACTCACACAATCAACATGCACCCTCACCATCAACCCCCACCACTACTCGACCTTTGGTAGGGCCCGTCTACCAGACCCCGTCTTCACCACGACCCCCTCCCCACCCCCCCTCACACACACAAAACACTGCACCCTCTACCGCAACCCCCCCTCCCTACTTCTCCAATGGACCCGCCACCTCCAAATCAACCACGTCTCCGACCAGTGACTCCTCGAGCTATCGGACTTCCACATGCATGCCGACGACGACCTCCCTCTCGACCTCTCCTCCCTTCCCGACATCCAACTTTCCTCCACCACCATTGCCTCCACATCCTCCTTCCACGCCCACCCCTCCCCCTCCCATACAGCTCCCCCCTACAAACCCCCCCCGCCACAGCCCCCACCCTCCTTCCCATCATCACTGAAGACTCCTCAGAACCCATGGACTCCTCCGCCTCCCCTACCCCCCCCTCAACCGCACAAAACCCCTCCCCCACCTCCCCATTGTCCCCACCCCCACACCCGCACCACCCCCCCCTCATCCAACTCTCCTTCCCACCCCACACCCCCCCCTCCCCCTTCCCCGACCAGGCGGAATCCCCCCCTACACACGCCCCCCCACCGACCCCTCGCTCAAACCCGCACCCCCAGCCGGCATCACCAAGTCCTCCCGCCCCTCACGCAAAAAAAACTCCCCATCCCCTCCCCCACGCGCCCCCCCACACCCCCCCCCCCCCCTCCCAGTCCACAATGCCCCCCCTCACTCCTCAGCGCCGAACCCCACACCGGCTTCACCCCCCGTCCCCCACTGCTCCCCCGACCCCACCCTCCCGCCCCTTCCTACTTCCCCCCCGGAAGGCGAAGACTACGACCTCGAAGAATACGACGACCTACATGAGGAAGACCAAGAGGACTCCCGACCCCTCCCGGCTACCACCCCCGCCTCCCAGGGTCCCAACAGCCCACACAGGTCACCCCCGGCCGCCTCGGCCGAATATCATCATTAGTCCCCCACATGACACCCCCGAGGTTAGACCCCACACCCAACCCCTCCCCCCTTAGCCTGATATCAGACTTCATACTATAAACACCTCGTTACAATCAACTCTCCCGGCTCATTTCCCCCCCGCACCTGCTGCACAACCCTACATAACTACCTCTTCGACCTCAACCTAGAATACGGCCTTCCTACCCCCATCGGCTACCTCGATTCCTCTCCGGTCCTCTCCTTTCAGTGGGGGCAATACCATGACCTCTCCAACCTCTACTGCCTTGCCACAACATTAACCAAACTCCACTCCACCCCCTCCACTTCATAAACAGTCATCACTAATAACGAGGTAGACAATCACCACCACAGCTCCCAATACCCCTTTCAATGGACTAACCTCTCTAATCGCGGCGCCCCACCCCGCCCGGGTACCTCTAACCACTCCCTCCTCGTCCTCACATGGAAAAACTCTCACTTCGGTCTCCTTCACTTAACCCACTCCTCAGCCACCTGGATTGACTCTCTCCACCACCACCCCCCCCCCGCCCAACCTCCTCGCTCGCTCTCTCAATATCCTCTCAGACTGGAACTCCTCCCCCCCCCCCCTCCCGTCGGCGCCCTCCGCTCGCTTGACCCCCCACGGCAGAATGACTCACAACGTCCCTGGTCGTGCGGAACTCACGCCCTCCTACACACCTACTTTATCCTCACAGCCCCCCCAGACCAAGAATACAACCCCCTCCTTCGACCCCCATACCTCAGTCTATTCCCTCCACACCCTCCTTTGGAACCACACCTTCCGCTCCGCACCCCTCCCAAAAGGCCGCCCACAACTACTCGCCGCCCTCCACCCACCAATCCCACCTACCCCCCCCCGGTTCCCACACCCGCCCCCCCCCCACCCCCTATACCTCCCCTCCCCCCCCCCCTCCTCCTCCCCTCCCCCCTCCCTTCCAACATCCCCCCGTCGTCAGCCCCCCTGACGATACGCCCGACACCACCCCCTCCCTCCCCTCCCCCATCCTACCACACCACACGTCCGAACCACTACACCTCATCACCCTCAACACCCGAGGCTTCCACACTTCCATTATGGACGTCGAACACCTCTCCACCACCCACCACCCTGACGTGCTTATCCTCACCGAAACCAGCCATGCCACCCACAAGTCCCGATGGCGCATCGCCCTCCCCCGATACCACCTCAAAAGCTCCCGACCCTACTACTCACATGTGCCCCTACCCAACGCAGGAGTTCTCTTCGCGGTCCGCAAAGCCTCTTTCCAATCGGCCACTGTCCTATCCCCACCCCCCCACCTCATCCCCCATATCGCCGGACTAAAAATCGCCCCTCATTCAGGCACCCCCTACCTCCTCATAGGCACTTACATGCCCCAGCTCCACACCCCCCATCTGACCCGCTTATATGCCGAGGTTGCAGCATGGGGCCTCCGCCTGGCCGACGACCACCCGCATCACCGCACCCTATGGGGCGGAGACTCCCAAACGACCACCACCACAAGTACAGGACACCCTGCCCTCACCTCCCTCCTTAAATCCCACCTCCAACCCCTCCACAACCCCATCCCTACCTTCCCCCGCAGCGAAGGCTGCCTTGCCCACTGGCTCACCACGCCCCCCTCACCTCTCACCCTCCCACCGTCCTCTTGTTCGACTTTCCCCTCCCCCTCCCACTTCAGTGATCACTATGCAATCCACCTCGTCATTCCCGCCCCTCTGTCCCTCATGGCACATCCCCCCCCTCCCCATACCCACCCCTACACACACCACACGACGCGCCAACTCAACTTTCGACTGCCCCTCACACCCGACCAGATACAAACATATCAAACTAGCACACCAGACCTCATCACCAAAACGGCCGCCCTCCACGCAGAAATCCTCAACACCTCACACACCTCGGCCTCCCCAGACACCCTCGACACCCTCGCCTCACAATTCACCACACTCCTCTCCCAACACATGGACCACGCAGCCACAATTTGGCCCCTTCTCCCAGCCAAAAAACCCCGCCCTCTCCAAGCGTCCCTTGACCCCACTTGGCTTACAAAGAGAACACGCACTAAAATACTCAAACTCCGCAGATGCAGCAAAAACAGCGGCCCCCTCCCCCTCGCCCAAGCCCTCTTACACACGACTGAGTATCTCACCCCTGACGCCATCAAACAACAATGCCAGGCACGCATACGCCAGCTCCTTCACGCCACCACCAAAGATAAGCTTAAGACAATAAAAACCCGAGCCAATACGGCCTACGACACCTGCCCCAAATTCTCCCACCGCCGCTTGAAAATTAAAAGCGGCCTCCTACCCCCCGCCAGCGCCACCTCAACCCTCCACCGCATTACCAAACCATATAAAACTACCGCAACCTCTCCCTCCGCCGTCATTGACGCGGTACACTCTCACTTCGCCGCGGAACTCGGCCGCGCCACCCCGCACGAACTACCCACCCCCCCGTGGGAACTCCCCGACAACCCCGATAACTTTACAATCGAACCCCGCGGAGACCCCTCTCTCACCCTCGCCGACATGATTACCCGTGACACCTTCGATAAAACCCTTAACTCCTTAGGCACCGGCAAACCCCCGGCTCCGACGGTATCCCCAATGAAATAATCAAATTCCTACCACCGGCGACCCGCTCCGCCCTCTTCTCTCTCCTCTCCCTCCTCGCTCACAAGTCCTATACCCCCCCAAAATGGTGCCACAGCACAACCTGCCTGCTACATAAAAAAGGCGACCCCTCCCTCCTCGATAACTACCGCCCCATTGCCCTCATGAATAACCTCCTTAAACTTTGGACAACACTAATCAAAGATGCAGGCTCAAAATACGCCGAAACCCACGGCATTCTCAGCGACCAACAGGACGGCTTCCGACAACACCGCAGCATCCACGACGCCCTCTCCTCCCTCATCATGACGATGGAGGACGCAAAACTCCACAACAAAGACATCTACGTCATGTTCGTTGACTTCAAAGGCGCCTTCAACGCCGCGGACCACCGCATCATGTTCAAACACATGCGTCAACTCGGTATGCCCCCCACCTTTGTCGACACATGCGAACACCTCTACGGGGTCTCAACCACAGATTATATTACACCACATGGCCCCACCCCCTCCATTGACATTAATCGCGGAACCATCCAGGGAGACACCCTCTCCCCCTTTCTATTCACCCTCTTCCTTGAACCCTTCCTTCGATGGCTCACGGTGGGAAGCCGGGGCTATCGCCCCGGCCCCCCCGCCACTAACGCAGACCCCACAGAACCCACAGCCACATACTCAGGACACGGCTTCGCTGATGACCTCAGCCTCGCCACGGGCTCGTCCCCCAACATGACCATCCAACTCAGGAAACTCTCCCTGTTCAGCGCCTACACGGGCATGACCGCCAACATCCGCAAGTGCTGCATCACCGGCGCCCTATGGCGCACATGCAACGCCCTCACCCTCACCAACACCACCCTCCTCGCATCCCGTCTGCAAACACAATCCATTACCCTCAACTCCACCCCGGCCCCCATTCCCTACATAGGCCCCACGGACACATACCGCGTCCTAGGGGTCGAACTAAACACCTCCCTCACCTTCACCAGACACTGGCACGAACTAAAACGCACCACCGCATCCCTCATCACCGCCCTTTCCACCTCCCCTCTAACACAGTCCCGCAGAATCAGGGTCATCCGTGGACTCCTCATCGGAAAACATTTCACCCTTCAACTCGGCCTCTTCACCGACTTTCAACTCGACACTCTCGAAGGACAAATCTGCCGCGCACTCCGCTCCGCAGTCTCCTCGGTACGTAACCTTCCCCGCACCGCCCTCCATCGCCCTCCCTCCGACCTCGGCTACGGCCTCCCCTCCCTCAAAGCCCACGCCGCACAACTCACAGTCTGCCACCTACATAAAATCATGAACAACTCAGGCTATAGAGGCCACATGGCCCGCGCACACATCCGCACCTTATCCACTACGTACTCCCACTGGCCCTCGGAATCCATCATGTCCACTTGTTACACCCCACCCACACTCAAATGCTTAGTCAGAGCCCAACGCGATGCGGGCACCCTATTCCACAACATCCCTCCACTCTCCCTCACCAACCCTATCGCCACCACACTCCGCGCCCACTTAACCACTCAAGACAACACCCTCCTCGCCTCCCTCCGGGACAAAGCCATACACATCACCGACCCCCACACATATAAGCAAGCCTACTGCGATTTCTCTCCCCGGAAAACTCACGTCTCCCTCCTCCCCCGCCTCACCCCCCTCTGGAAAAATAACATCACCACGTGGCCACAGGTCCTCCTCAAAGCCACCTCATCCTCCTTCATCCTCAAATCTTGCGAATCCGTCACCGCACTCACAGGGTCCACCACCCCACTCTTAGTCCCCATCCGCCTCCTCGCCGCAATCGTCACCGAATCCCTCGATACTATCCACAACCGCCTCCCCATCACAAGCCTCACCACCAAACAAGCATTCCCCCCCACCACTATACACCCCTCATGGATTCCCCTCCTCTCCCCACGCCTTCCTCGCTCACCCCCCACCCTCTCATCCGGCATCAACATATCACGCACCACTCACTCATCCCCCACTGCACACACCACACACTTAGACACAGAATACCTCACCCCCTCCGACCACCACTACACCCCCTGCGACGTTACGCGCATCATTTCCAAACACAAAGACACAGAATACGACCAAACACAATACATGGTTGAATGGGCCCCGGAACACCTCACGGAATGGGACATTCAGTTACAACTCGACGACGGCTTCCGCCTCATCTCCTCCACCCCTATATCGGTTTGCCTCCCCACCCCCTCCCCCACCGCCAGCTCCATCTGCCATGAACCACTACACATCGAACCCACCTCCACCTGCTGCACATGCCCGCACTTTGCCATACATTCCCAATGCCGCCCAGCTCAGAGACCCGTCGCATGGCAGTGCGACAGGTGTGCTCGCGGCCAACAACATGACCTCACCCGCCTCCACGAGGTCCAGTGGGCCCCATGCCTACAACTACACGACACCATCAGTGAGACCCCCTCCGGCCCCACCGCCCTCACCGCATTTAACTCCGGCTTTGTCCCCTCCACCACACCCATACTGCATGAACCCGGACCCCCTCCTTGGTCACACCCCCTAATCACATTCAACCACGACCCCATCAACCCCGACCTTGACATGCTCCCTACCGGTAAATTCGCCATCCACGCACACCCATCCCTCCATGACACCACCGTCCTTTGCACTCCCGACGGCCGCGTTGTCAGCACCCTTCACGGCCCCCGCGTCCGCCACCTCTACCAACTCTTCCGCCCCGACCTCTCGCAGCACACGTTCGAAGAGGAGGTCTACTACCTGCTCACTCGCCTATGTGGCGGTTAGCCTCTGAAAGCTAAACGCTAGCACAAATCTGTTCTAGTCTGTCTAGTTATGTTGTTGCAAGATGGCAAAAAGATGTTATCGAGAGGCAATGGTGAAAGATGTTTCACTGCTGTACTTAGGCAGTAGATGTTGTAAGTGAACAAAGGAATTGTTAAAAGGTTCTGTCACCTCCCTCTACTGCACTGGGCTTCAATAGGTTTCAGCCCAGACTAATTACGCCTGCAAGCTACGCTTACGTGTCAGGCGTTTGGGCTGTCTAACCGACGTCATCCGCCTCGAGACGCGGCCTGCCTAGCATTGGGTTTCACGACGCGGCTCCTTCTGCATCGAAGAGCTCGCTCTGGCGCGTCATCTGGCTGGTTAGATTAATTATGCATATCTGTACGTACCGGGAGGTACTGGTCGTACCGTAGCATCAGCACCATTACAATATTGCAGTAGCGACGTACCCACGAGTATACGTCCGTCCTGTGGAAAAGCACGATTTGGTATCCGTAACGAGTACCTGTACAATGTCCTGCAATGTACTGTTGCAGGACTGTACTCGTCACACTCGTACCCTCCCCCTCTTGACAGATCAATGAGGCCGCCGCGAGGCAGACCTCCGTGGTTCTTGGCTCCTTTACTGAAGCAGTTACTGGGACTCAGGAATGCGCGCTGGGTGAGCGTGCATGAAGTCAGTGTACGCCTGAGTCTTGGCAAATTTGTGCCATTGGGGCGTCTCCAAGAATTCTTGTAACGCAATTGTTCGATGCACCTCGTTCAACCGGTGCCAGACAGGTGGAATGTCGTCATCACTGAAGTGCGTCATGAAGAGCAAATATTTGCCTCGTCGCCCAAGTAGCGACTTGATGCACACAGCAGAGATGTGCGAGACATCAAACTCCTCGTCGTCTCCTTTTGGTACAGTCACCGGGACAGCTGGTCGTAGCGGAGCAGTAGAGCAGGGTCGTAAGTTGTTAACATGGAACACAAGATGTAAGCGTACTGTTGCTGGTAGTTTCAATCTGTAAATGTGTTTCCCAATCTGCTCCTCCACCGGAAAAGGGCCGAGCTGTCTGTCTCTGAGTTTCCGGTTCGGTGGTCCTCGCAGAAAAAGACTTGTTGTGATGACTGACACCTTGTCTCCCTTAGCGAATTGTGGCGCTGTAGACGGTTCTGTGCGTGCTTGCATTTCGTCCTTGTGTAGCTGTAACACAGAGCGTACCAGGGTGTGTACTTCATGTAACAATCTCAATCGTTATGTTGCGTCTTGCGAAATTGGAATCGAAGGTCGCATGCTGAAGATCAGGTCAGGAGGCTCCTCAGGAGAAAAACCAAAGTTAGCCTCGAACGGTGTGTGCTCAATTCCGAGTGCACGCGAAGCGTTGTACGCAAACTCCACTTGCGGTAGAAGTGTCGACCAATCAGAGCTATCATAGCAACAGAAGCATCGAAGAAGCTGCTGAAACGTGCTCTTCACGCGCTCTGTCAACCCATCTGTTTTCTGGGTGTCGGCTGGAAGACATGTCCAGACGCGTTCCAAGGCGTCTCCATAGTGTCGGCTAGAAAGTGCTGACAAATTTCGGGTCACGGTCGCTGATCAACACACGGGGAAGTCCGTGTAAGCGGTAAACTCCCTGTAAAAACAAAGTGGCAGTTTCTTCGGCAGTAATCGACTCTGTACATGGCAGAAAATGGGCCATTCGAGTTAGATGGTCTACTACAATCAGCACACTGTTAAAGCCGTTGCTTTCAGGCAAGTGTGTCAGGTAGTCAAGACCAACTGTGTGCCACGGTCTGGGTGGAGCAGGTAACGGGTAAAGAGTCGCAGCCATCTGCGGTCGAATCTTTGCTCGTCGACACACGACGCAGCGTTCACAAAAATCTTTCACGTCTTGGCGGATTCGTTTCCACCAGAATCTGTCGAGTGCTTTAGCAAGAGTGCTAGCAACTCCTTTGTGACCAGCTGACGAACTTTCGTGCATCTCTCTGATCAATCTCAGTCGGAGCTCAGAGTTCTGTGGAATACAGAGGCGATTGAGGCGACAAAAGTTTCCGTCTCTGGCTTCTATCCGACTGTCTCTTGTCCACTCACCATCGTCCCCATAAAACGAATCTTGTGAGAACCCCTCGCGAATGAGATCAGCGAACTCAGGGCTCAGCTGCAACGCGTCAACAGTAAGTGAATTTAACTGTGCGTCTTCAAAAAGCAGCTGGGACTTCCGTCGTAATTCTTGGTCTGACGCAACCTCGCCATCCCAAAACAAGGGTACTGTGGCCTGAGGTACGAAGTCTGGACGCCGGCTTAACGGGTCAGCTTCGTCCAGGGCTCCTTTGCGATATGCAAGCGTCATTGAGCCCACAAACGGTTGCAAATCCCGAAGGTATCTTGCTTGCCGCTTGTTCAGCCTGTTGTTCGGTTGCCTGAGCAGATGTCGCAGTGTGTCGTGGTCTGTTACGACAAGGAACTTAGAGCAGCCTTCAAGATAGCACCTCCAATGCTTGACAGCTTCGCATACGGCCAAAGCTTCTAAGTCGTACGCAGAGTAAGTGTTACCACGCTCAGCTGGATTCAACTTGCGCGCCCAGTAAGAGACTGGTTGAAGACCGCCTCCTTGGTCTTGCAACATGACTGCAGCAATCCCCACTGTTGAAGCATCTGTAGCCACGGTGAACGTCGCGTCCGAGCCGACCTCCGGTAAGGCTAGGGATCAGCCATCGATGCATCGTCGATAGTATCATCATCACCAGGTGATAGTGCCATCGATGTGATAGGTTGTGACAACGACATCGACACGATGGCAGTAGTGCTCGCATCAATGCCATCAATTATCAAAACAATTGAAAAGTATTTATTATTTATGCCCGATGTATCGATATATCGTCCAAAATATCGATATATCGGCGATAATATCGGCTTAAATTGCCATCGATGTCAGCATCTCAAACTATCAACGCCATCAACATCGACAATCCAAGATATCAATACCATCAACATCGACGTTGCAAAGTATCATTACCATCAACATCGACAAAATTCACTTGATCCCTAGCCTTAATCTCCGGAAGGATCAGGCATGGCGCGGAAATGAGCCGTAACTTGAGAGTCTCGAAGGCTTCCAAACAGGGAGGCGTCAGCGTAACCTTCTATGGCTGGGACTTCCGTAGTAAGTCCGTCAATGGAGCCGTAAGGTCGCTAAAGTGGTGTGTAAATCTGGCATAGAAGTTGCAGAACTGTACGAAACTACGAACCTCCTTCTGCGTCTTGGGCACTGGCCAGTCTGCAACGGCCTCGACTTTCTTTGTGGATACCGAAATTTTACCGGCTGACACAGTGTAGCTCAGGTATTCCATCTGTTGTAATCCGAAGAAGCATTTCTTAAGGCGTAATTTCAGCCCTTCCTCCTTGAATCGCTGCAGCACTAGACGTAGGTGCTCCAGGTGCTCCTCTAGTGTTCGACTGAAAATGCAGACGTCATCCAGGTAGACTGTCACGAACTTATATAAAAAGTCGCGAAGAATGTCGTTCATCATCCTTTGAAACGTAGCTGGTGCATTGCACAGCCCAAACGGCATGGCGACCCATTCCATTAAACCATCAAGGGTCTGAAAAGCCGTCTTGTGAACGTCCTGATCACGCACTCGAACTTGCCAAAATCCAGAAGCGAGGTCGAGGTGTGTGTTAAAAATTCGCGTCTTTAAGTTCGTCCAGGGTATCATCCACACGCGGTAGCGGGTAAGCATCTTTACGTGTAACCTCGTTAAGGCCACGGTAGTCAATGCACAGACGTAGTGAACCATCAGCTTTCCGCACAAAAAGAATTGGCGAGCCGAACTCACTGTAGCTAGGACGGACCAGACCAGCTTCCATTGCGTCTTTGAGCTGTCGATTAAGCTCAGCACGCTCTGCGGGTGACAATCTGTTCAGACGTTGACGTCGCATTGGGCCAACTGTTTCAATGGGATGATCCCACTGTCGGTTTACAGGTGGAGAGTCGACTGGTTGCAGTAACTCCGGAAAATCATCGAAGAGTAACGACCGGAAGTGGTCACATTGTTCTGCAGTTAGCTCCTCTCCAGTGTGAAAGTCTGTCGGTTGTTTAGCGGCTGACGTGAGTTCAATGACGTAAAATTCAGCATGGCGTCCCCTGCTCCGGCGAGTCTTGCGCATGAGCTTCTGAACTTTCGTAGACGACAGGAGTAGACACTCAGGGCGTCGTTCCTCAAGTGTAGTCTCCACAGCTGTGCCGTCCATTAGTGTAAAAATTCTGGTTGTACCAAACTGTAAAGAGGCATGTTCGTCATCAGGCCATGGTAAACCCAGGATTAAATCAGTTGTGTGTAAATCACGTAAGACGTAGAAAGTCCGGTGAAATTCGTGTCGAGCCAGCTCAAAAGTGACCTCACAGACTGTCGTAGAAGTCACTCGCTGTCCCTTAGCGAGTCGAACTGGAGTTTTACTTGCAGACTTCCGAGTCTGTAAAGCAAAGCGTCGTACAAAGTCCTCTGACACAAAATCAAGCGTCGCAGCGCAGTCCACTAATCCAGAAATTTGGCGTCCGCCATCAGGAGTTTTCACAGTCAGCTCAGTTCGAATTAACGGGCGAGCTTCCGTGAGGTCAGTCAGTAGAGCTGTAGCTGGCGAAGAAAATTGTCGCAGCGTAGCGATGGAAGGTTCCTCGTTGTCTGGAGGTACAGGTACCGAGTCGGGTTGATGAGGTGCTGTAGGTTCTGATGTGTCGTTAAACGCACAATCTGCGTCGACTAACCACAGCTGTACAGGCCAAGGGGCTGGAGCAACCACCTCCTGTTGCGCAGGGTTCTCCAGTGACTGGCGAGTAAAAAGCTGAGTTCTCGCTGGGAATTCCTGGTAGAGTTTCTAGTGCTTAGTCACTTGAGTAAATTTCGCCCATTTCGGTAGTACAAATACAGCCATCGTAGATGTCGGAGATGTTCGACGACAATCCTCAAAATGCTGCGCAATCTGCTCAGCTAACTCCCAGGGTGGGTTGATGAACACCCGTTCTCCTGACAAATCTCTGTCTAGAATCGAGTCACTCGGCGAACAGTGAGGTAGGTCACCGTGCGAGTTAAGACCTTCATCATCAGCACATCCCTCCAATGTGAAGTTGAATCGTGCATGAAGAGGGACAAAGAATGAGTCAACCAATTTCCAATCAATTGAACGTCTGGTTACAGTTTTACGACTCTGTCTCTGCTTAGTCCGACGACGACGACATGCTACTAGTGTTACAGGTGTCGCGACTGTAGTCGACGGAGATGCCGAAGGTGTTTCGACGACCTTTGTCGCTAACAATGTCTCAGAATGAACAGTAGATGTAGCCGGCTGCTCCAGTTCATTTGTAGAACAGCCTTGCCACCATCATTGCTTCTTAGGTTCCATCGGTGCCTTGCCCTTGAACTCCGGACATTGGAACAGACGGTGTCCCTTCTTGTGGCACTTGAAGCAGAGTCCCTCGTCCATGTGTCGCTTACGCTCCTCAGCTGTCATCGCATTTGCGAGTGTGTTAAAATCTTCGCGGCCAGATGTCTGACCACGTCCACCATTGTTGCCACCGCGACCACCATTTTTGCCACCACCGCGTCCACGTCCGCGGCCACGACCACGGCCACCTTTATTACGTTTCCAGACGTTAGCGGCTTCCTCGAGAGGGTCATCAAAGTTGCGCTTGCGTGAAGGCTGGGCAGATGGTCCAGCAGCAGACCTCGCATTGCTGAGTTCCGGCGAGTCTGTCACGACGTCATTCAAAAAGTTTTGCAGCTCCACCAGCGTAGTCAGGTATCCCTTCTGAGCTCGGTGTGACTTAGCCAGATTCTTGAGCGAAGTGTTCGCTAGGCCATTAATGAAGCGTACACAATGTACATCAGCTGTTAGGTGTTGACGAGATCGACGTAAGTAGTCGTTGTACAGCTTAGTGTAGACCGCGTAACTCATCGTGCTGCTCTGCGTAAAGCTTAGCAAAGCGTTTATTGCGTCGTCCTTGATGTTCGGAAGAAACATGGACTTGCGTAACTCCGTAACAAGCTCGTCGTACGTAGATGGAATTGGGGACTGATCTTTCCGGTTCAACCACCACCCACCCAGGTGTCCAGAAAACTGTGAAGTAACCCAGAACACTGCATCGTACGAGTCAGCCGTAATCCCAAGCATTACAAATCGCTGAGGCTGTGCTTCGAGCCAATCCTCCAGTACATGAGGTACCTGGCCAATCTGGTACGGTGAAGTAATTGCAGCCTTACGTTGAGTCTCCGTAAGGGTCACAGATAGTCCAGCCAAGTTACGGGTAGGCATCGGCATTCCCACTCGTAAATCCGTAGGTCCCTCACCAGTCAATCGATTAATGTGTCAACGTATCAGCAGCCAGACGGAACCAGAGTCGACCGTTGTAAACCGGGTGTACATGTGGATCTGTCTCGGGATAGACGCGTCATCAAACAGGACTGGATTGTGTTGACGTATTGCACGGAAAAAGAGTTCCCATTGAGTCACGTAACCAAAGTGAAGTCACTCACTTTTGTGTTTCTCGGCACGAAGTAATCCTTTTTGTGCGGGCGTAAGTGTCAGACCGTCGATGTTGATGGTTTCCGGGACGACGTAAGTGCCATCCGGATTAACTGTCGACTGTGCTAAAACAGCCTGCTCGACTTGAGCAGGTGTTCGTAAGTTGTTCGTAGCAAACAGGACAGGAATAGACGCCGAGTACACGTAGACAAGCTGTCGTCCTTGAGGTAGCGTAACGAGGACAAGTTCACCACTCAACAACGTCAAATCATCCGGTGTCAAAACAAGACCGGTCTCCTCGTGTAACTCGCGAATGGCAGCGTCGACATGCTCTTCGTTAGGTAAGACAGAGCCAGCTGGGAACCAAGTTTTACTAGAACGAGGCTCACGCTGAAACACCAACTTCAAGTCCGACGGTTTAGTTCCTCCAACATGAATTACCAAAACCACGTAATGTCCGGGTCCTAGAGAAGCCATCTCAACTTCTCTCAATCAAACAACGTCGAGCAGATCAACGAGCAACGAAAAGGGCGTCGACCAAAGGGCTCCGAAACCAGTGTGGCGGTTAGCCTCTGAAAGCTAAACGCTAGCACAAATCTGTTCTAGTCTGTCTAGTTCTGTTGTTGCAAGATGGCAAAAAGATGTTATCGAGAGGCAATGGTGAAAGATGTTTCACTGCTGTACTTAGGCAGTAGATGTTGTAAGTGAACAAAGGAATTGTTAAAATTCCCTCTACTGCACTGGGCTTCAATAGGTTTCAGCCCAGACTAATTACGCATGCAAGCTACGCTTACGTGTCAGGCGTTTGGGCTGTCTAACCGACGTCATCCGCCTCGAGACGCGGCCTGCCTAGCATTGGGTTTCACGACGCGGCTCCTTCTGCATCGAAGAGCTCGCTCTGGCGCGTCATCTGGCTGGTTAGATTAATTATGCATATCTGTACGTACCGGGAGGTACTGGTCGTACCGTAGCATCAGCACCATTACAATATTGCAGTAGCGACGTACCCACGAGTATACGTCCGTCCTGTGGAAAACCACGATTTGGTATCCGTAACGAGTACCTGTACAATGTCCTGCAATGTACTGTTGCAGGACTGTACTCGTCACACCTAGGTTCCCGCTCAGAAATCCCCTCACCCACACCCGCCACCACCACCCGGAATCGATGGGCCACTAGAGAAGACCTACTCACAGCTCTCCGCCAAACATTCCGCATACACACATAACTCTACTCCGACCCCCTCAATAAATCCCTTCACTCTAACTCATACCACTCCCTCTACCCCGAAGACATCGTCTTCTCATCCAGTGGCAGCAATGCCCCACACACATGGCAAGGCACCAACATCGCCAACCCCGAATACGACCACCAATGCATGCGCCGCGCCATGGAACACGCAATCACCAGCGTACACCTCACAACCCCTCACACACCCAACGCGACCATTCTCATCCTCCCCCGATGGGAACACACACCCTACCGCCACTCCAAATACATCAACTCTGCTTACACACACCACCTCTACACCCTCCCCAATGACGCTAACACCTTCCTACCCACAGACCAACACACTGGTAACCCCACCCCTACCCCGTTCGGCACACGATGGATGGTCGACATATGCCTCGTCGCCAACCCCCTCGCACTCTCCACCCTCCCGCCACCCACAGCCATGACCGCACTTCACAACACTCTCGAATCTATCTATGACACTCACCTTCCCAACCCCACCATCTCCACCCCTCCTCCCCATCTCTTCGACACCTACTCACCCCACTCAGCAGGTATATACCACCTCCCCCCAAACCCAACTCACCCCGTCACATACCCCCTCCCAGAACGTATGCGACTAACCTACCCCCCCACCAGATGTACTCTCGCCTGGGACTGGCAGGACTTTGTATACACAGACGGCTCGAAAAAAATAGGCTCGTCCCCCCTCGGAGCAGCAGCCACCCACCCCGCCTCGGACACCAAAATCAAAATCCTGGTGACCTCTACCCCTCCCTCGCACACAATAAATCGCGCTGAACTAGCAGGCATAGATATAGGCCTCCAACTTGGCCGCACCCACCTCCTTACAGACAGTGCGTGCTCCCTCCGCCTCATACAAGGATACTTAAACTGTCCTTCCGCTTACAGACACAACATCCACCGCGACACGCTCCACTCCATCACACACGCCCTTAAAACCCGCTGCGATGCAGGCATCCGTACACACCTCGGCAAAATCAAAGCACACAACCACTCCCTAGGTAACGACCTCGCAGACACACTCGCCAACCAAGTCGCGGATGGTCACCCACCCGACACTACATACACCACAGGTTCAGAGGTCACGATAGGCCACAAGACCTGGCCATACACACTAATCCCTCAAGCCCTAGGGGATCCCATACCCTACAGATACACCAACCTCAAAGCTGACGCACACACCTACAACACTAAACACACACACACCGCCCTATCGCATACAACAAAACACGGTGCCCTCCTCGCCCGCGCCGCGGAGGACGGCGCCGTATTCTCTTTCCACAAAAAACACTCAACCTTTACAAATATCCAGTTCACACACAAACAAGAATTCATGTGGGGAGTCCACAACACCCGCCTACTCACCCATAACCCCACCCTGCGCTGCCCCCTCTGTGGCCAATTAACTAGGAACGGACACATGGCCGGTAACTGCCCCACCATGTCTGGCCTAAGACATGACCGACACAACAGCGCGCCGCAACTCCTACTCTCCCTACTGGAGCGCCACAACGGAGGACGTTGGGAAACCATCACTGCAGACTTCGGTGATAAACCCATAAAGTCATTTGCTTCCCCCTCTCTTGCCCACACTCCGCTTGACTGCCACCCACCTCACCCCACCCACATGCCCACCCGACTAGTTGATGCCGACGAAGGTCTCTCGCCCGACTCCCTCACCTCGTGTCCCGCCGTCCTACCCCATGAGATCCTCCCCCCCGCGCTACGACCCCCCGCACACAAACCGGATTTCATTCGCCTTCTCGAACATCGATTCGTCGGTCACACAAACGGCCGCCGCCGATACGCATCCATAAAAAAGATTCAGATAGGAGAATGGAAGTAATGCACGGACAATAACCTCTCCCAAACAGCTCACCTCATACATGCCAAATACACACCCCTTGCAAACGCCATCCGCAACCACTGGCCTGGCACAGTGGTAGACATCCTTCCCATCGTCATGAGCCGCACAGGTACACCGCACTCCTCCACCATCACGAGTCTCACCTCCCTACTCACAGCCCGCACAGACCCTCCTGACAAACTCATCTCCAAAGCACACCTCGACACGTCTCGCATCCTTGCACAGCTTCACACGCATATTGTCCAATGGCTGCACCATCTCCTACTCATATACCGCATCAAGTCTCGCACAACCTCCCGCCGCGCCTCCGCACATTGCCCCTTCGCACGACCCTAAATGCACGCAGCCCTCGCCTCGACTTGCACAACTCCCCGGGGGGGAGTAAAACCCCCGAACGCCTCTGGAGAGGTTGGATTAAGGTGGTTAACGGTCTAGCCCTGACTTGTAAGTTCCCTGTATGGCATAGTTGGGAGGTCCCAGAGACAGCAGCCGGCGCATACGGCTTTTTGGTGAAAAACCGGCGCATACGGTACATGTTGTAAACAATTTCAATTTCAATTTCTATTTCTGACTCCCACGCGGTCAACATGTCCTCGACATCTAACCTTCCCCCCACTTACAGACAGGTGCTCCTGCGGGTCCGCCCGGATCATGTGACCACCGCGGACTAATCCAACCCCAGGACCCGCCTAGCGGGACATCCGCTCGCCCCGTTCCTCACGGTACCTCAACCACCCCCCGCCGAGCAGAACTTGGGCATTGTGCTGGACCCCTCCCCTAGTCGAGGCCTCCAGACTCCTCTCGTCCTAGCGCCCCCCCGGTCAACTACTGACCTAGGGCCGGCCGACGACCTCTCTTCACGCCTGATCGACTCATACCTCCTCACAAGCCAGTACTCCACCTCCCCCCCCCACCTCGCCAGCTTCTGGCTGCATGGTGTCTTTCTCCCGGACCCGAGTCACGCCTCGGAATAAGTGCTCTCGGCATGCTCGCTAGCCCGTCGCTGGCTGCTCGACAGCCTCAACCAGATCGACGACCTCCCCACTCGCGTTGAAAATATAATCGGCCGCGAACTCGTCCACCAATCGCGCTAGAGAGCGAACGCCACTCGCACACGCCACCCGACCTCACCATCATCCTACGACACCACCCCCCTGCCCGTCGACCTCGAATCGGGATTTCAGGAGGTACGCCTAGACATCCCTACCTCATGTGTAGCGGTAGGCCTCATGTACTAGCTCGCTCCACAACAGCGTGAACTCCGTTCGGCCGCCACCCTCAACCGCATCCTCTTCTCCCCTGCTAGCGAAACTAAGACAGCAGAAAATCCAGTTCCTCCGAGCTGTCTCGATCCTCGCAGCCTCAGGCCGTCGCATCAAAGTCCGATCCCCCCTCTTCACTAATCTCTCCGGCCCAGAAACAGTCGCCCTCCTACATGACCTACTCACCTCTCGACTAGCGGTCGAGCTCGTCCCGGTCGGACCCGCCCTAGCGACTCCTCCCCCCCCCGCCAAGTGGAGGACCTGTCCGAGACAATCCAATTCCTCCTCCAATTTGCGGACGCGATCCAGCCGGTGGACATCCCCGCCCCGATCGAGGGTGACCCCTCCTCCTTCTGGATGAATATCCTCCACCTGCCCAATAACCCCATCCATTCAAAATCAGGCCCAAGTTCACTTCACATATATTTTTATATTCACTTCACGAACTAGTACCCCCCACCTCCCGTCTTCACACCATCACCATCACACCCCCCAATCACAAGATACGTCCCCGGCACCTCCTAGGCGAACACATGCCTCACCACAATACTCATCCAGTCACGCCAAACTCTCTCCCTCCCTTGCATTACCGCCGACGGCGCCATTCCACCCACCCATGGGCTATCCACCCTCCTCCACCAGACCGCAAACTAATTCACAACCCATCACACTCCCTCCACCTCCCCCCCCACACCCCACTCAACCTCAAACACCACACAACCCTCCAAAAATTCCTAGATGGCTCACACTTCCGCTCCCACCCCTCCCCATCTCCCACCATCAACACCAGCATCCAAATTTCACTCACCACAGAAATATATAGTATTCTCATATATATAAACGGCACAGACACAATCCCCCTCCAACACACACACACACACATCCACAGAGGCGCACACAACCAATCCTCTTGCACACTCCCCATCAACCCCCACCACTACTCCACCTTTGGTAGGGCCCGCCTCTCGGACCCAATTTTCACCACCACCCCCTCCCCACAACCACTCAATCACACCAAACACAACATTCTATACCGCAACCCCCCCACCCTCCTCCTCCAATGGGCTTACCACCTCCACGACTGCAACGTCTCCAACCGGTGGCACATCGAGACCCCTGACTTCTCGATGATGGACGCCGATGATGACTCCCCCCTCGACCTCAACTCCCTCCCCGTCATTCATCTCTCATCCGTCCCTCCCCCGCCAGCTCCCACCCAATCAAACACTCTCCACCGCTCCAAACAACACCACACCACCCCCCTTCCTCCCCCCCCACCATCACCTCCACTGCCTCAATTGGCCCACCCGCCACAACCCATCCCGCCACCTCCCCCCGCACCCCACTCCCCACCATCACCGACGACTCCACCGAACCCATGGACTCTTCCTCCTCACCGTTCCCTCACAACGACCCCAACCCACTCCAAACTCTCTCAACCACCTCCAATGCCTCCCTCCCCCCTCCACCCGCTCCCCCTCTCCTCCCCCCCCACCCACCTCCCCCCTGCACGTCCATACCTCCACCCCGCTCGACCACATGGATTCCTCCCCTCACCCCCGTCCTCCCACCGACCCCTCACTCAAACCGGCACCCCCGGCCGGCATCACGCAACACACACGCCCCTCCCGCAAGAAAACCTCCCTTTCCCCTCCCCCCCATGTGCCCCCCCGCCCCTCTCACACCCCCTACCACCCACCCTCCCCCCTCCCCGCCCCCTACACACTCCCCCCCTTGCCCTCTTCCCTTGACTCCCCCCCTTCCCTCCGCCCCACCTTTCTCCCCCCCCCCCGCCCCAACTCACGGGACGTCGATGACTACACACTCGATGACCTCGAGGACCTGTTGGAGGACGACCTAGGAGAGACCCGAACCCCCTCCTCCGCCCCGGCCCCCTCTAGCTGCCCCGCCAACCCCCTCAGGTCGTCCCCGGCCGGCAAGGCCGAACTCCATCATTAGTCCCCCACATGACGACCTGGAGGTTAGAGCCCACGACCCCCCCCCTTACCTTTCAGCCCGATATCCGCAACCATATTGCACACTCTTCCCATAAAGTCCGTTACTAGTGAAATAGGGCCTTTCGCGTAGGGCGGGTGTTTATCATGTAGGGTTTCTAAGGTTTAACTGTACGTTAGCTCGTTGAAAAGGCGGACCGAAATTTGTGTTGACGGTGAAGTAACGGGGGAAGCGGGGCACAAATGGGGCCCGTCTCGGCTACGAACTGACGTATTAGGGTTTGCGGGTCAACCCCGATTTCGAGGCATACCCTGATTCGGGCAATCCGGAATTCGGATTTTCCACACTTTGGCTCGTGAAAACTCCCGAAATCGTCGACACAACACGCGGTTTTTATGATCTTAGCATGTTGTCCGCTAACATGGGAGCACGTGGGTGTGATGGCATGTGCCGTTAAGATGCTTGACGTGGGTGGGATTGGAGCCGGAAACCCAAAGCTTAGGAGGCTTAAAAAAGCCTAACTTTGCCGTACGGTGTCCGATTCGCGCAAACTAAGTTGCAAATGGAAGCCCTTCCCCCAAATAAATGTAAGTTTATACCTACCGGCCGGCTTTCGCGTCAAATCCGCCGTCCGATGCCATCCAGCCCCTCGTACAACCAACTAAAGTTTTTAGGGTTTCAAAATCTGCCACAATCGCGCGGGGTTAGCAACCCTTGGACAGGTGGTACCCACACACCCGCTCCGCCAATACGCTCAACAATCAGCGCTCTATATTTCGTCTATTCACGGCGTTACCCACTTCATGCCCCATGATGGCATGGTGCCGTGCCATTTGCCGTATGCCAAACCAAGGCCCGTGCTAGGGTACTTTGAAAGCTCCCCGCGATATTTCACGCCAGGCGATGCGAAAGCTTCAAAGGCCAGCGATCCGCGCGCTAGGGTGCTTACACTCCAAGTCAACCGTCCCTCAAGCCCAATAGGTCCCTAGCCCGTGCTCCTTGGCTGTATTTTCGGGCACTTGGCAAGAAAACCTAGTGCACACGATAGGCCATTCTCGGTATTGCCGCTATGTAAGCGGCCGAGCGCAACACACTCGGCGGATACTCGTGCAATTGTGCAAACATGCTGAGAGCCCAATGTCGAGTATTCTCCCGGCTTGTCGCGACACTACGTGTACGGAGCCACGCATAGAGGCGTGCATAACCTGCACATGCACAAATTTCGGCCTGCAAAATTTCGGCCGCAAATCCAACGTGTGTGCCCACAATAATCGGAGCGTGCCGATAGAGGTGCTCACGTCAGTGAACAGCGCGCCGTGGTGTGTTGTTCGAAAGTCGTTACTCTACCCCCCAAACGAATTGCATGGCCATCGCGGCTGTGCGTGGCGGGTAATTAAATGTGTGCCGCTAGTAACGGACTTTATGGGAAAAGTGTATGCTTGAAGAGTTCATGCTTGAAGCGGGGGCTACTAAGGGGCGAGACTTGCGGTTGGAGGTCCGCCGTACTCGGTCGAAAGCTTCTCGAGATCGACCTAGGTGTGGCAGTTTGCATGTCTAGAGGTAAATGTTGACACAAATTCGGTTATGTTCTTGCTTGCTATTGCTATTGCATATGGGAATGCCTATGGAAAGAGAGGGAATATGCCTCGCCGTTAATGCGCAACAATAGTTGGCGATTAGACATAGGGAATTGATTTAAGGTCATATCATCTCTCTCCACTGCACTAGGTTTAAGTAACTCAGCCTAGCTAGCTTGCACTTGTTCTCGCATGGTCCTCATGGTAGGCGCTAGGGCTCTTGTAATGGTTTGGATCACACTAGCAACGCGTATGGTCTATCTTGGGAAATCAAAGCAGCGCGTCATGTTGCGAGTTGACCTTATTGTGCGCACATGTACGCACCGGGAGGTATTGTTAGTACAATACATATCGGTGCCTCGAGCTAAATTGCAATGGTGACGTAACCGTGTAGTACGTCTTTCCATAGAAAACTACGATTCGATTAGCGACGACTACGTGTACGAGTCATGTAATGTATTGTTACATGACGATACTCGTCACACTCGTACCCTCCCCCTCTTGACATGTGAATGAGGCCGACTGTGAGGCCAACCTTCACGGTGGTCTTGGCTCCCTTATTGAGCAGTTATTGGGACTCAGGAATGCGCGTTGGGTGATTGTGCATGTAGTCGTGGTACGCTCGAGTCCGGGCAAACGTGTACCATTGGGGCGAAATCTTGTAGCGCCGTTATACGCTGTACCTCGTTCAACCGGTGACATACATGTGGAATGTCGACATCGTTGAAGTGCGTTATGAAGAGCAAATATTTCCCTCATCGTCGAGGTAACGACGTGATACACTTAGCATAGATGTGAGAGACTTCGATTTCGTCATCGCCACCTTTTGGGATAGTCCCTGGGACAGCATGCCGAAGAGAATTTGTAGAGCTTGGTCTTAGATTGTTGTCGTGAAACACCACGTGTAATCGAAATATCGCTCGTAATTTTAATATGTAACTGTGTTTCCCAATATGCTCCTCGATTGTAAAAGGTCCCAACTGCCGATCACGGAACTTCCGATTAGGCAGTCCTCGCAAGAAGAGATTCTTAGACACGAATGTCACCTTGCTTCCTTTAATCAAGTGCGGGGCTATCGACGGTTATAAACGAGCTTGTATCTCATCATCTTGGTGTAACCTTAACACCAAACGTACTAGAGGATGTAACTCATGTAACAATGTCAACCGCTCTTTCGCGTCTTGCGAAACCAATATTGAAGGCCGCATGCTGGGCAGCATGTCAAGTGGCTCCTTAGGTGAAAATCGAAAATTGAAGGGAGTGTGCTCGATTCCGAGCGCACGAGTAGCGGTACACGCAAATTCCACTTGAGGCAGCAAATCTATCATGTTCGAGCCATCATAGCAACATATGCAGCGTAGAAGTCGCTGAAACGTTATGTTGACACCCTCCGTTAGTCCATCCGTCTCCTGGTATCGACTAGAAGACATATAAAGCCTCGTTCCAAGTCGTCTCCAAAGTATCTTCCACAGGCCATTGATGAATTTCGGGTCGCGGTCACTAACCAACACTCGGGGCAGTCCATATAAACGGTAGACTCCTTGTAAAAACAAATAGGTAGTTTCCTCTTTTGTTACGCTCTCTGTACACGGCAGAAACTGGGCCATTTGAGTCACATGGCCGACCATAATCAAAACACCGTCAAAGCCATTACTCGCATGTAAATGTGTTAACTAGTCAATTCCCACTATGTGCCACGGTCCCGGTGGAGAAGGCAAAGGGTTAAGAGTCGCAGCCATCTGTGGTTCAATCTTTGCTCGTCGACACACTACGCAACGCTCACAAAAATCTTTCACATCTTGACAAATTTCTTTCCACCAGAATTTGTCGAGCGCGTAAGCAAGGATGCCAACAACTCCTATGTAATCAGCTAACTGATTGTCGTGCAGTTCAAAGATTAATCTCAGTCGGAGCTCATAGTTCCGCGCGGGACAGAAAGGCGATCGAGACGCCAACAATATCAAGTTGGCCTTCAATCCTACTGCCTTTCGTCCACTCACCCTCGTCCCCATAAAACGAGTCTTGTGAGTATCCCTCGCTACTGAGATTAGAGAACTCACGGCTCAACCGCAACGCGTTAATGATAATCATTCACTTTATTTGCACGACCCCCTCCACCCGGACCCCACTTCATCATGCTCCACCTGCCGCACTTGGCATCCACTCCTATTGCCGCCCCTTTCATGGGCCCGACACATACCAATCACAAGCACAAGCAAGAACTGAAGCGCACAGCCGCATCCCTCATCAATGCCTTGTCCTCCTCCCCGCTCAGGCAGTCCCGCAGCTTACGCGTCATCCGAGGACTCCTCATTGGGAAGCACTTCACCCTCCAGCTCGGCCTCTTCAACGATTCCCAACTCGACATCCTCGAGGGCCAAATATGCCGGCCACTCCGCTCTGCCGTCTCCTCGGTGCGTTATCTCCCCCGCACAGCCCTCCACCGCCCCAGTTCCTACCTCGGCTACGGCCTTCCCTCCCTCAAAGCTCACGCAACACAACTCACAGTCTGTCACCTACACAAAGTTATGCACACCCCCGGATATAGAGGCCACATGTCTAGAACACACATCCACACCATTTCCACCACATGCACCCACTGGCCAAGAGAATCCATTAAGTCACACGGTTAAACCGTACACACACGATCAGTATGTAACTCACGCACACGTAGTTACAGTTACAGTCACGCAAAAGGGACAATCACATAGACAACCAGTCCGAGGCGTGGTGTCTGGACAACACAAATGTCAGCGATGTAGCCTAGCGACAGCTCTGTACCGAATCAAACACGTTATCGGTATATTCGATCTAGACATGTACTACTCATATCTAGAATAGCTTACAATAGCTATCTGCAACTAATAACTAGAAGGTATTTATTACAACACTCCCCCTAAAGGTAGCTACGGGATGAAGCGTTGCATTGGGTCTTCTCCTCCGAGGATTGCACATCGTTGTCTTGTCAGTGCATGTCTTGGGAGAGGCTTGGTGAACATGTCGGCCACCATTTGGTCACTGGGGGGGTACCTCAACTTTATGGTTCCATGCTCCACGTGGTCCTTGAGGAAATGCCACTTCAGACCGATGTGTTTGGTCTTCTCTCTGACCAAGGCATTTTGGGAGTACGCGATGGTGCTTTGGTTATCCTCCCATATGGTGGTGGTTTCGGTGATGGGGGCGTTGAAGATCTCCCCCATTAGTTGCCGGAGGTGGAGTCCCTCCTTGGTGGCGTCAACCGAAGAGTAGTATTCGGCTTCACAAGTGGATTGGGCCACACAAGTCTTTTTGTTTGGACTTGTAGCCGATGGGCCTGCGTCCGAGAGTGAAAAGATAACCCGAACGAGACTTGCGGGTGCTGCTGTCGTTCGCCCTGTCCGCGTCGGCAAAGCCTCTAAGTTAGAGACTGTGGTCCGTGCCCCCCCCCCCCCCCCCCCCCCCCCCCAACGTCAAGCGCATGTCGATGGTGCCATGGAGGTATCGAAGGACCTTTTTCAGAGCCAACTGGTGTGCCTTTGTGGGTGAGGCTTGGGCGGAGCCGAGGATGCTCAACGCCGTGGAGACATTGGGACGCGTGCAGACGGCCGCGTACTGGAGACTGCCCAAGAGACTTTGGTAGACGTCCTTGGCCACGCCGGTAAGGGAGGGTGAGGTCATGTGCGCGAGTCCGGCGAGGAAGCCGGGGTCCATAGGAAGGGACGATGGCTTAGAGTCGGTCATGCCGTACTTTGCGAGGATGTCGCGCAGGTATTTGGATTGGTCCAGCGAGATGGTGCGGGCCGAGCGATCGCGGGTGATGTGCATGCCGAGGAGTTGGGAGAGGTCCCCTAGGTCCTTGATTTTGAACCGTGCACAAAGTTGAGCTTTGAACGATGCAAGCCATGTGGCATCATTGCAGGCTGCGGGAATGTCATCAACGTACAGTGCGATCATGGCGAACACGTAACCGGTGCGGAAGATGTAGATGCACGGGTCGGAGACGCATTGTTGCCACCCGTGGTCAACAAGCCATGCACGGAGCAACATGTTCAACTCGCGAGGGGATTGCTTGAGATAACACACTTTGGACGTTCCATCACTGAAGCCGAGGGGCTGGCGGATGTACACGTCCTCCTTAATAGGGGCGTAGAGAAATGTAGTGTCGATGTCAAGTTGACACAGCTTAAGGTCGTGGGCGGCGGCTGCGATGACCAAGAAGAGGCGCAGGCTGGCCATGCGGATGACAAGGGAGAGCGTCTCCGTATAGTCGAGGCCGGCGCGTAGGCTGCACCCTTTGGCGACGAACCGTGCTTTGAAGCGGGAGACATCACCTTGTGTGTCGGATTTCACCTTGTAGATCCACATGTTGTTAACGACCACGCGGCCAGAGGGAAGATCGACGAGTTCCCACGTGCCGTTGCCTATGAGGGAGGAATACTCTTGCTGCATAGCGGCTTGCCAATGGGGGGCCTAGGCGTTGTCCAACGCAGCCCGGTACGATTTGGGTTCCACACACTCTCGGGCGGAAAGGAGAGCGACTGCAAGAGGTGATGTGCCGGCATGTGTGTGGGTGGGACCAATGATGAGGTCGGGCACGTGGGGTTGCTCGAAAATGTCCTCTATCTTTGGCTCTGCCCTGTTCAGGGTCACAACACGCCGTGACAAGTGTCGGCGGGTAGTTGGACATGTGGGCAACATGTTCGCCGTAGCGAAGGGGACGAGACCGGAGTCGAGCCTGTCGAGGGGCTGTAGGAGTGAGTTGGGGGTCGGGTAAGGTGGTGTCGATAGGGTGGGATTGGGGTGAGATGTCCTGCAGAGGATCGTCATCCGAAGAGTCGGTGATGACCGAGTAGATGGGGAGGCGTGCGCCGAAACCCGGGTGTTCTCCTTGAAGACAACATGGACGGAAGTGGTGATGCGGCGAGTGTCGGGGTTGTACACGCGGTACCCGGGTGCGTCAGGGGATAGCAAACCATGACGTCACGAAACGTTTTCTCACCGAGTTTCCGACGCATATTGTCACGCACTTTGGCGAAGACGGTGCACCCGAAGACGCGGAACTTGGATGCGTCAGGCACCGACGACGTAAAGAGAGTGAGAGGAATGCCACTAGTGAGGACGACCGAGCGGATGTACGTGCGGTTGCGGAGGTACACAACTGTGCTGACAACGCACGACCACATGAAATTGGGGACGGCCATGCTGTGGAGCATCGCAGAAGCATTGTCCCGGATAGTGTGCCATGGGCGTTCGGCTTTGCCGAGCATGTGATGGGCATAGGGGGCAGAGAACTTTACCCCGACGCCGAGGCGGGCGCACATCTGGCGGGTGACAACAGCTTCAAACACATAGTCGGAGTCAAATTTAATGACCGGTGCGAACGCGCCTGATTGGGAGTGATGTCGTGCATGCAAGTGATTTATGTCCATCAGTATGGTTTCCAGTTCAGAGCATGCGCCGTCCTTTGACTTGAGGAACCGCACCCACATGTAATGGGTATGGTGGTCGACGACGAGCAGGCAGTAGCGGAGGCCATGTGGGGAGGGGACATTAACTTGACCCCAGAGGTCAGAGGACAGGTTGAGGAAGGGACGGGAGGGTTTCGCGCAAGCAACGGTGTTGCGTGGTGCAGCAGTGGCCTTGTGGAGCAAGCATGAATCGCAAGAAACATTTTTTATAGAGCTGGCTAATACTGGACTAATTGGAGCACCGTGGGTAGGCTTTGCATGTTAAGGTGTCCAAACCGGCGGTAACCGAGGACATGGTCGCACTTGGCAATAAGGGAACACGATAACCTGGGTCACGCGTTTTCTCCGCGGAGGGGCTTGAGGGGGGCTCTGGCTGGTGGGGTAGGAGGTACATGCCGTTGCCAGACGGCTCTAACCCACCCATTCCTGTGGGTACCACGAGAAGGCCAGTGTTACAGTCAGTAGGGAAAAAAAATTCACAGCCACTGTGGGATTGCATCCAACTGACACTAAGGAGGCGGCCGATGCGCTGAGCAAAGCGAGAGGACAAGTAAGGGGTGTACAATGCATGGACCGTGCGGTGGATAATTTGGCCGGATTCCAGCCGAACAGAAATCCGTACTGAGCCACTGCCCTTAATGTCGACGCCGACCCCACCCACGCAAGAGGGAGCGGAGGGGGGGTGAACGAACCGAAATCACCGCGAAATGCGGTCAGGTTGATCGAGCAGGCTGGATCAACTACCCATAATTGTGAGAGGTCCCGACCTGGTGTGAGGGAAGATGAGAATGCGACAATGTTGAAGGGGACACTCACCTCGGTGTCATCGTATTCAACTGTGCAGTCTTCGAGTGTGGGCATACTGCCAGTGTCGTTAGCGGTGACGTCGCTTAGTAGGGCTGCGTGAGCGGAGGCAGAGCTACTAGGGGTGCCGTATTGCTGGATGACCACCTTGCACTTGGCAGGGGTCCACCTCAGGAGAGCGTCATCCGGGTCAATGCATGAGGACAATAAGTGGTCCAGGCTGCCACAGGCGCTGCACTTGTTGGAGAGGCCACGACCACCACGAGGGCCGCGGGGTTGGGGTCCTCGACCGCTATGCGAGCTGCGACCGGCAGCGACGAACGCAGATATGGGAGGGGGTGATGTGTCGGGGGCTGGCGCGCCCGGAGCATAGGTTTCCTCGTCCATGTTGTGTGCCAAGTGGAGGATGATGGCCATCACCTCATCAGCTGACAACATGTAGTCGGTGTCGAAGGCGTTAATGACACATTATTTGGCCTAACCGAAACGGCCGGTGCTGGACATGCCACGCAACATGAGGAGGCTGAGGTTGTGGGGTTGGATGGCCGCGGAACCATCAACCATATGACATGTCTCGTTGTAGTCATCGAACGTCTGCCTCATGAAGTGGACATAGTCACTAAGGAAATGGCCATGGCGTTGTATGAGCATGAGGTTGTCCAGCAAGGACAGAGAGCGAGCAAAAAACCGGCAGTCTAGGCGTTCACACAGGATATCCCACGCGGCAATGGCGCAGTCGGGACGTGCTAGTGAGACACACTTCATTGCTTGGTAAGCGCGCTGATTGGCGTTGGCTGCGTGAAGCATCAGTGTGTAGGCGTAGTGTTGTGCCTGCTCATCCAGCCAGACGCCCGACTCGCGGATAGCCAGCTGGGGGATGAGGTACGCTGCCTTGAGGGAGAGGACGTTCAAGAAGTTCCTCTTCCATTGCTTGAAGTCCATGGTTGGCCCCATGGTAGGGACCGACATCTTCATGGACCGGTTGAGGGCGTCCTTATCAAAACCGGTTGCTTCATGGGCCGCGCGGCCGATGACCACCGGGTCAATGGTGGGGCGACGGCCGCCACGGCTGGTGTGAGCACCACGTTGGGCAGGAGGGGAATACCGGCCAAGGAAGGGAGGAGGTGGGCCACCAAGAAAGGGAGAGTGGGCCGGGCACTGCAGTCGGCGGGCCGTACGGGTGCGTGTGGCCACGGGAGGTGTGGACGTGAAGCGGCGGCGCCTCCGGCAAGAGAGGTCCGTGGGTTGGAAGTGCATATCCGGCAGAGGAGGGGAGTAAAACCCCCGAACACCCTTGGAGAGGTTGGATTTATGTGGCTAACGGTCTAGCCCTGACTTGTAAGCTTCATGTATGGCATAGTTGGGAGGGCCCACAGACAGCAACCGGCGCATACGGTAATTGCTGTAAACCGGCGCATATGGTACATGTTGCAAACACTTTCAATTTCAATATCCGGCAAGAGGGTATGGTGGAGGTGGTGGGAGCAGGTCCACGGGCTGTTCGTGACGCGAGGGTTCGCGGTGCGCATCGTGACGGCGTTGCGTGACATGGGTGTCGCCAACAGTAGCTGCATCGGTAGCTGCAACGTTGGCCGTATGCGCGTCCTGACGAGCGTTAATGAGCGCCATTTGCTCAAGGACTAGCTAGTGCGAGCGTATCAGGAGCAGGAGCGAGCGAACTTTGTTGAGAGCTGGGGTAAGGGGAATCAGCATGCGTGCCAGGAGGAGAGTCGGCCGAGCGAGTTTTAGGTGCCATCGCGGCAGACGATAGAACGACCAAGACATGACGAAAGGCAGCGGTAAGAACCGCTAGCCGGACTTGTGCCTAACAACGGTTTCATAGAGACGGCTTGATGCCCGCCGGCCCCTCGGCTTGTAGCCCCGAGGTGTCTCAAAGTACCTTTTCAGTATCCTGCACCTAGTGTGGGGCACAAGTCGAGGCCACGACCAAGTCATGTGGAGCGCTGCGCTGGCGGCTGAGTCGCTAAGTAAAATATGTATATTTATGTAAACTAGGGCTGTCGTGCACCCTATGTTTGCGTATTCACCCGATAGTGCCCCCCCCCTCTTCTCTAGCTTGGACATGTGTGCACCCTTTCCACACACGACGAATGTGTTGGTGTGGGTGGCTGGCTGTCGTCCATGAGCATCTGACTTAGGTGGGGTGGAGGTGGGTTTTAAAGCGCAGTTTATACTGGCGATACCGCCGACTACAAAGTAAAAGTGCTGCGTTGCTATAGAAACTTGCCTTCTGCGGAAGAGTTGGCGATCGCAGCTCGCCGAACTAGGTTGTCGCGCGTGAGTGACGTGAGGCGGGGGGCCATAACTTGTTAAACCGTGCAAACACAATCAGTGTGGAAGGTAACTAACGCACACGTAGTTACAGTCACAGTCACGCAAAAGGGACAATCACAGAGACAATCAGCCCGGGGCATGGTGTCGGGACAAAAGAAGTGAAGGAGCTGTAGCCTAGCGACATCTATGTACCGAATAAAGCATGTTATTGGTATGTCCGATCAAGACAGGTACTAATTATATCTAGAATAGCTTACAATAGCTATTTGCATCTAATAACTAGAAGATATTACTTGCAACACACACGGCTCCTCCCCGCCCACACTCACATGCCTAGTCCGAACCCAACGCGACGCCGGCACATTCTTCCAACATATCCCCTCCCCCTCCCTCACCAATCCCATCGCCTCTACACTCCGCACTCACTTCACAAGCCATGACGACACCCTCCTCGCCTCCCTACGTGATAAAGCCACCCACATCACCGAACCACACACATACAAACAAGCATATTGCGACTTCACACCCCGCCGGACACACAAATCCTTGCTCCACCACCTCATTCTCCTATGGCACAACAACATCACCCCACGGCCACAAGTCCTACTCCACGCCTCCAACTCCTCCATCCTCCTCAAACCACGCAAATCCATATCTACTCCCGAAGGAACCACCGACACCTTCTATGTCCCAATCCGTCTCCTCGCCGCGGTCCTTACCGAATCCACCAACACCATTCACAACCGCCTCCCCACCACACACCCGACATTATACATGCCACCCCACCACCCATCATGGATTCCCCTCTTACTACCCCACCTCCCCCGCTCACCCACTACCCTCACCCCCGGCACCCGCCCACCCCGCATCCACAACACCCCACCCTTCGCCCCCACCACACACATCGAAGCGGAATATCTCTCCCCCTCGGACAACCCCTACCCTCCATGTGACGTCACCCGGGGGGGGGGGGGGGGGAGTAAAAACCCCCACGATCATTTGGAGAGGTTGTTTTTAGGCGGTTAACGGTCTAGCCCTTACTTATAAGTTTCCTAAATGGCATGGTTGGGAGGGCCCAGAGACAACGACCGGTTTCAACCGGTACATGTTGTAAACAATTTCAATTTCAGTTGTACTGTCCGGGAAAATAATACCGTGATGCTGACAATAAAAGAGTCACTGAATATCGCTAAGAAACGTGTACCAATTAGATGAAATAAGTGATGACACATGCTTGCACTTAGACAAATGGCATCAGACATGACACATCCCTATGACGATCTCGAGAAGCTCCCGACCGAATACGGCGGACCTCCAACCGCGAGTCCCGCCCCTTAGTAGCCTCCGCTTCAAGCATGAACTCTTCAAGCACGTGGACAATCCGATCGTGGAGTTGAATGACGTACCACGAGCACTACTTATGTTCCTTTTCGGTGTTTTTGGGAGGATCTTCGGCGAAAATTCTTGCAACGTCTTTCGGGTGCTCTTCATGGTACTTTTGGGTTCCTATCTTCGCGACGCTTTGCATGAGGACGGGAGTTTTGGTTACAAGAAGAACAAGATGAGCACGGACGCTTTGCATGAGGGTAGTGCTCATGTTGTGGCATACCTTCTCAATCCTCGGGCTTAGGTTTTTTTCTCCTTTCTTCTTTGTGCTTGGTGGTCTCCACTGCTTTTTCTTGTGAGAAATTTCTCATCATTTAATAACGGGCAGCACTACTGCGCTGATGTAAAATGGCGATGGGGCATGTCCATGACAGACCTGCAATGTTCGTAAATGTGTACCCGTATATGTCATGAACCCCGGCATAGGCCATCAGCCCACCGCCCGCACACCGCCGCCGAAGATGGTCGTATCACACATGCCCGTACAGGGAAGCGCTAATATCCGCGGACATCTACCCGGCGGCCAATGCACACGTGACTAGCTATTAAGGCTGCACAATAAGGCATCAGAAGGCTTAGTGTGTAGCTCACACGGATGCTTCCTTAAGTGACGGAGCGCTATGCCGAAATTTAGAAGCTGTCAAGTTATTTGAGTGCAGCCGATATGGACATCGACGCCGATAAGTTGCTCGCTCCAAGGCAGGCGTGTTTGCAGGTGTGTCCTCTCAGTAGTCCCCCCCCCCCCCCCTCCTCCCCCCCACCCCCGTCGGGCCGCCTCGACAGCAGAGTGGTATCTACTAAGCGCCATAGTCTCCATTTATGGCTGGATCGCAAATAAAGTGTCTGGTCTCACGCCGTACTTTCTGACAGTATGTGGTGGAAGCGGCCCTCGAGCTCGCGGTCGTGTCGGGTGACGACACCGTGTTCGACCTCGGTTGCAATGACGGTACGACGCCCCGCTTCACATCGTGATCCACCGACGGGCCCACGTGGAGCGTCTTTACGCCCCTTACGTGGATTTCATCGCACAGGTCGCTACTGCATTAACGCTGCCACGCGATATGGAGCACGGGCGGTGGGGGTGGAGATTCTTCCGGAGGCTTGTGCGAAGGCGCGCGAGAACGTTGAAGCAGGCGAGTTGCGTCCTTAATCGCCAACCTCCATATTAGCCCGCCTCTCCCAGCCTTAGCTCTTGCGAATCTCACGCGAAAAGTCGATACAATTTCTAAGTGCAGAGGGGAGTGATAATTGCGTCGAGGGGAAACTGAGGCGCTGCTGTTTGGACGTTGGGTTGCGCCAGCGGGGGTGACGGAGCGAGTGACCATCATTCAGGGGGACCTCATGGAGGTGGACGTTAGCGAGGCAAGCGTTGTCATGCTGTACCTGGTACCCAAGGGGATGCAGAGAGTGGCTGAAAAGCTAAAAAAGGAGCTCAAGCCTGGGGCGCGTGTTGTCTGCTACCTGTTCAGGTAGACGACGTCCACCCGCCCAGCGTCACATCCACCCCTTCAATCCACCCATACCCTCCTCCTTCTCGTGTTCTGCCTCATCCAAGACACCCCTCAAATCCGCCCAAACTGCTTTGTCGCCACAGTTTACCTGGGTTTGAGCCCGTGAAGGAGCGCGTGTTGCAAGTAGGCAACTCTTCGGCAGAAGAGAGCGCCTTCAACAAGATACGGCTGTACAGGATTGGGCAGCAACCCGCCATGCAGTCATCGCAGACGGCAGCGAATAATCAACCAAATTAAAAGTAAAACATCTTATTATCTTTCAGGCGTAGCAAAGCAAGCCAGGGTGGGAGGGGGAGCTATAACTACCCCGTTGTTCAACCTTGGGCTCAGCTCTTGCTGCCCTGGCATCTATCCGCCTACTTATTCATTGATGTCGGCAGGCGCTGCGCGGTAGAGAGACCCAAGCTGCGCCTCCTCTTGCCCGCACACCTCAGGTTTCAGGCACCGGCAGCGGTGGAAGACCTGCACGTTCGGCGGGAGGTGCTTACACACGCGACCTCCCATTCCACGCGGCCCGTCCGGTGACATGCGAGTAGTAAAGTAGCTGCGAAAGTCGTCACTCGGCTTCAGCGTGCCCGTCACCGGTCCTTGCACGTAATTGTCAACCGCTCGCCTCGCTGCCCTGCAACAACCATAACAATGATTAGGAAGATACACAGCGTAGCGCTGAAGAGTTCTAGCTGCACTCGTGTGCTGGTATTCATACGCGCGCGCGCGCGTGTGTGTGCGTGTGTGTGAGAGTGAGTCAGGGTGGTGGAAGAATGGGTGAATGGGTATGGGGGAGTTCTCACCAGATGTTTGTGTTATGGGAAAACACGGAGTGGAAACTCATTGGGTGTAACCCTTCTGGAATGGCATTGCAGCCCGAATACATCGGAATCCTGTACTCCATTGGCCAAACCTCAACCAAACACACTTGTCGCAGACTCTCAAGCAGTCGGTGGAACTGAGAGGTGGGGTTATCATTGTCAGAATAGGCATGGCTCTCACCGCTTCACAGCTTCCGGTTTGCTATCGCAGCCAAAGGAGTTATGGTCGACGGCATTGACCCAATCACGGATGTCGTACTTAAGGTTGTCTGCCGTCACCATTTCCAGCTCTTGCACCCCCGCGCTGTCCCATTCATCCTGCACTCCCCCCAACCGCAGGACTTATCAGAAAGAAATGAAGCGCCAATGCATTTGCGTTTGGATAGATATCCGAGGAGAAGACCTGTGAGGAGGAAGGTGGGGGATGGGGGGGGGGGTGTGGGGGGGACTCACAAAGGGAACCCCCTTAAGGCCCGGCGTTTCGAAGCTTCGAATGCTGTATCCCGCATCGACGACCTCCTTCAGCATGAGCGGGAACCCAAGGGTCATAGTCCAGTTGTGTGCGCGGTGGCCAACACCTACAGAGCAACAATCAACAGGAAGCTAAACAACACACACACACACACACACACACACACACACACACACACACACACAGCCCATTAACTGCAGGAAAAACGAAGGTAAGCAATAGTGGCGCCAAACAGCTCACCAGGCGAGTACTCCAGGAAAATGTGGTCGAGAGTGCCACTTCTCAGCAGTTTACGTGTGGAGGCCATCACTGTGGGCTCAAATCCTTCCACATCCACCTGCATGCCATATTTTCATCCACATACACATAGTACAATAGCCTCTAAACGGTGCGAAAAGCGATATGGAGGGCTGGAGGGGATTTAAAGCAGGGCGCGTAGGGACGGGACCTTCAACAGCGCCACCGGCTCGTTTACCACTTCGTCAATGCGCTCAGAAAGGCTGACAACCTGCAGGTAGGCCCCTTCGTTGTCGATGGCGCGGTCGATGTTCATCCCCCCAATGCCCGCAGTGCCCCAAATCCCACGTTGTGGCACAATCACCGTCTGCGCCACGCCTGGAACGTTGCACAGATCACCAGACCGAAGTCACAGCGATGGTACTTCTAAAAATAGCGGCAGAAGAATAGGCGGCGAGTGTCATTGGCAACGAACCTTCGTTGGTGACGACCGAGTCACGCACTTCCACGAGATGCCCTACATTGTTGATGAGTACATTGTAGAGAAGGTACGCACGAAATCGAGGGACCGGTTCCCAAGTCACCACTCTGCAGCCCATCTTCGCGGCGTAAATGGTGTACCAGCCAAAGTTCCCACCTACGTCAACCACCAGCTCCGGCTTCGCGGCACAGCGCTCCGCTAGTACCTGCAAGTGCGAAGACAATATTAATCCGTTCGGGAACTAATGCCTGACAGCGTGCTCCGCGCTTATGATGATGATGGGCACAAAGAGACAAATACTCTTCGCTCGATGCGATTCCAGGAAAGACCTGAGCATTTAGGGGCAGGCCAGGAGCTATTTCGTGTTTATTACCTTGTACCATGTGAAGGTGAGGTCTTTCTCCAGGCAACCCATGTTGTGCACCTGTATCAGATGAACGTTGACGAGAGTGAAACACATAAGAGGCACACCGTAAGGAAGAGGTGCTGGGTAGTGGACTAAGCAGGGGGACGAAAGGTGCAACCCTACCCGCCTTTGCAACTGTGTGTGTGTGTGTGTGTGTGTGTGTGTGTGTGTGTGTGTGTGTGTGTGTGTGTGTGTGAGTACAAGCGTGCTTATGTGTGAGCGCGCATGTGTGTGCTAGTCCGTGCGTTTTATGTGTGTCTTCGTGTATACGAGTGCGTGGGCGAATTTAAGTATATGTGTGTGTATGTGTGTGTATGTGTATGCGCGTGTGTGTGTATGTGTGTGTGTATGTGTGTGTGTATTATGTGTGTGTGTGTGTGTGTGTGTGTGTGTGTGTGTGTGTGTGTGTGTGTGTGTGTGTGTGTGTGTGTGTGTGTGTGTGTGTATGTGTTTGCGGGCACAGATTTGCGGCAAAGCAGAGGGGGCGGGGGGGTATACGTGAGAGCTGACGTCGACATCGAACTGCGGGTTGGTGTAGGCAAACGTGAAGCTGGGTGGGCAAGTGGTGGTGCGCACAATAATCTGCGCCGAGGCACAAGACAGAGGCTCGTTAGTCGCCTGTGGCCTCCATACTTACCACCATCGTCATATGAACTTCACACTGAGGATAGGGAGGGCTTGCCTCAGACATCTCTGCCCGAAGGTCTGCAATCATACTTCCCCCCTTCGCAGCTGTCGCCACCGACGCCGTCACCCTCCCGCGCCACTCCCCGCAATCACTGCAGTCCGTCCCCAAGTCGCAACCCACATGCTCGAAATCCACTCCCCCTCGCCCATCTTCACACTTGCCATTCTTTGCCCCGGAACACGTATCTTCGCAGCGGCTGACCTCTCTGCCAGCGCGCCATCACCCCAGCGCACAACTGATGACTTTCTGATGATCCACTGATCCCCGTGGCCATGATGGCCCAAGCAAAGCAAATGCATTGCAAGTGGATGCGCCAGTCATGCAAGGGTGGCTGGCCTTCCCACCGAATCTCCTTCCACATCCACCCTGGTGGTGTGTTGACGATCGCCGCCATGGAGGTCTCCTGCGCTTGCGAGTGCTCCACCACAGCTTGCGCGTCGACCAGCCCACCTCCGGCACGCTCCCCGCCTGCCCTCACCTTCCCGGCTGCCCCCTTTGCCTCATCCGCTTTGGCGTGCTCCGCCTTTGGTTGGTCGACTACGCGGAGAACGGGTGGAGGGGCAGCGGGCGCAGGACTCGGAGCCAGTACCTTGTATAGACGACTTCGAGGGGAGGGGGTTCGGTGGGCAGTTGTAGACAGGACGGCGCTGGCGGTTAGTGCTACTTGAACTCCTCGGCAATATACTGGAGAAGGAATGGGGCAAGGTTACCTGTTTTGCGTGGAGACGGGACCAAGCACAGGTGAGTCCCCGGAGTCTAGGAGCAGCGCGACGAACATTCCTGCCAGCAGCGCAACGAAGTAGAGCGCGGCTTGTTTCATAGTGATGCCGCTGTCCTCGATCGCACCGCTTCGACTCGGCAGGCGGGACGGCACCGGCGGCGGTCGCCCAGGCATTCCACGCGTCCGTCTCTCCTGCATTTTAGGTCGCTAGAACTACACACGGCTTCAAGGGAACACGCCGGGCGATGCGTTGCGCTCCTCCAGTCCCCAACTGGATCGCTTCCCCCGACGGCCTTCTGTCTCTCGTGGTCTTCCGGGACTCGGCAGTTCAGTTCAGACTAGGGAGATAAGTTTCGTGCAGGGCAGTTTCCAAGACGCTACTTTCAAACCGACCCTGATCGAAGAAAGCGACAGATAGTTAGTAAGGGTGGTGAAGTTACAAGAACGCACAGGCGCCCCGTTCCCGAATGAATCATGACGATGCCACACATGCTACTCCAAGAGCGTGAGCGATTGTGCCTCACCAGTCACCGCTCATCGCGCACGTCTCTGCGCTGCGATTTAATATAATTCTGGCGGCGACTTATTCCAAGTAGTGTAATCCTTACCGGCCCGGGTACCTGTACGTTCATCGCACAGCGATTTATTCATTTTTCAGACGGCGTTCGCCGTTCGGGTAGCGACTAATAGGATTATATTGCTGAAAAATATTCCATATCCTATCCTATCCTACAACATTAATTTGCTAAAATCTGTCGGTGTAGTGTGTCCCTTATCATCAGCTCGATTGATTTCGGTACCGCAGTAAATGCGATATTTTTATTTTGGAAGAAAGATCGACTTGGTGTATCTCTTCGCGCGTTGGGTTCCCCTTGCACTCTCACCGGTTTAGCCGAAGCCATCGTGAATGCAGAGGTTCCACAAGGCATTGCCTCATTCCTTGCCTCCGCCACACTTATCCCGCTAGACAAGCTTGATCCCGAACAACGACGCGCACAAGAGCAAGAACTTCGCGACCAAAAGGGGACGCTGCGCCCGATTGGCATTGGCTCCGTTCTAGTTCGTTTTGCGAATCGCGCGCTTCTCGCCGTGATTGGTGACGAAGTGTCTCAATGGTTGGCTGCTCGGCACCAATTTGGGGTCGGCGTCCGCGGCGGGGCTGAGATCGTACAATTCATGGTTCGAGCCGCGCTTGATGCTTCACCGGACAGGGCGGACATGCAAGGCGACGCATCCAACGCGTTCAACGAGTTCTTGCGGCGTCCCTTGTTTGAGGAGTTGTCAGCAAATCCCGCGCTTCGACCGTTGCTCCGCGTCGCTACTATGTTGTATGGCCGTCCATCTACCTTGTACGTTTACGACTCATCAAATGCTCACGGCCCGGCCATGCGCATCCCGAGTACCCGTGGAGTCCATCAAGGTTGCGTTTGTGGCGGTTAGCCTCTGAAAGCTAAACGCTAGCACAAATCTGTTCTTGTCTGTCTAGTTCTGTTGTTGCAAGATGGCTAAATGATGTTGTCGAGAGGCAATGGTGAAAGATGTTTCACTGCTGTACTTAAGCAGTAGATGTTGTAAATGAACAAAGGAATTGTTAAATGGTTCTGTCACCTCCCTCTACTGCATTGGGCTTAAATAGGTTTCTACCCATATTACTTACGCCTGCAAGCTACGCTTACGTGTCAGGCGTTAGGGCTGTTCAACCGTCGTCATCTGCTTCGAGACGCGGCCTGCCTAGCATTGGGTTTCACGACGCGGCTCCTTCCGCATCGAAGAGCTCGTTCTGGCGCGTCATCTGGCTAGTTAGATTAATTATGCATATCTGTACGTACCGGTAGGTATTGGTCGTATTGTAGCATCAGCACCCTTACAATATTGCAGTAGCGACGTACCCACGAGTATACGTCCGTCCTATGGAAAAGCACGAATTGGAATCCGTAACGAGTACATGTACAATGTCATGCAATGTACTGTTGCATGATTGTACTCGTCACACTCGTACCCTCCCCCTCTTGACAGATTAACGAGGCCGCCGCGAGGCAGGCCTCCGTGGTTCTTGGCTCCTTTACTGAAGCAGTTACTGGGACTCAGGAATGCGCGCTGGGTGAGCATGCATGGAGTTGATGTACGCCTGAGTCCAGGCAAACTTGTGCCATTGGGGCGTCTCCAAGAATTCTTGTAACGCGATTGTTCGGTGCACCTCATTCAACCGGTGCCAAACAGGTAGAATGTCGTCATCACTGAAGTGCGTCATGAAGAGCAAATATTTGCCTCGTCGTCCAGGTAGCGATTTGATGCACACAGCAGAGATCTTCGCAATCTGCGGTCGAATCTTCGCTCGTCGACACACGACGCAGCGTTCACAGAAATCTTTCACGTCTTGGCGGATTCGTTTCCATCAAAATCTGTCGAGTGCTTTAGCAAGAGTGCTAGCAACTCCTTTGTGACCAGATGATGAACTTTCGTGCAGCTCTGTGATCAATCTCAGTCGGAGCTCAGAGTTATGTGGTATACAGAGGCGATTGAGGCGCCAAAAGTATCCGTCTCTGGCTTCTATCCGGCTGTCTTTCGTCCACTCACCCTCGTCCCCATAAAACGAGTCTTGTGAGAACCCCTCGCGAATGAGATCAGCGAACTCAGGACTCAACTGTAGCGCGTCAACAGTCAGTAAATTTAACTGTGCGTCTTCAAACAGCAGCTGGGACTTCCGTCGTAATTCCCGATCTGACGGAACCTCGCCATCCCAAAATAAGGGTAATGTGGCCTGAGGTACGAAGTCTGGTCGCCGGCTTAACGGGTCAGCTTCGTTCAGAGCTCCTTTGCGATATGCAAGTGTCATCGAGCCCACAAACGGTTGCAAATCCCGCAGGTATCTTGCTTGCCGCTTGTTCAGCCTGTTGTTCGGTTGCCTGAGCAGATGTCGTAGTGTGTCATGGTCTGTTACGACAAGGAACTTAGAGCATCCTTCAAGATAGCACCTCCAATGCTTGACAGCTTCGCATACGGCCAAAGCTTCTAAGTCGTACGCAGAGTAAGTGTTACCACGCTCAGCTGGATTCAGCTTACGCGCCCAGTAAGAGACTGGTTGAAGACCTCCTCCTTGGTCGTGCAACAGGACTGCTGCAATCCCCACTGTTGAAGCATCTGTAGCTACGGTGAACGTCGCGTCCGAGCCGACCTCCGGAAGGATCAAGCATGGCGCGGAAATGAGCCGTAACTTGAGAGTCTCGAAGGCTTCCAAACACGCAGGCGTCAGCGTAACCTTCTGTGGCTGGGACTTTTGCAGTAAGTCCGTCAATGGAGCCGTAAGGTCGCTAAAATGATGTATGAATCTGGCATAGAAGTTGCAGAACTGTACGAAACTGCGAACCTCCTTCTGCGTCTTGGGTACTGGCCAGTCTGTAACGGCCTCGACTTTCTTTGTGGAAACCGAAATTTTACCGGCTGACACAGTGTAGCCCAGGTACTCCATCTCTTGCAGTCCGAAAAAGCATTTCTTAAGGCGTAATTTCAGCTCTTCCTCCTTGAACCGCTGTAGCACACGTCGCAGGTGCTCCAAGTGCTCTTCCAGTGTTCGATTGTAAATACAGACGTCATCGAGGTAGACTGTCACGAACTTGTGTAAAAAGTCGCGAAGAATGTCGTTCATCATCCTCTGAAATGTAGCCGGCGCATTGCACAGGCCAAACGGCATGGCGACCCATTCCATTAAGCCATCAGGGGTCTGAAAAGCCGCCGTCTTGTGAACGTCCTGATCACGCACTCGAACTTGCCAGAATCCAGAGGCGAGGTCGAGGTGTGTGTAAAAATTCGCGTCCTTAAGTTCGTCTAGAGTATCATCCACACGCGGAAGTGGGTAAGCATCTTTACGCGTAACCTCGTTAAGGCCACGGTAGTCAATGCACAGACGTAGTAAGCCATCAGCTTTCCGCACAAAAGAATTGGCGAGCCGAATTCACTGTAGCTGGGACGGACCAGACCAGCCTCCACTGCGTCTTTGAGCTGTCGATTTAGCTCAGCGCGCTCTGCATGTGATAGTCTGTTGAGACGTTGACGTCGCATTGGGCCAATAGTTTCAATGGGATGATCCCACTGTCGGCTTACAGGTGGAGAGTTGACATGTTGCAGTAACTCCGGGAAGTCATCGAAGAGTAACGACCGGAAGTTGTCACGTTGTTCTGCAGTTAGTTCCTCTCCAGTGTGAAAGTCTGTCGGTTGTTCTGTGGCTGACGTAAGTTCAATGACGTAAAATTCAGCATGACGTCCTCTGCTGCGGCGCGTCTTGCGCATGAGCTTCTGACTTTCGTAGACGACAGCAGCAGACACTCAGGGCGTCGTTCCTCGAGTGTAGTCTGTACAGCTGTGCCGTCCATTAGTGTAAAAACCATGGTTGTACCAAACTGTAAAGAGGCATGTTCGTCATCAAGCCATGGTAAACCCAGGATTAAATCAGCTGTGCGTAAATCACGTAAGACGTAAAAAGTCCGGTGAAATTCGTGTCGAGCCAGCTTAAAAGTGACATCGCAAACTGTCGTAGAAGTCACTCGTTGTCCGTTGGCGAGTCGAACTGGCGTCTTAGTCGTAGACTTCCGAGTCCGTAAAGCAAAGCGTCGTACAATGTCCTCTGACACAAAATCAAGTGTGGTAGCGCAGTCCACTAATCCAGAAACTTGGTGTCCGCCATCATGAGTTTTCACAGTCACCTTAGTTCGATTTAACCGTCGAGCTTCCGTGAGGTCAGTCAGTAGGGCTGTAGCTGGCGAAGAAAATTCTTGCAGCGTAGCGATGGACGCTTCCGCGTTGTCTGAAGGTACAGGTACCGAGTGTGGTTGATAAGATGTTGTAGGTGTTGTTGAGTCGTTAAACGCACAATCTGCGTCGACTAACCACAGCTGTACAAGCCAAGGAGCTGGAGCAACCACCTCATGTTGCGCTGGGTTCTCCAGTGACTGACGAGTAAAAAGCTGTGTCCTTGCTGGGAATTCTTGGTAGAGTTTCCAGTTCTTAGTCACTTGAGTAAATTTCGCCCATTTCGGTAGTACAAATACAGCCATCGTAGATGTCGGAGATGTTCGTCGACAATTCTCAAAATGCTGTGCAATCTGCTCAGCTCACTCCCAGGGTGGGTTGATAAACACCCGTTCTCCTATCAAATCTCTCTCTAGAATCGAGTCACTCGGCGAACAGTGAGGTAAGTCACCGTGCGAGTTTAGACCTTCATCATCAGCACATCCCTCCAATGTGAAGTCGAATCGTGCATGCAGAGGGTCAAAGACTCAGTAAAGCAGTTTCCAATCAATCGAACGTCTGGTTACAGGTTTACGACTCCGTCTCTGCTTAGTCTGACGACGACGACCTGCTACTAACGTTGCAGGAGTCGCGACTGTAGTCGATGGAGATGCCGAAGGTGTTTCGACGACCTCTGTCGCTAACAGTGTCTCAGAACGAACAGTAGATGTAGCCGGCTGCTCCAGTTCGCTAGTAGAACAACCTTGCCACCATCATTGCTCCTTAGGTTCCATCGGTGCCTTGCCCTTCCACTCCGGGCATTGGAATAGTCGGTGTCCCTTCTTGTGGCACTTGAAGCAGAGTCCCTCATCCATGTGACGCTTACGCTCCTCAGGTGTCATCGCTTTTGCGAGCGTGTTGAAATCATCACGGCCAGATGTTTGACCACGTCCACCATTGTTTCCTCCACCACGTCCACGTCCGCGGCCACGACCACGGCCCCCTCTATTACGCTTCCAGATCTTAGAGGCTTCTTCGAGAGGGTCCTCAAGATTGCGCTTGCGTGTAGGCTGGGCAGATGAACCAGCAGAAGACCTCATATTGCCGAGTTCCGGCGAATCTGTGACGACGTCATTCAGAAAGTTTTGCAGCTCCACCAGCGTAATCTGGTACCCCCTCTGAGCTCGGTGTGACTTCGCGTGGTTCTTCAACGCAGAGTTCGCTAAGCCGTTAATGAAGGGCACACACTGAACATCAGTTGTCATGTGCTCACGAGACCGACGTAACTAGTCGTTGTACTGCTTAGTGTAGTGCGCGTAACTCATCGTGTTGCTCTGCGTTAAGCTGAGCAAAGCGTTAATTGCGTCGTCCTTGATGTTCGGAAGAAACGTTGAGTTGCGTAACTCCGTAACAAGCTCGTTGTACGTAGCAGGAATTGGAGGCTGAGTTTTCCGGTTCAGCCACCACCCATTCAGATGTCCAACGAATTGTGAAGTAACCCATATCACTGAGTCGTACGAATCAGGCGTAATCCCGAGCATGAGAAAACGCTGAGGCTGAGCTTCAAGCCAATCCTCCAGTTCATTAGCTATACGGCCATTCTGTAATGGTGAATTAATTGCAGCCTTACGCTGGGTCTCCGTGAGGGTGACAGGTAGTCCAGCCAAGTTGTGGGTAGGCATCGGCATTCCCACTCGTAAATTTGTAGGCCCGTCACCAGTCAGTCGGTTGATGTGTCCGCGAATCAGCAGCCAGACAGGACCGGAGTCGACCGTCGTAAACCGGGAGTGCATGTGAAACTCTCTCGGGATAGACGTGTCGTCTTGCAGGACTTGAAGGTGTTGGAGGACCGCTCGGAAAAAGAGTTCCCATTGAGTCACGTAGCCAAAGTGAAGTGACTCACTCTTGTGCTTCTGAGCACGAAGTAACCCCTTCTGAGCGGGCGTAAGTGTCAGACCGTCAATGTTGATTGTTTCCGGGACGACGTAAGTACCATCCGGATTAACTGTCGACTGTGTCAAAACAGCCTGCTCGACCTGAGCAGGTGTGCGTAAGTTGTTCGTAGCAAACAAGACAGTAATAGAAGCTGAGTTCACGTAAACGAGCTGTCGTCCTTGAGGTAGCGTAACGATAACAGGTTCACCACTCAGCAGCGTTAAATCTTCCGGCGTCAGAATAAGACCGGTCTCCTCGTGTAACTCACGAACATCAGCGTCGACATGCTCTTCATTGGGTAAGACAGAGCCACCTGGGAACCAAGTTTTACCAGAGCGAGGCTCGCGTTGTAATATTAGCTTCAAGTCCGACGGTTTAGTTCCTCCAACATGAATTACCAACACCACGTAATGTCCGGGTCCTAGAGGAAGCCATCGCAACTCAATCAAGCAACGTCGAGCGAATCAATGAGCAACGAAAGCGTGCGTCGACCAGAGAGCTCCGACCAGTGTGGCGGTTAGCCTCTGAAAGCTAAACGCTAGTACAAATCTGTTCTTGTCTGTCTAGTTCTGTTGTTGCAAGATGGCTAAATGATGTTGTCGAGAGGCAATGGTGAAAGATGTTTCACTGCTGTACTTAAGCAGTAGATGTTGTAAATGAACAATGGAATTGTTAAATGGTTATGTCACCTCCCTCTACTGCACTGGGCTTAAATAGGTTTCTACCCATATTACTTACGCCTGCAAGCTACGCTTACGTGTCAGGCGTTAGGGATGTTCAACCGTCGTCATCGGCTTCGAGACGCGGCCTGCCTAGCATTGGGTTTCACGACGCGGCTCCTTCTGCATCGAAGAGCTCGTTCTGGCGCGTCATCTGGCTAGTTAGATTAATTATGCATATCTGTACGTACCGGGAGGTACTGGTCGTACTGTAGCATCAGCACCCTTACAATATTGCAGTAGCGACGTACCCACGAGTATACGTCCGTCCTGTGGAAAAGCACGAATTGGAATCCGTAACGAGTACCTGTACAATGTCATGCAATGTACTGTTGCATGATTGTACTCGTCACACGTTCTCGGGGCCATGTTCTTCGCAATAGTTGCCTCCCGGGTATACAAACAGTTGGCTGCGATTGCCCCGAACGAATCCGTTGTCTGCGGTTATTTTGACAATGATCACTTCCTGGGAGCCCATGTGTCTCTCTTGGCTATTGGCGACGACATACCGGAGGCGTATGCTAGCGTCGACCTCACATTAATCATCCGCAAAAACTGTTAGTATTCCCCTTTCGGTGTTGGTGATGCTTTCGATAACTTACCCAACGGCCACATTATGCGGGGAGTACATGTCTCCACGGAAGGGACGAAAGTATTGGGGGTGCTATTGGGTATATCCGATTTTGCTCGAGGCGTGTTCGAAACGGCCTAAAGTAAGTATGAGGCCTACGGCGAACGTCTAAGGGGTCTAGCACCTTACCGGCACTCCCACACTGCGCTTCGTATCTATCAACATTCCAACCGCCGCTTCGAACACTTTGCTCGTACAGTCCCCCGCGGTCTTGGCAGGGGCGAGGGCTACGGTGACACCGTCGTGACCTTCCTCGAGCGCGCTGACAATGCCACCCTATATGTGGCAGCTAAAGTACTTGGCCTTCCCGCAGCTAGCCTGCCCCGAACAACAGGTTGAACAAGCGGCAAGCACGATACCTGCGGGACTTGCAACCGTTTGTGGGCTCATTGACACTTGCGTACCGCAGGGGAGCTTTGAACGAAGTTGATCCGTTAAGTCGGCGTTATGACTTCGTACCTCATGCCATAGTTCCATTGTCTTGGGATGGCGAGGTTCTGTCAGATCGAGAATTACGTCGGAAGTCCCAGCCGTTGTTAGAAGACGCACAGTTAAACTTATGACGGTTAACGCGTTGCAGCTGAGCCCTGAGTTTGCTGATTTCATTCGCGAGGGGTCCCAAGACTCGTTTTATGGGGACGAGGGTGAGTGGACAAAAGACAGCCGAATAGAAGCCATAGATGGGTACTTTTGGCGTCTTAATCGCCATTGTATCCCGCAGAACTCTGAGCTCCGACTGAGATTGATCACATATGTGCACGAAAGTTCGTCATATGGTCACAGAGGAGTTGCTAGCACTCTTGCTAAAGCGCTCGACAGATTCCGATGGAAACGAATTCGCCAAGATGTGAAACACTTTTGTGAGCGGTGCGTCGTATGTCGACGAGCAAAGATTCGACCGCAAATTACTGGGACTCTTTACCCTTTGCATGTTCCACCTAGACCGTGGCACACCGTTGGACTTGACTACCTAACACACTTGCCTGTGAGCAATGTCTCTGACAGTGTGTTGATTGTGGTCGATCATTTGACTCGAATGGGCCATTTTATGCCGTGTACAAAGAGCGTTACCGCCTATAAAATTGCTACTTTGTTTTTACACGGAGTCTATCGATTACATGGACTCCCTCGTGTAATGGTCAGTGATCGAGACCCGAAATTCGTCAGTGGCTTCTGGCAGACACTTTGGAGACGCCTTGGTACGCGTTTGAACAAGTCTTCCAGTCGTCATCCAAAAACGGACGGACTAACGGAGCCCGTCAACATCACGTTTCAGCAGCTTCTTCTTTGCTTATGTTGTTACGATGGTAGTGATTGGACGGACTTTCTGCCTCAAGTGGAATCTGCCTACAACGCTTCTCGTGCACTCGGAATTGAGCACACCCCCTTCGAAGCTAACTTTGAGTTCTCTCCAGAGGAGCCCCCTAATATGCTCTTCTGCATGCGACCTTCTATTCCAATTTCGCAAGATAAGTCAGAACGGTTAAAGTTGTTACATGAAGTACATACTCTTGTACGCTCTGTGTTATAGCTACACAAAGATGAGATGCAAGAGCGTTCAGACCCGTCGATAGCCCCACACTTCGTCAGAGGAGACAATGTGTCACTTGTTACAACAAACCTCTTCTTACGTGGACAGCCGAACAAGAAACTAAGGGACCGACAACTTGGACCTTTTACATTGGAGGAGGAGATTGGCAAATACAGTTACCGATTGAAACTTCCAGCGATAGTACGCCTACGTCATGTGTTTCATGTGAACAATCTACGACCCTGCTCTACCGCTCCGCTACGACAAGTTGTCCCGGTAACTTTTCCCGAGGGAGATGATGAGGAATTCGACGTCTCTCACATCTCTGCTTTGTGCATCAAGTCGTTACTTGGAAGACGAGGCAAATATTTGCTCTTCATAACACATTTCAGTGATGACAACATTCCACTTGTATGGCACCGGATGAACGAGGTACATCGAACTACAACGTTACAAAATTTCTTGGAGACGCCCCAACGGCACAAATTTGCCAAGACTCGGGCGTACATTGACTTCATGCACGCTCACCCAGCGCGCATTCCCGAGTCACAATACCTGCTTCAAATAAAGGAGCTTAGACCACGGAGGTGTGCCTCGCGGCGGCCTCAAGATTTGTCAAGAGGGGGAGGGTACGAGTGTGACGAGTACATTCTTGCAACAAAACATCGCAGCACATTGTATATGTACTCGTTACTAATTCCAATTCGTACTTTTCCATTTGAAGGACGTACAGCGTGGGTACGTCGCTACTTCAATATAGCGAGGGTTTTGATGCGTACTTTACTGCCAGGACCTCCCGGTACGTACATGTGCACGTTTTAATCTAACTAGCTAGACGACGCGCCAAGTGAGATTTCCATTGCAGAATGTGATTTCCTAGACACGACGAACCGTGTCGTTAGTTTGTTGATGGCAGTTGGAAAGCCTAAGCACATGGCACGAGGACCAAGCAAAAGCAGGTGCAAGCTAGCTAGGCAGAAAACTACTTAAGCCTAGTGCAGTAGAGGGAGCTAACAAAACCATTTAATAATTCCCTTTGTTCAATTACAATACACAGCTAAAGTACCAACGTTGAGACATCTTCTCACTCCTCCCTCCATCTGAACTTCCACCTACAGACACAACAACAACATAACATAAGAGAACGGATTTGTGTCTGCATCTAGCTTTCCGAAGGCTAGCCGCCGCACCCTCTCTCTCACTCCATTTCTTTCTCTCTCTCTCTCCCTCTCCCTTTTCGCCCCTTCCCCTCCCCCATTTTCCTTATCTCCCTTCTCCCCCCTGGCCCATACTCCTATGACTATCTCATTATCTTCTCTTGCTCCTCTATCTCCCCTTCCCTTTCCCTCCACCCGTCTTTCTCTCTTTCTCTCTCCCTCTATGTCTCTCTCTCCTTCCCTCTCTCTCCCCCACCCCTCTCTCGCTCACTCTCTCCCTCTCTCCCTCCCTCTCTCTCTCTCTCTCTCTCTCTCTCTCTCTCTCTCTCTCTCTCTCTCTCTCTCTCTAATTCTCTCTCTTTCTCTCTCTCTCTCTCTCTCTCTCTCTCTCTCTCTCTCTCTCTCTCTCTCCCCTTAGGCCTTTTTCTTTTCTTTTCTCTCTTCTCTACCTCTCTTTATCTCCCTTCCTTTCCCCCCGTCTCATCCTACTCCCTCTCACTCCCCTCTATTCTCTCTCTTCCCTTCTCTCCATTGCCCCCCCCTCTGCATGTTCCCTCTTCCCTCCCACTCGCTCTCCCTTCTAGCTTCTTTTCCCCCTCTGCCTCACCCCCTTTCTTTCTTTCTCCCCCTCTCCCTTTTCACCCCTCCCCCCCCCCCCTCTCTCCCTCTCTCCCTTCTTCCCTCCCGCCCCCCCCCCCCGCCCCTTACTCTCTTGTCGCTATCTCATTCTCTTTCGCCCTCCCTCTCCCTCTCCCTTTCTATCAATTTCTCCCCCCAATACATTTCTTAACTTATTTTATAAAACAACCTTGCTTCAAAGCGTCCCTAGAGGTTCCTACCGGTAGTTCCTACAAGGAACTCCTCTCTCCGAACCCCTCGCGCGCGCCAGCGCGCGCCTTATTGCAGTACAGAACAAAGCACAATATAATAATGAGACAATGAAATAATAAGACGAAGTGAAGGCGGAGCACAACTTTGCGTCACAACACGCCACAACGCCACCTCGGGCGACTTCCGGTATAGTCCAAGCCACATACCCCCCCCCCCCCTTTTCTTCGACCCCGCGTGCTCTACTTATTTTAGGACGCGACACACGAGTCACCCCGGATGGCCGCGGCGGCGACCCGGCCGGGACATTGTCATCGGCGTCCTCCACCACCACCTTTAGGCCGGTCGCCCGGCGGTGGGGCCGGGTCGTGCCCTATGCTCCCCACCCCGGGTGACCTTCCGACATCATCACCTAATGCTCACGCGCCTTCGCTGGCCTTAGTAGACACCAACATTCTTGCTCTCACCGTACTTCTACGCCCTCCCAACCGCCGGCATGCGGTGCTTCGCTTCCGCGCGGTCGGCCGTCCCCGCCGCATCCCCAGTCCTTGCCCCCCGCCGTCCAATGGTGCCTTGACCATGGGGCCACTGGTGGGGAGAACTCCAAAGCCTTCTTCGAGTCCTACCTCCTTTCTTTCCGATCTAGTACGTCCTCGAACGGCGTCCCCCCTTCGGTGGTACGCCTCGTCAAGCCGGTCTTCGAGGAGCTCGTCGGTTGCGTTTTGTCTTTCCGCGGTAGGGCCAGCCAAGGGGCTTCCGCGGAAGCGGCTTGGGCGGCGTTGCTTTTATTTCCGCGCTTAGTTTTGCGCCCCATGGCTGATTTCACTTCCGCGGGGCATCTGCCCCCTGACCCAGTCGCTGATTACCGTGACAACCGCTTAGCCCATTGGGCGTCAGGAGATCTCGATACATTGTTTTCCGCCGCTCGCGCTCACGCATCCCTTACCAATGGGCGGGCATCGCCACCTACCTCACTTCCGAGGGCCGGTACCGACCCCATCTCCCCTTCGCAACCCTTTCATAACGGCGTCTCGGCCAAGGTCGCCCACCGGGCGGCTAATCTAGCTGCGGTTGGGGAGTACCGTCGTGCCATGGAGGCCCTAAGCTCCAACCCCGTTGCAAGTGGTCGCGGGGTGCACGAGGAATTATCACGGTTGCACCCACAAGACGATGACGACCTCGCGGACGTGTTGCCGGATCCCTTCTCCCTCCCTCGTATCAAACTCCGTGCTTCGGAAGTTGATATCATGGAGGTCGTTGCTAGATGCCCTCGAAAGTCTAGTCCTCACGTCGACGGTTGGAGGTTTGAAACTCTTCGCGCGTTGGGTACCCCTTGCACTCTCACCGGTTTAGCCGAAGCCATCGTGAATGCAGAAGTTCCACCAGGCGTTGCCTCATTCCTCGCCTCTGCCACACTTATCCCGCTAGACAAGCTTGATCCCGAACAACGACGCGCACAAGAGCAAGAACTTCGCGACCAAAAGGGGACGCTGCGCCCGATTGGAATTGGCTCCGTTCTAGTTCGTTTTGCGAATCGCGCGCTTCTCGCCGTAATTGGTGACGGAGTGTCTCAATGGTTGGCTGCTCGGCACCAATTTGGGGTCGGCGTCCGCGGCGGGGCTGAGATCGTACAATTCATGGTTCGAGCCGCGCTTGACGCTTCACCGGACTGGGCGGACATGCAAGGCGACGCATCCAACGCGTTCAACGAGTTCTTGCGGCGTCCCTTGTTTGAGGAGTTGTCAGCAAATCCCGCGCTTCGACCGTTGCTCCGCGTCGCTACTATGTTGTATGGCCGTCCATCTACCTTGTACGTTTACGACTCATCAAATGCTCACGGCCCGGCCATGCGCATCCCGAGTACCCGTGGAGTCCATCAAGGTTGCGTTCTCGGGGCCATGTTCTTCGCAATAGTTGCCTCCCGGGTATACAAACAGTTGGCTGCGATTGCCCCGAACGAATCCGTTGTATGCTGTTATTCTGATGATGGTCACTTCTTGGGACCCCCTGCGTCTCTCGTGGCTATTGGCGACGCTATGCCGGAGGCGTATGCTAGCGTTGGCCTCACAGTAACCATCCGCAAAAACTGTTTGTATTCCCCTTTGGGTGTCGGTGATGCTTTCGATAACTTACCCGACGGCCACATCATGCGGGGAGTAAATGTCTCCACGGAAGGGACGAAAGTATTGGGGGGGGCCAATGGGTACATCCGATTTTGCTCGAGACGTGTTCGAAACGGCCTTAAGTAAGTATGAGGCCTACGGCGAACGTCTAAGGGGTCTAGCGGCTCACCGGCACACTCACACTGCGCTTCGTATCCATCAACATTGCAACCGCCGCTTCGGACACTTTGCCCGTACAGTCCCCCGAGGTCTTGGCAGGGGTGAGGGCTACGGTGACACCGTCGTAACATTCCTCGAGCGCGCTGACAATGCCACCCTAGATGTGGCGGCTGAGATATTGGGCCTTCCCGCAGCTAGCCTACCCAGCAACACTCGCTCCGAGATGTCTCTTCCCATACGTTTCGGCGGCATGGGGGTGGGGGATTTGGCTGCCTTGGCGGATGCGGCCCATGTCGGAGCGGCCGGTTTGGCAGTGGGCTCAGCTATTCGTTTCCTTACAACACAAGACGCTCGCGTGCGCGGGGATTCCCAAGACGAAGTTCCAATGGAGCCGACCATGTATGGACGGTTAGCGAGTGCTATGACCACAGCGGTGTCCCGTAGGCATGGTACACCGGACGGAGACGACGGCGATAACGAACCCATGTGGTCGTTAGAACTCGCTTCGTCGTGGGCGCGCTTGGACGCTGCGTGCGGTTCTCACGCTCTCGCCGAGTCTGAACCCTTGATAACCACAGCCTTAGCGATGCTCCCCCCGAAACGTCCAACGGTGGCTCGCGCCGGCTGCGTTGCCGAAGCCCGATCAAACAACGAGCAGATTGCCCAGTCCCTTGATGGCCTACCCTCGCTCGTCCCTCTTTCTGCGTTTGCCACGGACATCTTTCCAAAGCTACAAGCCGACATCAGTGAGCGCGTCAACTTGTTTCGCTTCGCGAAGCTCGCTCCCACGTTTTCCAACCGCGCTCGGCCGGAGTCTAGGCGTTTTCTATCTCGTCTCGGCCACGGCGCCCTTGCGTTTTTGGCTTCGGACCCGCCTACTTCGGGTCGCCTGGGCGAGCTCCGTGACAAGTTCCCTGAGCACTACGACGCAGTTTTCCGCGTCGCGGTCTGTCGCATCTTCGGCCTACCCTCATCTCGCATCCTCTCTTCTCTACGCTCCCCCACTGCTTGTGCTTCTTGCCATCTCTCGGTTCAAGCTATGCGGGGTGCGTTCTCGTCGGCGGGTGTTGACATGTCGGATGATGCGTGGGCCACTGCTTTTGCGGACCATTTGGCTCGTTGCGGCGGAGATGCTTCGGTCCACACCGCTCACTCTTGGTTAGTGACGGCCCTTGCGGAAATCATCTCCGAGGTTCGTGGCGCACTCGGGGTTGGCGTCGAGGTTCTCACAGATCCCACGATGTTAGTTCAACTCCCCAACGGCAACGACGGTCTCCCCGCGGATGTGGGTGTCTTGCACTATCACGGCATCCGAGGCTCAAAACTTGCCCTTGATGCCGTGGTTTCCGGTTTGTTCGGCGTGTCTAGCCCCCCGTCACCCGAAGTCGCTCTAAGTTCGAGAAGTACTCGGAGGGGTTGAGGAGTCGCCCCGACATCCGCTTCATTCCCTTTGCAGTCACGGAATTTGGTACTCTTGGCGGCCACGCCACGGCTTTCTTGACGGAGCTAGCCAAGCAGGCAGCCGCATCTAAAGGGATGCATGTGGGCAAGTTGTTGGCCTCCTGGCGTCGAAAGGTCTCTCTCGCCGTCCATGTTGCTCACGCGGACAACGTCTTGCGCGGTTTGTCCGCCGCTGCGGACGGCATGGAGGCCGCTTCTTCCTCGGCTGGGATGCCTTCTCCTGCCACGGCGCTCTTCACCCGCGCCATGGGCCGCAAGCGTCCCCGTGCTTCCTCGAGCGGCGCGTGAGGCGCCGCTTGTCGCCTCCACGTGTTGCATTCTCGGCGTGGCTTAAGAGTTTCCTTAGTTTAATCTGCTAGGTTTGTGCACAATGTAGTGCTTTCCTTTTGCTGTGCTTTGGATTCCGTGATCCTCTTGTCACTCTTGCCCTCTTGTTTCCCCTCCCACTTTCCCTGTCCGTGCTCATCTGGTTCTTCTTGTAAACAATATTTTTTAGCACAACTTTGCGTCGGCAATACAGGGGACAGAGGGCATAGCGAAGAAATGCTGATATTAGGTCGCTCGGAATGCGCAGAGTGAAATCGCTCGGAATGGTATGGGTGCCTACTGACTACCCCAGCTAGCTAGACTTAGTAGCGAAACCAGGGGACTCAAGGCGGGGACTGTAGTTTACGGGTTGCCACTTTACGGGTCATAGGCGGCTACTTAAGTCGCCTTGACTATGGAGGAAAATGACGCGGCCTCGCTTCGTGAGGTACGCGGTCTGCGGCCGTTGACCCCCACCGTGGAGTAGCACCGACCTTGCCTTGCGTTGGCACCGTGTCCGCAATTTTACCGCTGCTGGACTGACGCGTCGTATCTTTTCCACAGATGTATCGGAAGGCAGAGGAGGAAACCGTCGCAGTTCGGAAGAAGCTCCGAAATGCCATTCGTAAGGGGATGGGAATCGAGGCGGAGCGGAAGGAGTTGGAGACACAGCTGGGGGAGGCTCGAGGCGCGCTTGAGGTGTTGGCCACCTCTTTACCAGTTCGTACTCACACCTTTGCCGACCACCTTGCAGACAATACCAATCTCTTACAGTTGCTTATCATATTCTGAATGCCAGTCTGCTGTTTCCCGACGGAGTCTAAAGAGCGATCCTGTCGTCTCTGTGCGCCACGTACAAGTCGCAAGAGAAGACAGCCTCCGAGTTGAAGGAACAACTCTCCGTGCAGGACCAGGCGCTGCAGGCCGCCGCCAAGAAGATTGGAGCTGCGTTGCGGGAAGCGTCGGAAGCTGGGGAGCAGTATCGTCAGGTTCGTGACTGTTTGAGGGTGGTCGACCTACTTGTGTGGGCTAACCGCGACGTGGCGAAGCTTTGCTCCGCCCTTAAGAGGAACCCTCTTTTCACTTATTATATCTTATGTTAACAGGCGGCGCAGGAGCGTGATGAGGCGGAAGCAAAGGCAAGGGAGCTTGAGGACGAGCTACGGTCAAGCAAGCGCGGGGCTGCAGATATTGAAGAACGCATTGAGCAGCTGCTGAGGCAGAATGAGGAGGTCCGTCTCATCTGCAGGAAATTATTGGATTGGAGCACTTTATATATAAGGTGTCCAGCGGGTATGGGTTGCGACACGCCCGCGCTGATACGTTCTGAGATGCTGTGCAGTTGAAGGAACTGCTACGGGAAGCATCGGATGACACACATTCACAGGCCCAGTTGGGTGCCGCTGAGGGAGCTGCGAAGCAGGCAAAGGAGGAGCTGGTGCAGGTTGTCGAGGAGAATAAGCAGGTGAATGGGAGATCAGAGGACGAAGTAGCTTAGTGACAGCTTGAATAATTTCACAGCGTGCCTTAGACTGTGTCATAATGCACGCAGCTCAAGGCACGCCTACTGGAGTTGGCGGATTCCTTGGAGCAGCGAAACGGAGCTCTTCAAAATGCAGAGTCTGTTCGAGAGGCTGCCCAAGCCGAGGCGCATGCAGCTCGGCAGGAAGTGGATGCGTTGCAGGCCGAGTTGACTGTTTTGGAGGATAGTAGGGAAGGTGACGGTGATGCGTGTGAGAAGCTGCGCTCGGAGATCGCGAGTTTGGAGGCGAAAGCGGCGGCTGCCGAGGCTGAAGTGTTGTCGTTGAAGGAGCATATTGCTGGGTTGGAGACGGTGGCCCCTGCCACAATAGAGAATGACGGGGAGGATGGTGCAGGGAAGGAAGTAGCACAGCAGCTAGAAAAGGTGCAGGAGGAGCTAGAGGGCGCGAAGGCCGAGTGTGTAAAGTTAAGTAAGGAGCTGAAGTCAGCGGAGAAGGGGAAGGCGGCTGCACTCCGCAAGCTGAAGCAGAAAAACAGCGATAAGACTGCGGAGGCGGCTGCATCTGCGGATGCAGCCCAGCAAGAGCAATCGGAGCTGGCAGGTGCACGCGAACAGGTGAAGCTTTTCCTGACCTTCATCTAGTCTCCCCCCCCCCCCCCCCCCCCCTTTTTCCCCCTCTCCCCCTCTCTCCCTCTCATACACTTGAGTGCCACCTTGGTTTCACTCTAGATATTTTTAATTTGTGTGGTTGTGTTATGCCTCCCAGCCCAGCAACCCATACATTGACTCGCACTGGTGTTTGGGAAGCGACGCGTTTCAGTGAATGGTTTACGAGTGTCCCTTTCTGTCGTGCGTGTCAGGTCAGTATGTTGCAGGCTGCTATGGGTGCTGCTGCTGAGCGAGTAAGGGCGGCCAATGAAGCTGAGGAACGTTTGGACAAACAGCTGGCAGAGCAGTCGCTGGCGACAGCGGACGCGCGGCGACGCGTTGCTGAGTTGGAAGGGCAGCTGGCGGTGGTAGAGCATCTAGAAGAGCAGGCGGAGGCACTGCGGGCGGAGGTGGAACGGATGAGGGCTGAGGTGGAGGCTGCGCGGGCCAGTGAGGCGGCAGCGGTGGCGGCTACTGGGGAGGCAGAGCGTCGGGTGAAAGAGCTTGAAGCCAAGCTGGAAGGGGCGATGGCCAATGGGCGGGAGTACGAGGCGGAGCAAGAGGTGCAGCTGGCGGCGGTGGAGTCGCTGCGTGCGCAGCTGGCGGAAGAGGTGGAGCAGGCGGGGCAGGAACGAAGAGAGGCGGCGGAGGCGGCCAGGTACGCCACCCTTTTGCCACCCTCTGTCATTGTCTCTTGCTGCTTGTCTCTAGTTCCTTTGTTCCTGGACAAATAATGCCTGCTCATTTCACACTCGCGCGCACTCACCCACAATCACATCGCTCCTTTTCTACCCCCCTACGTACACACACACGAACACACACACGCATGCGGACTTCTCTCACGCTCTTTCTGCCATACCTATGCATCCTTCGCAAACGCTGCTTGTGTGGACACGTTATAGAAGTATTTGTGATCGTTGCGTGATTAAGCGGACCCAATTATGGAACTGAGGTTCTGTACTGTGGGGTAGGGCGGCCCGAGCGAGGGAAGTGGAGGCTGGGCTTCGCGAAACGGCAGCCGAGACAAAAGTCTCTGCAGCGCAGGCGGAGACGAAACGGGTCGCGGCGGAGGCGGAGGAGCGACAGAAGCGCTTCGCGCACGTCCAGGCGATGTTTGGAAAAAAGGAATCGGCGTTTGGGGACCGATTAGCAGCGGCGAGGGAGACGGCGGAGGCTGCCCAGGCGGAATCAGCAGCTGCTGTGGCGGCTGCTGGGGAGGCGACAGCGGACAAGACAGCAGCTGAGGAGCGGCTGCTTGAGGTGGAGCGACAGCTTACGTCTGCCCTGGATGCTGGCCGGGCAGCAGAGGCGCGGGCTGAGGAAGCAGAGGTGGCGCTTGAGGTTGTGGAAGGACAACTAGCGGCTGCTCAATCGGTGGCTATATCGACCAGTGAGCTTGAGGCGCGGGCGGATAAGCTTGGAACGCAGTTGGGGGAGGCGGAAGAGGCGAAGCTTTTGGCGGCCTTTAGGGCTGAGGCGGCAGAGACAGCAGCGCAGAAAGCTGAGGAAAGACTAGCAGTGGCGCTAGCAAAGGCCGAGTCTGCTGTTGTTGAGGCAGACGCGCTAAGGGCTGCAGCGAGGGAGCGGCTGGTGGCTACCGACCACGCCCATGGTGGGGATAAGGAGCACAAGGACGCTGCGTCGGTGCAGGAGGTTGTGGTGCAGGTGGATAGCGGGGAAGGAGAGGAGGTGAGGGAGCAGGAAGAAGATGTGGGGGTGATACGAGAACGGCTGGCTGACGCAGAGAAGCGGATGGCCGCGAGTGCAGCTGCCCAGAGCGCCAAAATCACTGTGCTCGAAAAAGCAAATGCGCAGTTAACATGGCAAGTGGCAATGCTAGCCGACAGCGCAGGGGAAGGCGGTCAGAGTGCTGGAAATGCGGTCCTTAAGCCGGTTAGTGGGCACGCAGTCCGGCCCGGGGAGGACGGACGGTCTGAAGGGGTAACTCAGCCCAGTGGAGGGCTGACCATGGCATCAGTCGTGGGCTGGACATTGGCTCACCGGAAGCAGCTTGTGGTAGGATACCTCGTGGTCCTCCACCTCCTTGTCTACTTTGCTCTGACCCATGGAGTCTTTTCTTTCAGCTCCTACGGCACCACCACCAGCGCCGAATGCGAGGCGGCCCTCAATAAGGTCAAGGCATCTGGAGGAGCGCCGCCCGCCCTGGATTAGTATGGATGCAGTAGAAGCTGTGTTCATACTGACAAGCAATGCTATAAACTACGCAGGCTGTGCATGCCATCGGCCGCACGTGCGCAAAGCGTTAGATAGTGAGCTCTTCTTGCATTTTGCTCCAATTATTAAGCCATACATCACATACCTCATTAATAAATCCCATAAGTATAATACCAACTGGGTCGTTGCGTTGCATATCGGTGTTTGGGTACGACTAAGGAATCGACAGTCCGTTCAAAACTTTCCAAGAAACCTTCAAATTGACCTATATGTTTGCGAGGGTTGGCCAGAGTAGAATTCGCGCATGACTGCACCCTTCTGTTCCTGGTGAAATAGGGCTTTTCGTGGAGGGCGGCTGTTTATTAGCATGTATGATTTGCAGGGTTTCATTGTACCAATGCTTGAGCTCGTAGACAGGGCGGACCGATACTTGTGTTGACGGCGAAGGGAAAACCGGGACACAAATTGAGCCCGTCACAGTTGCGATTTTGGGGCATGCCCTGATTCGGGTGCCCTTGCTGAATTTGGAATGTTCACGCCTAACACTGGCTGCTGAGTGCGGGTGCAGTACTCCCGAAATCAGGTTTTTGTGATCCCGGATTACTATCCGCAATCATGGGAGCATGTGGCTGTGATGACGTGTGCCGTTACTACGATGTTTCATGTGGGTGGGAATGGGGCCAAAAAACCACAATGCGGAGGCTAAGTTTTTTTGCCGTGGGGTGTCCGATTGAGGCAAACTACGTTGCAAATGGTACCCTTTCTGCATAATTATAAATAAGAAGATTCAACTCCCGATTCAAAATCCACCAAATTCGCGCGGGGCTAGCAACCCCTCGACAAATGGTACCCGCACAATCGCTCCACCAGCATGCCCGCCAACAATTTGCGCTATGGATTTCTAGTTTTCACGGCATCGCCAATTTCATTCTTGCATGCCATTTGCCGCATGCCATATTACAACCCGCGTTTTTGGTACGTAAAAGCTGGTAAATATTTCGCCCATGTTTCACACCCGGCGATGCGCAAACTTCAATGGCCATCGACCGCACGCAAGGGTGCTATACCCTACAGGTATGCCGCCCCCCGTGCCCAATTACTCCCCCAGCCGTGCCTCTTGGTTGCGCTTTCGGGCACGTGGCAAGAAAACCAAAAGCACACGACATGTCATTCTTGGTGTCGCTGCTCTCTTGGCGGTCGGACTCAACGATACGAGTGTAAATTTGCAAGCATGTCGAGAACAAAGTGTTGAGTCCTTTCCCTAAGACTCGCGACAAAAAGGTGTACCGAGCTACCCAAAGGCGTGTATAATAACGTGAACATGGAAGTAGGCCGCAAATCCAAAATTCGTGCGCATAATACCAACGGGGGCGCGGCGATAGGCGTGTCCAAGTCATTGGAGAACGCGCCGTGGTGTGCGTTTCGCCCCTTGAGAATTCTACCCCCCACTTTAATTTGGTGGCCATTGCGGTAGTACGTGGCCGATAATTACCACGGTTGCGCTGAAGGGGAATTCCATGTCTTCGGTTCATGCTTAACTAAATTCAGCTTGAACTGAACTGATCTAAAATCAATTCAGCCGTGAAATGCCTCTGAAAGGTGAATTTTTGTGAGTAGGGCCATATGGTCGTACAGCTCCTACAACCGAAATGCAATTACACGAAGCACTTTAGAAACGTGGACAGGGAATAAAATGGTCACAAATAAGTTGAATTTTTAAACATATGATAAACACGTCGAGTGTCATCCATACAACCATATGATGTTATGTGTCATTTATACAACCTTACAGTATAGATTCGCCGCATTTGTATTTAGCTACAATATAAAATGGCTCGGTTTATAGCTAGCGTTTTAGAAGTTACGCAATATATGTAAGATAAGATAGCGCGCGCGCTCTTGTGCGTGTGTGTGTGTGTGTGTGTATGTGTGCGCGCGCGCGCGCGCGTGTATCACTGTGTGTACGGCGTGTGTGTGTGTACGTGAGCAATCATATTACGGAAAATCATCATAGTAACGCTCATATCATTTGAGATCGCGCGCTTCGTTATCCTTCGCATTCTTCTTTTCATATCATTTATAGCACAAACTCTATATGTTTGGTCGTTTTGTTATCATTTGTGTTCGACAAATTTCGCAACAGCTTAATGTTTCAAGCACACAGCTATGCGGACCAGGATACAAGGATGGACATGGACAGGAAAGTGAAAGGGAGGGGAACCAAAAGGGCAAGTGACAAGAGGATCACGGAATCCAAAGATACCAGGATACAAGGATGACGTCGTGATTATTTTCTATATGTGTTTTTATTTATAGTTTACATTTATACTGGGGATTATTTGCAGCATACACAAGTCCGGGGAACATATATAGTACATGTATCGTCGCGTACTTATGGCGTTGCTAAAAGTGTTTCAGTACATTATGAAGTGTAATGTGAGCAGGTCAGGAATCGACTCTACCGTCAGGAAATGACTCGTACTAACGGTGCAAAACTCACCGGAAACTGATATTTAGTTTTTGGGAAATTGCCTTATCTGGAGTCGAAAACAAATACTACAGCAAAACGCACGGTTAAATCGGATATTTTAGACTAACTTTGGTCGCGAGACTTCAGGCGGGTATTCATCCAAGCCTTTTTATCACAGGTACTCAGGCTGAACTGAATTGAGGTGATTTCGGCGCTTCAGGCTGAAGTGGGCTGAGCTGAAGAGACTTCAGCGCAACTCTGGTGATTACATACGTGTCAGCAGTAACGGTCTGTATGAGAAGGGTGCATATGAATTCGAAAGGTTACACGGCTGGTTTCTTGCCAGTTTTGCACAAAAGGGTCAGCGTGAAGTGGTGATATCGAAGCACAGGTCAGCCTTTACATGATGACAGGCTGTGGAAATCTCGTCAGTTTCAAACCTGAGGGCTCACTATCCACGAGTATCTAGAGTCTGTCTACACAGCCCACTTGAAGCACAAGCAGTGCTTATCACGTTGTAAGGTTACCAGGGCCTCATACGGCGCGCACTGGCGGTCTTTAGAGGCGAAACGCAAAAAACTCATTAAGGTTCTGAATTACGGGGGTACCCCGGTGCTCGCTAGACTTCACCGCCTGCGACCGCCGCCGGCAGCTTTGCGCGATGGGCCCCTGCTGAACGCCCATCCAACGTTGACGACCTGAGTCAACAGTTCCTGACCGTCCATGCCTTCGATGGCAGCCTCCGCGTGCTTCTTTGCCTCATACTCTACTAGTGCATAGCCCTGCGCATCACATCACACCCTCCTTTCTGTCAGGATTTCAGGAAACGAATGCCATGCTCCCAACCCCCTCGCAGCTTTTTGTCTGTCAAGAGAAAAGCGCCACTCTCATCGCGTCCTCACTTTCAGGAAAGGCATGCCACCCTCCTGACCCCCTTTACCGCCCTCCACCGGCATGATTAATTCCACAACCCGTGATAGTGACACAAACAATGACAGTGGCAAGATAACTTGTGTGTACACGAAGGTAGTGATTAAACACAAAACACTACACAAGAATACCATGGGACTGCTGACAGGTGATGTCACACATGCAGAAAGACAGAAAAATGCACATACGCGGCCCACACATACACGTGGTGGATCATGCACACGATACACCCACGCATTCCCATTAGATAATGACCTTCAGCCATCATGCAAAACCCGTACCTTAACAAATCCCGTCCTGCGGTCCAAGTTGAGGTGCAAGTTCTTGATATCGCCGAAGTCCGCGAACGCCTCATGCACGTCCTCCTCCTGCGCCTCCTCGTGCACGTTTGTCACCAGCACCACCCAGCCCTCGACAGCTACGAGTGCATGGCATCAGCACCAAGAACTCAGAGCACAAATGAGGTAATATGCGTGCGTGCCTGTGTATGAGTGTGTGCGTGCGTGTGTGTGTGCTTGCGTGCGAGTAGAGGGTGGGGGAGGGGGAAGGCAATAGCAGCAAGTTGTAGGAGGTAGCGGTTAAGGGAATCACATTTCGCGGGGCCTGGGCCCGACGAGGCGTCTAGCGAGTCGTACTGCCCCGAGGCGTAGCCCTCCCCATCTGTGGCGCGCTGTGAGAAGCCCCGTCCCTGCCAAGTTGGGAAACACAACAACAGAGTTCAAACACGCAACACGCAATGGGCAGTCCCGCACAAGCTTACACCGGGTAAGCACGCTTCTTTGCAGATAAGAGCTAACACAACTATCCCAGCTGAAGTAGTGAGTGCAGTGAGACTTCACTCATCCAAGCTGTGCTAAAATGTAAAGGTCCACGAGCCTTGCCATTTTTCCGACAAGGACAGGGGAGGGGAAAGGGGGGGCTGAGACAGAGGCGCACTGGGGCAGGGAGGACAAGACACTTTCATGAAAGAGTCCAAGGGCGAGGGAGGAACAAAAGAGCGATGGAATCGCACACACACACACACACACACACACACACACACACACACACACACACACACACACACATGGGGAGAGAAACAGAGTACACAGAGTTTCTGCCTTTTACTCGAAAAGGAATACTGTGAACAGGAATCTAGAGCATACACAACAGGATTTAAGAGGGTGAGACACTCTCAGAGATTAATGGTCAGAGATGAATCCAAAGACGGTTCTAAGGAAGGTGTTCGCAAAATGAGGTAGGAGAGACCCGGATGTGGGGGGGGGGGGGGGGGGGGGGGGAGGTACAATGCATACACACCCTAACAGAAACAACAACATCATTGTATTGACATCTAGACACAAACACGAATCTAAAGGTCTGAAAAAATGTATGCGGTGAAGGTCACGCGAGACGGGGAAGGGGGCGACTAGCGTCGGGCCAACCATCTAGAAGACCGAGAGATCGTTGAGCGGAGATCTGACGGCGCGCAGCAGCCACAAATAGAGCAAGTGCAAGATGTCACGGATGGTCGACAAACGATGTCTTTGCTATGATACACAAATACCCGCGCGAGGCCGATTTCAGGGCAAGATTTCAACTGCGCGGTGCGCCCCAAGCGCGAAGCGGAGAACTCCGAAAGAGCGCACCTTCTGCGTTTTCCCACCTCCACCGATGGTGGAGCGCAACCGCGGCGCCTCCTCCTCCTCTTCCTCCTCCATTACATCGTCTTCGTAGTCGGCCATGGCGATAGGCTTTCTGGCAGTCCTTGTTGCCGAACGGCCGTCGGTTGTGCCACTACGGTGGGTGGGATGGTGACAGAGGCGGCGCAGAGGGATGTTCCACGGGGCGCAGCGAAGACGAACGGAGGGCCTGGCGCTGCGCGTTAAAGTGCCTGAAGCAACACCAACATTAAGTACAGTGTATTTTGCTGTTAATGTACTGGACTGATGTAGATGTGACGATGTAGATGTGACGAGGGTTTTATGCCATTTTCTGGTCATATTGGTAATATAGAGGTTTGAATTACGGGGCTAAATTACGAAGTAACCGGCGTTACCTCCGTTACAAGCGTTACCTCCGATGCTACATCTCCCTCACGGTTCAAGCGCCCACGCGCGCACGGACAGTAAAAATGTCCGCACACTATATAACACACCAGCGGCGATTGTGTGTCCACCTTCTGCCTTTTGCGAGAGCTATCGCTCACGCAAACGGCATCGTGGCTCTTGCTAGCCACGCAAGGTGTTGATCACTTGAGTCTCCTGCACGACGCACGAAAACACACTCCAAATGTTCAAATGGCAGACCGCCCGGTATTGCCTACTGACCTCTACCCCGTTGCGCCCGGTGACGCGCCGGAACAACAGCCAGACCAGCTGCAATTGCTAACACAAATTGTTTAGCAGTTAGCAACCCAGGTCGCAACTCTATCCGTCGCAACCGCATCAACAAAACACACTACTTCAGCCATCCCCACAGCCGACTCCGACAGCGCTGCGGGTGGACGACTCGAGCTCGACGCTCTACCAGCTGAAAGTAAAAACACCCCTCTAGAGTACATCGACCCTAGAGAGTGGTCAGATTTCGCGTCCCGTACGTTCGCGGATTGCCTACCCCCATCTGGCACAACAGTCCCGTGCCTATGGCACCCTCGACACGACGAAGCCGACAAATTTTTTACGGACAACGCGAGAATTTCCTCCCGCGACGAGTATCGACACATGTTGTGCTATGGTGTATTTACGGCCGCCGTTAACGCGGCACTCGAAACTGCTATGGAAACGCTTCGCTCGGTCACCTCTACCCCCGACGAAACAACCTACGCCTACTCCCTCGTCGACGCAGCTCTACGTACTAATCAAGCAATGGCCTCAGCGGGGGAAGCGCGACTCACCTATATCAAACGCTTCAAGGCCAAGAAGATTCTCACCGGAGAAGAACGCGTTGCGGAGCGTCTCGTCTACACACGTTGCTTCGACACAGTCGCCCCCGACCGTGGAGGCAACGTCGTCGACGGACTCGTGTCAGCCCTGGAGGACAAACGACTCGAACTCAGCATCACAGCAGCTGCAAAAACGCAAGCAACTGCCCAGTTCAAGGCCGACAAGCCTAGACCAAACAAACCGGACAAGCCGAACGACAAGTCGGACAAGCCGGACAAAACCAAGGCCAAGCCTAAGGACCGCACGGGCGGCCGCCCCCTCCCCCCTACCGACAAGGCACACAAGAAGACCGAGGCCGACAAGGAGGAATAACGGGGTGACCCGCCGCGCCGATTCATGCACACTATATTCAAGCTACATGCGTCATCGCGTGCGGCGAAACTGGCAAGCATGGAAAGATATCGGCGCGAGCGGACAAGTCTTACGGTGGATCCGGGAGGGCGTTACTATTCCCTTCCAAAACAACCGAACCCCACCCCCGTTCAACCAAGGCATCTCACTACTAGACGCTACCCCCAAGCAGCTCACCTTTGTTGAGGCCGAGCTCGCGCGCTTCGTGGAGACGGGAGCCTGGGAACGCAATACTTGCAGCAAGTACGTATTCAGACTCTTCTTAGTCGCCAAGCCCGGCAACAATCAGTGGCGATTTATCGTCGACCTGCGACACTTGAACAGCTTCTGCGTCAGAAAGCGACTACGGATGGAGTCTTTGCTAGGCGTACGTCATCTGACTCGAAAGGGCGACTACCTGTTCTCGTTCGACCTCAAGGACGGGTTCTACGCGCCGAGCATCGTGCCAGAGCAGCGCGACTTCCTACCAGTAAACGTTCGCGGCCAACGGTACCGATTAGCTGGCCTCCCGATGGGCTGGTCGCTCAGCCCTTACCATTTCTGCGCGTTTACGGACACATTCGTACGACACCTCCGACAACCCGACCCCGGTGGTTTTACCACACAACATGGGAAGCCTACACAACCCGACAGCGACAGTCCGAGCAAGCGCTTCCTGCGACACACGCGGTGGCGCGAAGCAAAAATCTTACCTTACGTGGACGACTTCCTCCTCTTCGCCGCCACTCGTGCGCTCGCTCTGGCGCTCCGGCAGCGCGTCGACTGCCTCCTCACCAGTCTCGGCCTTCTCCGCCACCCCTCCAAGGGTTTTTGGGAGCAGACGCAATACGGCCACCACCTGGGCATCGACATCGACACAACTATAGGTTACTTCTTCGCCCCAGCGGAAAAGCTTCAGAAGCTCGCCAAACAAGCTCGACACCTACTGCAACGTGCAACAAGAAACTGCAGATGGCTACCTGTCAAGGAACTACAATCATTCGCGGGTCATGCGCAATACCTTTTTCTTGCGATTCCGGCGGCAAGATTCTTCCTCCGCGAACTGCACTCCGTACTTGGCGACAAGTGGGGAGGCCGCGTCCGCCTCACCCCGCAGCTCAGTCGCGATCTACAGTGGTGGACACAAGTACCCAGCCACGCCAACGGCAAGAACATACACCGCCCGGTCGAGTCAGCGTACATACACTGCGACAGTTCGGGATATGGTTGGGGGCAGTACTGAACGGCAGACTCGAAGCGCGCGGCTTCTGGGGAGTTTAGGACGAAAAACAGCACATTACATGGAAGGAACTGAAGGCCGTCCGTCTGGCCGTCCTCAGCTTCTTGCCACACCTGGCTGGCCGCAACGTCCTCCTCCACGAAGACAACCAAGCGGTCTGCCACGTCTTGGCCGGCCTGGCGTCCCGCTCCCCGGAGATGATGAACGAATTACGCCGTTTGTGGTACCTGTTGGACACAAACAACATCCACATCATGCCCAGATACATCCGTTCTGCGGCAAACACCCCGAAGATATAGTCTTCTCATCTAGCGGCAGCAATGCCCCGCACACGTGGCAAGGCACCAACATAGCCAACCCCGAATACGACCACGAATGCATGCGACGAGCCATGGAACACGCAATCACCAACGCACACCTCAAAGCCCCTCACACACCCAGCGCAACCATCCTCATACTCCCCCGATGGGAACACACACCCTACCGCCACTCCAAATACATCAACTCCCCATACACACACCACCGCTACACCCTCCCCAATGACGCAAACACCTTCCTACCCCCCGACCAACACACTGGCAACCCCACCCCTACCCCATTCGGCACACGATGGATGGTCGACATATACCTCGTCGCCAACCCCCTCGCACTCTCCACCCTCCCACCACCCACAGCCATGACCGCACTTCACAACACTCTCGAATCTATCTACGACACTCACCTCCCCAACCCCATCATCACCCCCCACCTCCACATCTCTTTGACACCTACTCACCCCACTCAGCAGGTATATACCAACTCCCCCCAAACCCAACTCACCCTCTCACGTACCCCCTCCCGGAACGCGTGCATCTAACATACCCCCCAACCAGCGGTACCCTTGCTTGGAACTGGCAGGACTTTGTATACACAGACGGCTCGAAAAAAAGAAGCTCGTACCCCTCGGAGCAGCAGCTACCCACCCCGCCTCGGACACCAAAATCAAAATCATGGTGACCTCTACCCCTCCCTCACACACAATAAATCGCGCTGAATTAGTTGGCATAGATATAGGCCTCTAACTTGGCCGCACCCACCTCCTCACAGACAGTGCGTGCTCCCTCCGCCTCATACAAGGATACTTAAACTGCCCTTCCGCTTACAGACACAACATTCACCGCGACACCCTCTTATCCATCACACATACCCTTAAAACCCGCGGCGACGCAGGCATCCGTACACACCTCTGCAAAATCAAAGCCCACAGCCACTCCCTAGGTAACGACCTCGCAGACACCCTCGCCAACCTAGTCGCGGATGGTCACCCACCCGACACTACATACACCACAGGTTCAAAGGTCACGATAGGCCACTTGACCTGGCCATACACCCTCATTCCACAAACCCTAGGAGACCCCATACCCTACAAATACACCAACCTCAAAGCTGACGCACACACCTACAGCACCAAACACACACACACACACACACACACACACCTCTCTCGCAAACAACCAAACACGGTGCCCTCCTCGCCCGCGCCGCGAAGGACGGCGCCGATTTCTCTTACCACAAAAAACACTCAACCCTCACAAATATCCAGTTCACACACAAACAAGAATTCATGTGGGGAGTCCACAACACCCGCCTACTCACTCATAACCCCACCCTGCGCTGCCCCCTATGTGGCCAATTCACTAGCAACGGCCACATGGCCGGTAACTGCCCCACAATGTCTGGCCTAAGACAAGACCGACACAACATCGCGCTGCAACTCCTACTCTCCCTATTGGAGCGCCACAACGGAGGACGCTGGGAAACCATCAGTCCATCACCGCAGACTTCGGTAACAAACCCATAAAATCCTTTGCTTCCCCCTCTCCTGCCCACACTCCGCTTGATTGTCACCTACCCCACCCTACCCACATGCCCACCCGCCTTGTTCATGCTAACGAAGGTCTCTCACCCGACTCCCTAACCTCGTGTCCCGCCATCCTCCCACCTGAGATCCTCCCCCCCGCGCTACGACCCCCCGCACACAAACCCGACTTTATCCGCCTCCTCGAACCTCGGTTCGTTGGCCACACTAACGGTCGCCGCCGTTACGCATCCATAAAAAAGATTCAGATAGGGGAATGGAAGTACTGCACGGACAGCAACCTCTCCCACACAGCTCACCTCGTACGTGCCAAATACACACCCCTTGCAAACGCCATCCGCAGCCACTGGCCAGGCATAGTGGTTGACATCCTCCCCATCGTCATGAGCCGCACAGGTACACCGCACTCCTCCACCATCACGAGTCTCACCTCCCTACTCACCGCCCGCACCGACCCTCCTGATAAACTCGTCTCCAAAGCACGCCTCGACACGTCTCGCATCCTTGCACAACTCCACACGCATAGTGTCCAATGGCTGCATCACCTCCTACTCATATACCGCATCAAGTCCCGCACGACCTCCCGCCGCGCCTCCGCACATTGCCCCTTCGCACGACCCTAAATGCACGCAACCCTCGCCTCTTCTTGCACACCTCCCCGGGGGGGAGTAGAACCCCCGACCCCCATCGGAGAGGTAGGATTTAGGTGGTTAACGGTCTAGCCCTGACTTGTAAGTTCCCTGTATGGCATAGTTGGGAGGGCCCAGAGACAGCAGCCGACGCATCCGGCTTTTGGTGAAAACCGGCGCATACGGTACATGTTGTAAACAATTTCAATTTCAATTTCTGCGGCAAACACGTGGGCAGACAAGCTTTGCCGCCACCTCGACAACGACGACTGGCAACACGACCCCTCTATGTTCCACGAAAATGGACACACAATTCGGCCCGCACACAATCGACCGGTTTGCGTCGGCTCTCAACACGCTACTGCCCCGCTACAACGCGAACTGGCTAGACCCATCGTGCGAAGCCGTGGACGCCCTTCACCTCGCCGATGCGGCTTGGAAAGAAGAAAATAACTGGTGCAACCCGCCATGGCCCTTGCTACCCGACCTCGCCCAGAAACTACAGCAGAGCGGCGCAGCAGCCACGGTGGTCGCCCCCCGGTGGCAAGGAAAAGCGTGGCATCAAGCCCTTACCGAATTGGCGTGCCACGAGACGGTCCTGCCGGCCCGAGCTCACTTGTTCCGTCCCGTGCGGCGGCACGGACGCGGTACAGTCGGCAAGCCTCATTGGCCCGTCACTGTATTCCGGATTCCCTCCCGGCCAAGTTGTACCTCCGCCGGGGCGCTGTCAGTGCTACCCTGACCATGTTCAACACACGACACATCAGGCCAACAGTCCAAGCGTACCCTACCCGACCAGCAAAGGTCCGCTACAAGGTGGAGGTGGCAGGCTGCAACAACCCTTGGGCCGCCTCGATGCGCCCCTACATGCAACGCCTACTGGGCACTGACAGCCTTGGAGTTAAAACGCTCGACTTATTGACCGCCGCTTGGGCGAAAAGCACGTCCGACATGTACAACATCGCAATCAAACCTTACTTCCAGTTCTGCGAGGAGCAAGGCTTACCGCCGCTAGCCGCAACAGCCGCTACCATGGCCCGCTACATTGCATGGATCGGAGAACGTGGCGCCATTAAGGCTACTAGTCTACAGCCTTACCTTTCAGCCGTGAACGGGTTTTTCAAAGACCACGGCGCGGAACCAGTCGCACAAGGCGATTTGGTCGCCAAGGTCCGGCGGGGTCTCGCAGCGTCCCAAGTTTCCCTCCAGCCCAGCCGCACACGCATGTACCTCCCAACCCGGATTCTTGTATCATCGCTACGCATGGCCAAGGACCTCCGCACACAACTGACAGACACGTGAACTCAGGCTCAAACGGACCTCATTCTGTTGTTCAAAGCGTGTCTAGCGACGGTGCTACTGGCCGCATTTTTTGGTCGCGGTGGAGCGGGAGTTGAGTGCCGGTATGGAGACCTGTTGTGTACTCCAACCGGCGGAATCCTCCTCTACCACGGAACGAGAAAAGGTCAACGGGGTACTTCCACGGAGCGGAAACTCCTATGTGAACTACCGGCCTCGGCTCATCCGGACATCGCGGAACTACTACAGTACTTCGACGCTGCCCGTACCAAATTCTCCGCCGGAAAGATACCGGACAGACGATGGGCCATTACTCTACGCGAACCTACGACAAACTGGACTGCGGACACTCTGACAGCTTGGCTACAACGAGTACTTCGTGCAGTCCACGAACAACCTCCGGACGGTTTCGCGTGGACTTCGCACTCCCTACGAAAGGGTGCAGCTACTGCTGCGTACAATATCGGTACCCCAATGCAGAAGATCAAGTTCTTCGGCGGTTGGGCACGAGAGTCGGACGTAGTCCTCGACTACATCGACCCTACAGTGCTCCCGTGCCCGGGAGCTTGGCAACTCTTTGGGTGGATGAACCCTTGCGGCCCCCCACCCAACGTTACACGCCAATCGGCGACAGATGGCATAAGTGAGCCCCAACACAGCTTAAATGGTCATATTGGTAATATAGAGGTTTGAATTACGGGGCTAAATTACGAAGTAACCGGCGTTACCTCCGTTACAAGCGTTACCTCCGACGCTACATCTCCCTAACGGTTCAAGCGCCCACGCGCGCACGGACAGTAAAAATGTCCGCACACTATATAACACACCACCGGCGATTGTGTGTCCACCTTCTGCCTTTTGCGAGAGCTATCGCTCACGCAAACCCACCCACCCGATTCCCTCTCACATTGCGTGTAGGGTGGCCCAAGGGCCACCATTTCCAAATTCTGTAAGTGATCCACATCTTTGGCATAAGCGAGCCCCAACACAGCTTAAATTGATATACGGTATTTGTATGGTACCAGAACGTACATGTAGCAAATGAAACGCCGGTTATTATATATTCTTGGCACAGCGGATAAAAATCAAATTCTTACAAGAAAAATCAGTGGAGGCCACCAAGATAAAAGAAGAAATGAGGAAAAAACGTAAGCCCGAGGAACATGAAGGCATGCCACAGCGTCAGGACTGCCCTCATGCAAAGCATCGCGGAGATAGTAACACAAATAACCATGAAAAGCAACAGAAAGACGTTGCATGAATTCACGTCGCACATCCCCCAAAAATAAACGGAAGAAGTTCGACGAACGAAATGTTGCATACGGACATAACTGTATGAGCGCAAAGAGCGATAGTCAACAGCACCCATGCTAGGGAAGCGACGAGCTGCCACCAAATAGCCAAGCTATAAACCAACTCAGCCGCCATAGGCGCCAACCGGCCCCCATCCTCCATAGCAAAGGGATGATAGTCATGGATCAACTGAACCGAAGCATGCCAAGCAAAGCATAAGTGCGAAGGTCCGCATCAAGTTCTCCATGCTGAGCTCCCAATGCAAACCTGCCTGGGAGTGGGAGACGAGCACCTATACGATGGACATTGGTGTTCGTGCGAGCACTTCTAACCGTCACATCAACAACAAGATGATGGAGTGGAGCCATGAAGTTAAACCAAACCACATCCGAGAACGATCTCGAGAAGCTCCCGACCGAATACAGCGGACCTCTAACCGCAAGTCCCGCCCCTTAGTAGCCCCCGCTTCAAGCATGAACTCGTCAAGCACGTGGACAATCTGGTCGTGGAGTTGAATGACATACCAAGAGCACGGGCACCGGGGGATGTGGTCCATAAGCATAGGAGATGTGGAGCGCACACCCGACATACATGCGCCCGATACCGTCGACGAAGATCCGGACCCACGAGACTCTGAGGGAGCCATATTGCACCGAGGGCACTTTCGATTATGAGAGGCGCGATCCACAGTGAAGCCAAGCACCCGGTGAGCTGCCATCGTTTAGCATTCTGATGGCACCTTGAAACCCGTACCCAAAATCACCCTCATATTGTCCGGTGGGGAACGTATGCAAAACGCCAAGAGGTCAAGGTAGGCTCGGGCACGAAGAATGCGCGAAATGCCCCGTTGAATGTGGCCCCCGGAATCTCCCAAGCGAGTGAGAGCATCGGGAGTCGGAAGTAGTAGGCAAGTCAATTGCGTAGCGGGCGCCACCGCATTGTTAAGCGGAGATACCACCAACTCGACATCGGGCCCATCACGATCGGAATGGTCTCGATTTATTGTGTTAGTCAACACCACGAGATCCTATTCCGAAAACCCGCCCGTAGTGGAGATCGTATCATACGAACTGCGCAATCGGACCGACCACGGTAAAGTATAAGTGGTAACATAGCGGTCACCACCCTTAACGGCCCCCGCGTCCGCCACCTATTTCAACTCTTCCGCCCCGACCTCTCGCAGCACACGTTCGAAGAGGAGGTCTACCACTTCCTCACTCGCCTAGGTTCCCGTTCAGAAATCCACTCACCCACACCCGCCACCACCACCCGTAATAGATGGGCCACTAGAGAAGACCTCCTCACAGCTCTACACCACACATTCCACATCCAAACAGAACTCTACTCCGACCCCCTCAATAAATCCCTTCACTCCCACACCTACCACTCCCTATACCCCGAGGACATAGTCTTCTCGTCTAGCGGCAGCAATGCCCCGCACACATGGCAAGGCACCAACATCGCCAACCCCGAATACGACCACGAATGCATGCGCCGCGCCATGGAACACGCAATCACCAGCGCACACCTCACAGCCTCTCACACACCCAGCGCAACCATCCTCATACTCCCCCGATGGGAACACACACCCTACCGCCACTCCAAATACATCGACTCCCCATACACACACCACCGCTACACCCTTCCCAACGACGCAAACACCTTCCTACCCCCCGACCAACACACAGGCATACCCACTCCTACCCCATTCGGCACACGCTGGATGGTCGACATATACCTCGTCGCAAACCCCCACGCACTCTCCACCCTACCCTCACACGCAGCCATGACCGCTCTCCACAACACATTCGAGTCCATCTACGACACTCACCTCCCCAATCCCATCATC